>CM052203.1:6674599-6725753 GCA_028455805.1 Lasioglossum figueresi | reverse complement strand
AAAAAACGGTTCTGTACAGGAACGTAAAATAATTCAGAGAATATTTCAACACAAAGAGCATCAAAATATATTGTTTCCTCGCTAAATGTATCTGTAGTGGGCTCATCGAAAAAACAAGCCGTTTTGTATTCTTTGTCTTAACCTCTCCTGCGAGAAACATATCTGCCTCTCTATCTTTGTTTCGTAGTTCACCTTTACGCCGATAGTGGCGTATGTTCGCTCCGGCGCACTTTTAAGTAAACAGTATTATATTTACATTGAGTACTGTGACGTCAGTCCCATGCTTCCCACATGCAAAATATTTAGTTATTTTACTGTCACGAATTTAAATAAAACATGCCAGCGGAAACGAAAAACAAGATATTAACTTATGAAGGCTGCAATTATATGCGCCACCGGTTGCTATTGTCCACGCTTTCGGGGAAACCTATGCGAATAACAGGGATTCGAATTAAAGACGACGATCCTGGAGTTAGAGGTTAGAATGCACATCTTAGTGAAAAATAATTGTTCTTGAATTTCCATTAATACTGCTTACCATTTATTAGAATACGAAGTAAGCTTCGTACGTCTATTGGACAAGATTACAAACGGATCGAGGATAGAATTGAACGAAACTGGGACCAATTTGTACTATAATCCTGGTATACTACACGGTGGTGATGTGGAACACGATTGCAGTTTACAAAGAGGAATCGGATATTATTTAGAAGGTGTCATGATACTAGCTCCATTCTGCAAAACGTCAATTAACATAAAATTGAGGGGAGTGACCAATAATACAACAGGTAACTAAATAATTATGAAATACAATTCTGAAATTGTAACAATAATACGGTTTTACTTTTCAGATCCATGCGTTGATAGAATCAAGGCAATTGCTGTACCTATTCTAAAGAGATTTCTATCGGGTGACACCGAAGTTATATTTAATATCCCCAAAAGAGGGGCAGCGCCTTTGGGTGGAGGAGAAGTTATTTTCAAATGTCCTGCTAGTCGTAATCTTAGAACTGTACAAGTTAGTCTTGTTGCTTTAGTTTAACGTACACTACTGTGTAAAAGAAAGAATCACCCAGCCATATTTAATAGAAAAGTGTAAAAAATCAAATAAGAACACAGTAAGTTTTGAAAAATGATTCCACTGTTTAATTGAATAGCTCTGAGAATGTGTTATTGTGGATTATCTAATACTTTAAATGCAATAAATCAATCATTGTAAGTTGTTTGTCATTACATCTTATAATTATGCTGGGTGCTTCTTTCTTTTGCACAGTAGTGTATATCTAATGGTTTTCAATTTACTTGGAACAGAGTTTCTGTAGTTTCAGAATAGTGGAATGGTGAAACGAATACGAGGAACAGCATGTAGTATACGAGTCTCTCCTGCTATCGCTAACCGGATGGTAGAATCTGCTAAAGGTGTTCTACTGAAATTCTTACCAGATATCTACATTCATACAGATCATTGTAAAGGAGCATCTAGTGGGAAATCGCCAGGTGCTGGTCTAGAATCGTCAAATTAAATTTTTTTCTTTCTTTAATATTAGATAATCTTTAATATTAAATAACACATCAGGTTTTGGATTGAGCTTGTCAGCTACAACAACCACCGATGTAGTTTTTGGTGGAGAAGCATTTTCACCTCTGAAAACACCAAATTCTGCACCGAGTGTGCCAGAAGATATCGGCAAAGAAGCAGCTTTGAAGCTGGTCGACGAAGTTTATAGGTAAATATCCCGTATATAATGAACAAATTTTTCAAGCGCACTAAGAATTCGTAATTTTAGAAACGGGTGCATAGATTCACCTTTCCAAAGCATGACTGCGATGTTTATGGCATTAGGCAAGAAAGACGTTTCCAAAGTTGTAACAGGACCTTTAACGCCAACAATGTAAGCATTTATTTGTTCATTGTAATATTTTTAAATATCATGTGGATGAGAGAAAACGCTATTTTTATAGGATACAATTTTTACGCGACATGAGAGACTTTTTTGGTGTAGTCTTCAAAATCGAGCCGCATAAAGAAGACGATGAGATATTGGATCAAGTTGTCCTAACTTGTGTAGGCGTGGGATATACAAACATAAGTAAACGGACTTTGTAAACTATTGTACTGTATTTAGATTTTGTTACAGCTATTTTATACTTTAGGACAATAAAAAAAAAAGGAACGTATATTTTAAGAATATTAAAAGATTTATAACACGAACCTTTGCAAGCGAATCGGTTTCGTTGTCCAACCACGGAAAGAATTCAATTTTAACGCGCTCCACGCAGTATGGTACTTCTTCGACCATCTTTTACAGTCTAGATAGGTAATTTTTTTAGGATACCGTATGGAAGAATCAGAGATTTGATATTTATCACACGTCTTTAAAAATACTTCGAAAAGTGCTCGTCTTGTTACAAGCAACGCGCTGCCTTTCTTTCTTTTAGTAGCTCCTTGCTTTCTACCTTCGACTGCCATTTCCGTGTTTCTGTACAATTATTAATTAGAAAATAGACTATCAAAGATGGTAAGTATAAATTGAAAAGATTTTATATAATAATTACCGATGTCTCACGGCACACCATATAATACTTGACGGACACGGGTGTGTTCTTTCGTTACTTTTTCGCTGTATGAACAATACTCGACTTTGCATAATCTTTAATCCATGTATATTTTCTTTGAACCGCTTATACAACCCTCGTTCCATAGCGTCTAAAGAAAAAGGGCATCCCCCTCCAATTATCACACTCTCTAATTTTATCAGAGGTATTATTAGGGATAGAAGCGCACCTTGTAATCCAAGTATGTTCCACCTAGAAAAGATACAAATTCTATTTATCACCCGTACACATTGTGTGCAAGAAGAATCATAGATTTCTGTAGTTTTTTTACTTTGCTATTTTATCTGAACAAGACATGCTAAGAGTAGGATTACCCCTCCCAGGTTTAGTGCGCAGAGGTCCCACTACGTGATAATTTACTCCAGGCTGCCGAGGATCTTGGTATTCTCCAGTTTCAACACATTTCGCACCGGTTCTATAAATATCTTCAATGTTTCTTTGTCTCTCTGTGATTACATCACCAATATCGCTGTAATCGCGTTTTCTAATTTTGTTAGGTGGTACATCATTTTCATAAAAGTCTTCTTTCGAGAATATAGAGCAATCTCCACAAGGTGTCTGGCTTGTGAAAAAGTGGAATGATATCCCATCATGTAGATTAATTTTCTTTTTCTCATCTAAAAAGAAGATGTCAGTTCCAGCACCGCCAAGTAATAAATCTATCTGTTCGAACAGATATCGTAGAAAAGCGCGTCTGGCTAGGACTTCTGCATGAGAATCATGCAATCTGGAACCTTCTTCGTATAATTCTGTATTCTCTAGATCTGCTTCTCCTAAACACTTCGTTCCTGTAGCAAGAGCTACTAAAGATAGCGAACCATTCTGCTTTTTCAAGACTATACCGGATAATACAGTCCATTCTTTTTCTATCGGCTTCCCATTTTTACCAAGCGTTGTGTATTTCTCTATACAAAGCCTTGCGACTCGATTCGCAAAATCTGCCATGCTATCTGCTATGCAGATATCTTACTCGATTTACGTCTGGCATTAAATCTTGATTTCTGTACACTCCAGCTGTGATTATGCAAAATAATAATGTATTAAAATCTTTTATAACATACATATGTATACCCTGTATGTTCCTCAATAAAATAGGTTATGTTTACCAATAGATCGGAAACTTTCTTTCAAGTTTACATCGATAACTTGGTAGATCGTATCTCTTCCTCGAATCTGCGAAGTTTCAACTGCAATAAAATAAATTGTCATTATTAATCGTATATATAGGTATCATACCAAAATTTATTTATAATCTTACTTTTGACGAGAGGAATAACATGATCACTTGAAAATCGAACAGTTTGCATTGCACAAATAGATGAGAAGCTACACAAATTGCAATCAAGTGTATATTTTTTTAATTGTGAATTATTAGCTAAATGATAATGTCAACATCATTGAAACTAGCCACATATTCTACCATAGACGACAATTTATTAGATTACTTCAACGAGTAGTTCTTCAACTGACAGATGAGAGGACGCTCTAATCATTTTTTCAGTTTCAGGTCGATAAAGCAGCCTCGTCGAAGCAGTTCTCAATGAGAACTTCTCAATGCCAGAATCGTGGGACGTGGTATTTTTCCCCTCCGCTGGCTTAGCCGGCTCAGCCCCCCACTTCGAAGTACCATCGGCTCCTTACGTAGCTTCTACTGCGCACACGCTACACACACAAGCGTACCTCTAGGCTGCTGTGTAAGCTGCCTATTCGACTCGATGCGTTCTTTTGAAGTTTACGTTTTACCGAAGTTTCGAATGCATTGCTATAACTTTTGATCTAAAACTGATATCAATACCAAATTTTGACTAAATTTTAGTCAAGAGGCACTTTTGTGTGTGTGTAGCGCGTGCGTAGTAGAAGCAACGTAAGGAGTCAATGGTACGTCAGAGTGGGGGGCCGAGCCGGCTGAGCCAGCGAGGGGATAAATAGCATGTCCCACGATTCTGGCATCACTCGTTTGACTCGTTTGCCGTTGCCATTGGGACTTTACAGGGAGCTTTACAACGGAGCTTTACAACGGAGCTTGTACAATTGTTTGTTTCCTCTCAAATGACAATAAAAGTTATATAAAAGATGCCGCGTATTATGATAAAAGGCGGTGTTTGGCGGAACACCGAGGTAAGATAGAAATTCTAACCTGGAACTTACATTTTCATTATAAAACATTTACATCAATTGACATGGTGTGTGTGTATTTGCAGGATGAAATCCTGAAAGCTGCTGTGATGAAATATGGCAAGAACCAATGGAGTCGAATAGCATCACTGTTACATAGAAAATCTGCCAAACAATGTAAAGCACGATGGTTTGAGTGGTTGGATCCAAGTATCAAGAAGACTGAATGGAGTAGAGAAGAAGACGAGAAGTTGTTACATCTCGCTAAATTGATGCCGACACAATGGAGAACCATCGCTCCGATTATCGGACGTACTGCAGCACAATGTTTAGAGCGTTATGAATATTTACTGTAAGCAATCTTTATAATCATGGACAAATTTCTTTACTCGAGCAATGAACTTTCATCAATAACATATTTTCTTATTTATTATTTTTGGCAAAAGATCATTGAACAAAAGGGAAAATATCTTATTCGTTAAAGTTCATTGCTTGAATAAGAAAATTGGACTCTATTTCACCTTAAAATACCAAAATTACTTTCTTGCCAACCCAATAGTACAATCTACATTTGCTATGTACTCACGATACGTTTCCTTCATCAGCGATCAAGCTCAGAAAAAAGAAGAAGGAGACGATGCAGCTGATGACCCTCGCAAGCTCAAACCAGGAGAAATCGATCCGAATCCGGAAACAAAACCAGCCAGACCCGATCCTAAAGACATGGATGAAGATGGTAGAATCTATTTTATAAATCGTTATTTCTTTTTCCATGTGCAAAGTATAAAAGTGGTTATTTTTAGAATTGGAGATGCTGTCTGAGGCACGTGCCAGGCTGGCGAATACTCAGGGCAAAAAGGCGAAGCGTAAAGCCAGGGAGAAGCAACTGGAAGAAGCCCGCAGGTTGGCTGCCTTACAAAAGCGCAGAGAATTGAGGGCTGCTGGCATTACTGTCTCACAGAAGAATAAACGGAAACGCGGGGTTAATTACAACTCTGAAATTCCGTTCGAGAAACGGCCTGCAACTGGGTTTTACGACACGTCCAACGAGCATGTGGATCCGTTGGCTATCGACTTCTCCAGAATGCGACAGCAACATTTAGATGGGGAGTTGAGGCAAGAGAAGGAAGAGATGGAACGTAGGAAAGACAAGCAGAAATTAAAACAGCGCAAGGAGAACGATATCCCGATGGGAATGCTTAACAACGAAGAGCCACTAAAGAAAAGGAGTAAACTGGTTCTGCCGGAGCCACAGATATCTGACCAAGAATTACAACAAGTTGTTAAGCTTGGAAGAGCGTCTGAGGTATAGTCTGAAATTACGCGTCCACTTGAACTTACAAAGCATAGAGTTATTTATGAGTGATTTTCATTTTTCGATAATGAAAAGATGGGGTTTTTCAGCAGTTAAAAGCACTAGACAAAAGATCAATCAGGCCGCAATCGCCCTGAAAAGTCCTATTTTTACGTTTACGTTTACGTGATTGAATACTGAAAAACCCCATCTTTGTATTATCAAGAAATGAGAAGGCGCATTCCGCACCCTTGCAATTCTAGAAACGACTCTAACCCCTTAAATTTCTACCTTTTACAACAGGTTGCCCGTGAAGTTGCAACTGAAAGTGGAATCACATTATCGGATGGTTTACTGGCCGATTATTCTTTACCAACGAACGCGGCTGTAACTCCTCGTACTCCAGCTGCTACAGATAGAATCCTTCAAGAAGCCCAGAACGTTATGGCTCTTACTCACGTTGATACTCCGCTGAAAGGTGCGTAATCTTTATGCAAAATAAAAATGTTTTATATGAAATAGAAAATAATATAACAATATTTTAAAATTTTGTTTTTACTGTTTTAAATTAAATCTATTCATTTTTCTCGTAAATGCATAAAACCCGCTGTGTAATAATACACTGAAGATACACTAACACTTCCACTTTCTCCTTTATAGGCGGACTAAACACTCCCTTAACCAATTCCGACTTCACCGGAGTTGTGCCTACTACAATTGCTGTGGCGACTCCGAACACAATTTTGGCTACACCTTTCCGTTCGCAATGCAGCGACGAGACTCCAGCGAATTCGTTCAACACACCGGCATCTGTACGAACGCAAAACGGAGTTTTGGCTGCCACGCCTGTCCGCGACAAGTTCAGCATCAATCCGGACGAAAATCTGGACGGATCGGAGACTCCGTTGATTCAAAAACAAGTTAAAGAAAAATTACGCGCCACACTCAGCACCCTTCCAACACCGCTCAACGATTACGAGATAGTAGTCCCCGAAGGAGAAACGAGAGATGAAAATGCATCCGCGCCTGCAACCGAAATCGTTGAGGATCAAGCTGACATAGATGCCAGGCAACAGCAAGAATTAATGGAGCAGAGTGCGTAACGATATTGATGCAAACACTTTCTTATCTAATATAAAATACTTTGTTCACGATGATTGTATTATACTTTGCAGGGAAGAGAGAATTGTCGCGTAGATCGCAAGTCATACAGCGAGACTTGCCACGGCCGATCGACGTCAACATGAACATCTTGAGGCCGTTTATGGACACTTCGTTGACAGACCTACAAAGAGTGCGTTCACATAGAATTTATTATCGTTAGACTGGGGATCTTTATGCCAAATAAAAATATTTTGCATTGATTGTGGAAAGCAGGAATAACATAAAAATTGATTTCATGCCTTAACAACTTTGTTACATTAAAAGCAACATTACAACATTCTTGAATAAATCTTCTTTTTTTTCTGATAAAATATTTCACTGTTTTATATTTCATCCAACCAATTTCTTCAAAAATGTATAAAGATCCGCAGTCTAATTATTGTCTAATGCAGCTGCTGTACAGAGTTATTATTAATGGGTGTTCCATTTTAGGCCGAGGAACTGATCAAAAGAGAAATGATCACGATGATGCAATACGATTCACTGCAGAATCCATTACAACAGAATCGTAAAGGTGCCTCGAGTTCTGTAGCTCAAGCTTATTTAGAACAGCATCCGTACATTAATTTTGAAGAAGACGAGCTTACTTCTGTAAGTATAGAAGCAAGAACTAGAAGTAGAAGTTAAGAAAAATATTTTTCATTATTAAACACGTGTCTGATTTAGGCGAAAAAACTCCTGATCGATGAGATGTCGGTCGTGAAGGAAGGTATGGCGCATGGAGAGCTTAGTTTGGATTCCTACACGACTGTGTGGGAGGAGTGCTTGTCCCAAATACTGTATCTGGAAACTCAGAAACGTTATACGCGAGCAACGTTGGCCTCGAAGAAAGACCGAGTGGAAGCATGCGAGAGAAAATTAGAAGAAAATCGAATGCACATGACTGGGGAAGCCAAGCGAGCTGCCAGAATGGAAAAGAAATTGAAAGTTCTCACCGGAGGATATCAGGTATTCCAGACTTGCAGACAGTATTCCAGAAATTAATATCAAATTTAGTTGCTCACTGATATAATTTTCTGAATTACAGACTAGAGCACAAGTATTAACCAAACAACTACACGACCTGTGGGAGCAAATAGAGCAGGCGCATTTAGAACTTTCGACGTTTAAATTCTTGCAAACTCAAGAGGAAGCGGCGGTGCCAAGACGAGTGAACGCGCTTATGGAAGACGTTAATAGACAAACAGAGCGAGAACGTGTGCTACAAGTGCGATACGCCCAATTACAAGATCAGTTGCAATAATGTTGAATACCGCTCAGATGGTTTACTGTAATATACGTTTCGAATACTGTAAACGTTTTGTGAAATATAAGAACTTACTTTGCATACTTAAACGAACGATGTGTAGGAACGTTTCATGCTAAATTGTTCATGTTCTGCAACTTTTACTTTTTGCCTGTATTACATTCTATTTCAGTGGTTCTTAACCGGTGTTCCGCGAAATTCCGCGAAATATATTAAATATGTTTGATAATATATTTATTTCTACGTGGGATGATGTTTTTGTTTGTTTTTTGGATCATTAATTTTGGTGTTCCGAAAATTTTTCATATAATCAAAAGTTTTCCCTGACTTCAGAAAGGTTAAGAACCACTGTTCTATTTCATTCGATTGTTTACCTCGATAGCAGAATAAAATGAAGATTCGTTCGGATAGTAACTTTATATAAAAAAAGACAATTCCTTTCACATTATGCATGACTGACGATTCAGTCTTTCGGGACTGAACGAATTTAATGTGAAAATAATATATTGTATGCAAAAAAGAGTTCATTAAAAGTAATATAGCTGTTAAGTGAAGAAAAGTATGAAAAATAAATCTTGAAACTAACTTTTACTTCGGCATTATTGTTCATTTTAAACTGAAAATTCTGAATGAGTGTGTATGCAAACTGTTCAAAACTTCATGTAATCTATACGAAATTACTTGCTTTATTGAAATTAGTAAAAACGGATTTGTATATAAAATATATTATGTTCCTATAACTTCAAATAAGCGCATTATCAATTGTAAATATTCCCAAGTTCGAATAATTCAAAGCCATGGTCGCCAGCCTCCGTATGTGCGGCCTAGAATATTTAAGTCCGTTGCTTGATCCAGCAAGCAGTCAATCTAAAAATTTCGTTAATATAATGATTCGATAACGATAAAGATAATTTTCTACAAAGAATTACCTGTTCCTCGGGACTGAGAGAATCATTTTTTATCGATGCTCGAGATCGTTTAATATCATCTTCTCCGTTTAGTATCACGTAATATCGATTAAGATATTTTCCCTCGTGTTGCTCTTTTAATTGGTCCAGAATAATCGAAGACGGTTTAATTCCGTTCAATTTTTTGGTAACGGCTTTGATCTTTTTCTTCGGCACCCATTTCACGTCTGCGACATCATCGTCGTTTTCCTGTTGCTTCTTGTTGACGTGTTCGGTCCAATTTAGAGGCTCGTGAACGAAAACATCCATGCAAGACAGAATAGGGCCCGACTCGTTTCTGAGTGCTTTTAACGTGTGCACCATAATCGCTCGTAGAAGATCCTTCTCAGTGAAAGGTCTGAGCAAGCCAAGAATTTGATGTGTTAAACGAAACGGCATCAATTCAGGAATTCTTAGATCAACCCCGGCATCGAATGCTAATCCGAAATCGATGCCTAAACAACGACCCGATGCAACAACGATCAAAAGATTACCGAGATGTCGATCGCCAATACCCAAAATCCAATGAGCGATGCACATGGTGGCATAAGTGGTAACAAAGTTTCGTCGCATCACAACGAAGCTTTCTACAGAGGGGCATAATACTGTGAACGTTTTGCGCAAACTGTCCCAGTCGGTTTTACGTATGAATTCGCCCATTTTAGCATTCACTTTCGCTGCGCTGTACTTCACTGTCGCCTCTTTGTATCGCTCGACTTGTTTCTTGGAGGGCGCAGCGCTTTGAATCCACTGTTCGTATTGCTCACCAGTCGACTCGCAACGTTTCTCTTGTTCTTTGGAGAATGTAAAGTATATAAACTCCTGCAGAGACCTTGTGTTGTCTATCCATTGTATCAGCCCCACCGTTTTGGACAAAGGGATCACCTAAGCAGGAGCAAAATGTTTCTTATATTTTTGATATATTTTTTATTTTAATCAAACCCACCTGATAAGTGTCAATAGACAGCTGCCTCTGCTTGCAAGCAGTGTCGATGCGCAACGTCTTGTTCATAACAGTGAACAGCTGTTGCAGTCTTTGGTCCTGTCTCAAATCTTCGCCGAACTTCACTAGAAAGGGATACTCCTTTGCGTCGTTGCCGATCATAACTATTTGAATGGGCTTGCGCAGGGATTTGAGCACCTTCACGGAAGGTTCTATCTTCATGATCTTGGCGTGATACTGTGGCATAGGCTTCCTGTCGCCAGTGTACTGTCCAGGTATCTCTATGTCTTTCCCAGAGAACCTGTGCAACCAAGGACTGTAATCCTGCAAATGTGATTTATCTTTGCGCCTCCCGAAAGAGTTCTTCAATTTTTCGATCAGCTTAGCAACATCTTGCTTAATCTTTTCGGGCTTCCACGACTCCCATCTCTTTATTTGATTCTCATAGGCTTTAATCTCATTGAATATTGTCCCTGGTCTTAGATCGTGCTCGAACTCTCTTTTATTCGGATATACTTTGTTCAGAAGCGTGTGTACAGCTGTGGCAGACCCCAGCGACAAGTTTTTCAACAGTTCAAGCAGGTAATACTGCAAATATAATTCCGGCTGAACGAGGTATTGCATTGCCAGTAGGAAATGATCGATTTTAGATCTCTGGTAGAGTATTTGCCGAATCTCATAGGTTCTGGCCTCGTTGAGAAGCGCAGGGTTGGTCTCCACCGTCAAACGGAACGTATACATCACAGCATTCGGATAAGTTTCCACGATGCGTTTCAGGATTGGTATGATCAACGGTGCAATGGCGGTTCCCAGATGTGAAAACAGCTGGGCTTGCCAAGACAGGAACAACCAAGTTTGGATCCCCTCGCACTCTTTCAAGAAAATATCCTTTGTCTGTTCGTCCTCGAAGTATTCAGACTTCAGCAAGCAAGGGAAGTAGTGAGCTGCCTCCAGAGACCCGTAGCTCATCGCTTTCAATGTAGAACGCACGAATTGTTTACTTATTTCAGCATCGTTGCTGTCGCATGATAATTTGTCGTAACAGTACTTCGAAAGAGTGTAGTAGCACTCCCTGATGTTCGGAGATTGCACAGCGCAACACTCTTTCAGTTGATTAAAGCAATAAGCGTTTAATGACTCTCGAATAGCAGGTGCATTGTCATTCGCAACATTGATCGTATCCAAGATCACAGTGTTGCTTTTTAGCAAATCAGAGAACGTTGTATCTTTCTGACTCAACTGTGCTATTTTCGAAGCTACTTTACCGATTTGATGCCGGATATGCACATTTATCATTGGATCGAGATCAGCCTTCTGCAGGAGATTGTGACAGTGTACCCAGGAAGAGGTGTAGTTGGACAGCTTCTTCTTCGTGTCTTTTTCAATCTCGCCGTTTAAGTACTTCGTCTTCGCAACAGCCAACAAGAATTGATGCTCCATGTCTGCAGAATGATCCGATATATTCCTCTCCAACTGGCACAAGTATTTCTTCGCTATGTGTTTATTCTTCTGGCCCAACGCTGTTTCGATCATTTTCAGTCGCATGCTGAAAGCCGCTGTACACAATTTCTGAGCAATTCCTGCTTCCTCTCGGTCCAGAACTCTTTCTGAATCCTGAGTTTCGTCCGTATTCCATTTCGTCATCGTGTTTCTCAGCGGTCCGCTGAGGAACTCAATTCTATAGGATGTTAACTTCTCGCATGGGATGATAGCGTCTTGAACGGACGGTAGACTGTTGTTCCAGAACTTCAGGATGTCTTTCAAGTCGTCCGGACACTCCGCTGTTTTTAGAACTTTTATATACCAGTTCACATCATTGATTATTCGCAATCTCTGCAGCATGCGGACCCGCAACTGCGTAGAGAGCGGATGAAGTCTGACCCACTGTTCTCTCATCTCGTCCAACGTGCTAAGCGTTAAGTTACGAGCAATTTCTAATTGATCGTACAGCCAGAACATAGTCAACTCACTGCCAAAGGATCGTTTAATATACTTCACTTTAGCATCGTCTCCTAGCCAAGCCTCGATAAGCTCCTTCGTCTCGAAAAGTGAGTCGCTAGCTTTCGCGTCTATTAATCTTCTTACGTAAACCTCGAACAACCACGGGAGCATCCAATCTTTCCATGGATCGTTCCAAATGTTCTCTACGCTTCCATTTGATTTCTTTTGTATATGTTCATCGATCTTGTCCCAGCGACACATATTGCTCAGACACTCGAACAAGCCTTGAAGACAATGCTCTTTGACCAAGACTGAATCTGTTTCGTAGGCTTTCTCGTAAGCAGCTTTCGCTTCAACCCAATTGTTAGCTGTTTGAGCAAAAGATGCGTCTCGTATATCCTCATTCGTAATATGATTCTGAAAGATGCTAAGGACCACGTCAACGTCATTGACGGACTCGTAAAGATTCGCTAATTGCAACCATTCTTCCTGCAGACACTGTGGCATCGTTGTGTCCTGTGCATCATGATTTCTCGCTCTCTTCTTAGGCGGTTCGATATCGTTTCTACGATAGATTAAATTTTCTTCAATAACAAGCGGACCAAGAAAATTCAAACTATTCAATCTCGAGACCCTTGAGACCACCTCCGGCGAACAGTTAATCACGCGAGTAGCCTGCAGTATCTCCAAACTCACAGCTATCATAGAATTACTACCTCGTTCACTTTCGACGATCAATTTCAAACTTTCTGCGACGTTCTTTACGAACTCGTTTTCTCTGCAGTCTTTCAGAAACGCGCAGACAATGGAAACTGTTAAGTCCTTACAAATCTGCGAGTCCTTTTTCGCCAGCTGTTGCAACGGTTCGATCAATGCCGAGTGGAATATTTCAATGTCTGGAAAATCGCCTATTCTGTATTTTCTATACAATTTCACGCTGCTTCTTTGGCGAACGGCATCCTCCTTTATCATTTCAGCACGTCGTATATTCTTCTTGATCGCTTTCTGTCGAATGTCCGACGCGATCTCGGCAGAACTGCTCAAGATTCGTTTTGATTTCTTGTTGTGAGCAGGTTCTGGCACTGCCGGCATTTTGAACGTATCGTCAAAGTTGTAATCGTCCGACATCGATGTAGGCTCTCCATCGGCGAAGGTCGGTTCAAATTCTAGATCCTGAGTGGCCTGAAGATCGAACCCGCTATTCGAATCGTACGGTTTCGTGTACGAAGACTCGAACGAACCTGTAAGAGTAGCGGTCATTTGAGTAAACGTCTGATTCATTTTACTAGCTAAAGACGGGACGAAAAGCGGCGCTTTCGATCCGAGATTCTTCGTTCTCCACGAGGGTGTTATCTTATAATCTCTGTAACTACAATCTTCGTACAACGGTTCGTCGAATATCTTCTGCATATAGTTCTTAGACTTCTTAGCGAGGTTCAGGATCATGAGAAGCAGAAACGGCAGAAAATTTCCGCAAGCACCAGGTACGTACGCATTTAAAGTTTCCAGCAGTCTCTGTTTGCAAGTGCTCCTTAAGTGTGCTTCTTGAGTCCAGAAGTCTAGAATCTTTTCTTGTACCTGTTCAGCGGGATCTAATATCCCATCGAACAGCATCTCTTTGCTAATGTGCATCAGTTTTCTCACGTCTTCCTCGTCCGACGTATCTACGATATACTTCTTATAAACGCCTATAAAAATGTCGTAGGTGCAGTCTCTGTATTCGGAGGAATCGTGTTTCGTGTACGGAGTCACCAGTACGACTAGAGACAACAAATACGACGGAGGGAGAATCGAGACTAAAGCGTGAATAATCTGTAACGCTATCTTCTCGTAAGGTAGAACTTTGTTCTTTAAGAGATCGCGAAATTTTAAATATTTCAGTTCCTTCAGTACCTGTTCCATATTGAACTTCGGTATGCATTGCAGGAATATCTCCAAGCAATACGACTGTCCCATTCGGTCCACCCTGATCATGTTCGTAGTCACAAAATCGAAATAAGTGATTCCAGCGTCCGGGTAATTCTTGCACAGCGCGCGAATGCATATGATTTGTCTGGCCGCGAATGACGTTTGCATCTGTCTTAACACGCTCCTGATCTGTTCGATGATCAGCCCTATTCTGCTCGAGAGGCTATCATGCTCGTTCAAGTGCTTCAAAGTCAGACCGAAGCATTCGCAACAATACACGACCGTCTTCTCGTCGCCCTTCCAGTTTTGCAGAGATTTCTCGAGGAACTGAAAGATATCCTCCCTCTCGATCATCTTGTCGATCATTCCGTTCACCATGCAGATCAATATTAAGTATACCGTGGCCCCGTGCGCGGTTTCCATTTTGCTACCTAAGTTTTGCGGTAGTTCCAAGCAATTACGCCACATTTCGAGAATCACTTTGATCATGTAGAGATTATATTTATAAACAGTTTCGGTAATATCGTTCGTCTTGTTCACGACAGCTGTCTCGATCATGATTTCCCATAACTTCTGCGCGATCGCTTTCTCTTTGGTCGTTTCCGGCACTGCTACGCTCCGCCAGTCTATCAGCATCTCTATAACGTCAGCAATCACGTAGTTCAACGGATTCCGTATTAAATACGAGTAAGCTGCATGTATTATTACCTGCAGACAATATTTCGCGTACGGCTTGAACACGGTTTGCATGTTCAGCATAATTTTCAGCTTGAACAGTCTGACATTGTCGTTGCCAGCTGGGCTGCAGAAACATTCCAACCATTTCGGTATCATGATATCATCCTGATCAGCATTGTCGTCGGGTGGCGTAGAGATTTGTGTCGATATCATGTGATTCAACACACCGCAAATGGTTGCCATGCATTCGTGGTTATTCAGCTCGTCGCTTTCGAGCAACACGCTCATGCTCTCTTCTTTGGTGTCCGTGTTGCTATCGCGCACAACAGCTTCGTTATAATCGTAAGCGTGTATGTCTTCGTTCAAGGTGCAGTTGGACAGATCGTAACTGTAGACGTAAGAGTTCCGGCCAGAGTTTGTCTGCTTTCTTATGCTTTTTCTTATGTTAACCAACTTCTTGTAGTGCTTCGGATACTCCTTGAAGGTCTGCTGAAGATTGTATCGCTTCTGGCAGTCCACAATGTTCTCCCAAATCAGCTGCTCTTTCATTCGGTTCTCAGCAAAGATGCTCTTGTAGAAGTCCTCGTCTGTTTTCAAGGACACAATCGCTATGGAAAGATTGTACGCGGAGCAGTGCAACAGTCTCATCGTCTCTTTCTGTTCCGGATCAGGAGTCTTCAGCAAACGAACCTGCAGCGTACTCCTGTACAAATTTCTCAGCAGTTCTTTACCAGTTTCCACTTCGTCGATGGCGTTTCGTGTAATGACGCTGTCCGGATCATCGATTTCGTTGATGTCCACCTTGGCGAACATGACCGCGACGAGGTCATAGCAGCCTATCTTCGATACGATCAGTTGACTCAAGTCCGAACTGCTCCCAACAATTGCTCGCTCAATTATGGTGTATATTTCACGGATATTTATCTCGAAAAATTTCTTGATCTCGGCAGTCTCGCAGAATTCAAACGACGGCAGAAGAAATCGCCGTAGTATATCGAATCTCTCGTTTATCGGTATGTTCAAGCTCAAGAACAACTTGTACGCTGCCTCCATAGAAGCTAGAGCATTTGCAGGGCCAATAGAATTGAAGTATCTCTTCAGGTTCTCTTCCGTTCTATCGTCCCATAAGTGTTCAGCGATCCCAGCAGCGAATAAAATGATAGACTTGAATACTACAATCGATTTAGTCACCGGTAGGAATGTTAACAGCGTTTGGAAACAGTTAATCACTTTCAAAGCTTTCACGTCCCTCTGCGAGAAATTGTTTGGACACAGGGCTATCCTGTCGCTTCGCAGCGTACGTAGAATGGCAAGCAATTCTGGCTGTGAATCGGATGTTTTGTCGGTCAAACATACGAGGAAATTCTGGAGAATCCTCATCTTTTGATTCACGTCATCGTTCCCTGTTAATTGATCGAGTATCCACGCGTGAAAGTCCTTGTTCAAAGACTGCACCTCGATCGGTTTTTCCTTCAAGTACACGACCACTCCATAAATGCTTATTAGCTTCTCTTTTCTATCCTGTTGATCGTGCACGGCTCGTTCGAGAACTGTGAATCTCTTAATCATAGCGTCCGCTAAAGATTCTCTGTTCTCGTGTAATTCGTTTCGGTGTCGTTGCACAAATAGGAATAGTTGCTCCATCATTGTCAGCAGAAGAGACGAGTTTGCTTGCAACGAGTCGAGTGCTTCCATAGTCTTCTCTGCATCCTTCAGCATGTATTTAAATATCTCGTTTTTAAACAGACGTAAAAAGTACATGCCCAGACGATCTTCTGGGACGAAGAAGTCCCAGACCATCGTATCGTTCCCAATTAATGTGACAAGCGTTTTCGTTATCGATGTCTGCAAAGAATTTCACGTTTCAATGATTAAGTTTTTCATTCGCCAACTCTGATCATTAGACATGCTTATGCAAAATAAAAAGTTTGTGCATCAATTGCAAGATGCAGGAGCTAAATATAAATTTATATTCTTCATTAATAATTTTAATGTGATGAAAATAATATATTAATACTCTCAAAATCTTTTAATATTTCCGACGAAGAGTCTACTGATCATTTTGACGCAACGTACCTCGTAACGACTGAGGAGCAATTCCATCAGAATTTGCAAATACTCCATTACCGGCGTCTTGATATTTACACAAACAAATTCGCCTATTTCTTCTCGTGCTAGAACACCAAAGACTCGCGTAATCTTATCGTCCGGTTGATCGATCGAATAAATCCCCTAAAAAACATAGTAATCAATGTGTCTCAGGATCAGTGATGCAAAAAAACGAGAGAAGATTATTAATGAAGATTACATTGTACATCTGACTGAGGATATTATGTCGCTCCAAAAACCTTAAACCGCGAACATATTGTTTCAGTTCACTGCAACTACATGCGCTGGAAACAATCTTGTCTAAATCAATGAAATTGTTTGTATGTTTCTCCACGTGCACAGATAGTTCACGTTTTATAGAATCTAGTATGGCGTCATCGCCCTTTCGTATTATTGATTCCATTAGATCGTGCAGAATTAGCGAAAGCGATTCGGTGCTTTCAAAATTGATCGTCTCGAACCCTACAACTTGAGGACACATTATACATTTTGAGATTAGCTCGAATAGATCCTTGCACAGGAAGAAATCCGGCATATAGTTCTCCTGAAATTGAAAAGAATTGTTTGAACACGAAAATGTCGAGAGGATATCGAGAAACAATTTACTCACATCGGAGTCGAGAAGAATTCGGAAGAAATCGAATATAGTTACTATCAGTTTGCACTGTAAATTCTGCAATTCGTCGAACTCTTTCGACAGCATCACTACGCTGTCGTCATCTGTTTCATGTTTGATCTTGTTGACTACAAAAATGAAATTCTTCGTGCTATTAAAAAGTATTTCGGTCTCTGCACTCGAATTCGCGAATAAATACTCCATCTTCAACAGATCGTTTTTTATCAGCCAAATGTAACAATCCAAACTCCTCAGGAGAGGCAAAATAATACTGCAAGTAAGACTCTTCGTCTTCGAGTCTAGATCGTTGAATATTATTGCATTAAGCTCTTTGTTTCCGTAGACAGCGATGAAATTATCTATCATCGTTGCGACCGAGTCGCAACTATTTATATGTTCAGAAACTTTAACCACTAGATCCATGCACTTCGCCCTGCAAGTAGAGTTTATGGAACCGCATTGAGTGAGCAGCCAGTACGCTGCGTCTGTTAGAGTTGCTCCTTTGAATTCTGTCGGCAATCTACGTTTACTGTGATTCGCATTCAATAAATTCTTCTTTGCGATTAACACTCTTTCAACATGATCGAGCGCAGCGACGATCGTGGGATCGTTACAACCGTCTAAACTCTTCACGAAGCAATATAAAAGTTCCAGCCAGTATACGGAAACAATTGTTTCGTCTTCCCGTAGGATAGTGTAAAGATGATTGAAAGCTGTTGCGGCTGCTATTCGTTTGTATGTAGACGGATGAACCGCGAAATTCATCATTTTGTTTATAACCTCGTCGATATTCAATTGTGTTCCTCTCCTGTCGTTGTCAGACTGTTTTATAGACCATTTAGTAAATTCGGCTAAACACGCTCCAGAGAATTCCCTGAGCGAAGAGTTCGAGTCGTTACTCAAAGCTTCGAACACCGAATCTATAAAGCACGTGGTCGCTAAAGATTTCAACATGAATTTCGAGCTCAACCAATGCATCAGCTGCAGCATCAAAGGCTGGAAGATTTGCCTAGCTGCTTCATCAAAATCGCAGCCTAAGCTCAGTAAAGCAGGGCATATTATATTATACAGAGGTGCGAATTTATCCAGATTCGACTTCGATGTTTTTCCTAAGATCAACATTATCATAGAATGAAGCACTTCGCAGGCGATGATCTTCGTTCGCCTGTCCCCAGAGTTTCGTGCTAATTGAGTCAGCCTCGGTAGGATTTTGTCGAAATAAATACCCACCTCTTCGTCGGACAGAGACAGCGAATACTTGAGCAAATCTTTCTTGTCCCAAGTGGCTTCTATGTTCATGGACTTTTTGTAGACAAAACTCATCAATGCGTCGGTGTCAAGCGATGCGATGAATAATAGAACTCTCATCTGAAATTTTTCCAATGTTTTCTCGTTGTCTCTGAGCACGATACGCTTGATAACTTTCCTTTCAGATTTAATTATATCCTGTGACATCTCTACGTAGCTCTCTCCGCTGTTTAAATACGGCTCCAAGAATGGTACGATCTCTAACAGAAATTTACTCTTCTGTTGATCGTTCGAACAGCTCGACCATCTCTCCAACGCGTTCAACGCGGTCCAAGCTACTTCGAAATCGCTTAATCCCACAGTTAAAGCTATCTTGAACGTTGGAATCGAACTGTCCAGTATGCGTTTTATATACATCTCTGGTACGTTTAGAATTAAGGATAAACAAGTAGTCAACAATTCGCCTGTGAACGTGGGCATCAAGTTCAGTATGTTAATAAAGTATTTGTACAACAACTCCGGTGTTTCTGTTTCACTCTCGTCTTCGGTTAAAGTGGGAATATGTTTGAACGTTGCATACACTAATTTGTAAAACCCTGATACAAGAGGCCGCTTGTAAGACATATCGATGAACTTTAATAGGAATCTGTGCAAAGTTCTCGTCAACAACGAGGACTCTAATTGATTGATTATGTCGACATATAAATCGACGATGTTGACGAACATTCGAAAGTCTGCCGCGTTTTCGGCAATTTGAGAAAAGCTCGCATCCGAGAATATGTTATCGTCGTTCACTTTCGTGTTTAGATTTAATTTTGTGATTAGCGTGATGCATACGTGTATCGCTGAATCAACCACGTCTTGTACAATGTACTCGTGTGGTTTATACCATTGTCGTTTCAAAAGCTGTGTCCACAAAGGTAAATAATCTTTGTAGCACATTAGTAGATCGTCGAGATGCTTCAATTCCCGTTCTAATTCTGCGTCGACGAATAGAGTGTGCGAACAGGTCCATATTATTCCGTTATAAACTACATAAAAAGAAGAAATGTTATTATGTTTAAATAAGTAGCTAGAAATTATACAAACATACGTACTTAAATTATATAGAAACTCTTCTAACAAGGCTTTGCTAACTGTCCGAATATTCACGATCGTTTTCGTGAGCGAATGAATCGCAGACTTTCGATTCAGTATGGGAAGTTCGGGAAACCTTTTAATTAAAATAATACTGAGCTTTGAAATTATGTTGATCTGATCAATCGATAGCTCCGACATGTGCAATATTATCTCAGACAAGGCTTCTAGATAATCGCAAATGCTGTCCAGGTCTAATCGTCCCAAATTTTCTCTGCAAACATTTAATTTATTAATGTACGAGATAACTACTTAGATTATTGAAGTATTAATCCTTTGCACTCTCAGCTATTTTAACTCGAAAATTAAACATTTTTTCCAATCTAGAATATTTTCATTCTCAATGATTTTTTAAATTTGGTGTAAAATATTTTAAATAATGGTACAATAATTTTTAGTCACCACTCAAGTGCGAAGGGTTAAATGCGTGGCTCGTACCTGGAACAAAGTGGCATAGCGCAATGGACAACCAAAGAATACATTTCTCTCACAGCGTTATGCGTGAGATACCTTTTACATGGAGCAGCCATCTGACTGAAGCCGTATACTACAAAACGTATATTTGCAATTACTTCTTGATTATCTTTCAATTGTTTTTCGAAAAAGTTTTTAAAATACTAAAATATAAAGGCCACGATTATCACAATGATACTATCCGATTATAGAATAATATAAATATTTCAATACAAATTTACCAAAAATACAGTTTTGTCTTCCTCGGAAGTTTTCTTCTTCAACATTTCCCCAATCAATCTATAGAAGCTTCTCAAAGCGTGTTGTCCACATTCACTGCATTGCGTATTCTTGTCTTGAGCAAGATTGATTAATAGTTTATACCAATGGTCATAATCAGAGTAAACAAATTCACGGAACAGGTTGATATGATGGGACAACAAGTTGACTGCAGATCTCATCGCAATTTTCTTAACTTGATATCTCTCTGGACGACTGAAGTCTTTAACCCAGCCGTAAAGTTCTACATAATGTTTTGTTTCCAGGTCTTCCGAAAATTCTTTCAATAAGTCCGAAAAAAAATCCAAATATATTTGAAATACATCGGTCGTGCGATCTGTGTTTTTTGGATTATTCTAGAATCATAAACCAAAGAATAAAAATTTATACGTTACAGTTATTCTCTGGTATCGTGTACCTGTTTTATAAAGTCGTTTCTTAATTGCTGGAAAATCGTAGTTGCATTTTCTTGTACTTCTGGCAGATCTGGTCTATGCCTTATGATCTTGGCAATCACGCAGAACCATATACTTCTCTCTGGAATAATATACAAACAACATTTACATAAAGTTACTGGTACGATCGAATTACAGAATCAACTTTTACCTTTTATATCTACTATCGTAAACAAAGATACCAATTTTTCTATAGTCTCGCCTAATCCCATTTCGTGTTCCTTAAATGCTTCGATTAACTTGATGAAAGCATTGCAAGCTGGTTTTTTAATTAATGCAGAGCATTTTGTTTCGAGCACCTTCTGACATATATTCTGTAACAAATTATTTTTATAATATATTTGAGTAATATTGTTTAATATATGAAACGTGATACGATACTTTAGTGTCAACGATGTATGGCAGAAATATTTCAGAAAATTGTTCTATAACAAATTCGAGCAGACGAAACGCTTTCTTAATCGCTGTATCAAAGTTTCTTTGAGGTTTCGATTTGTTAAATTCATTTTCAAGGAAACAGAGGATACCTTCCTGTTTATTGAAAAATATGGATAACGCCAATTCTGGAAAAGAATAATGTAAAACGTTACTAAACGTTATTGTAAAATAAAATACGAGCAGAACGTTCAAAACCTAATATTAATTAATTGATGATTTATACATACCTCTGTCATCCTTCGATAATCTTTCAAAATATGTTTTACTGTCCTCCAAAATTTCTATAAGATCGCTGCTGTTTCTTTCTCTCACAGCTCTGGTGAAAATGTTCATAAACGTTCGAAATGAATCCATATTTGACTGCTCCTAAAAGTTTTCTTAACTTACGCATTACTTATACGAATACGGGAACTACAAACACAGCCCCATAGTGTAAAAATAATCAATGATTATTTAACAATATTCTCGATAGTATCGTTTGAACGATTACCGAATTGTTTACAAAGTTGCAGCGCATTTAAGTGCATTCTTGTTTGCAGTGAATTTGACTAGAAACGAAACTCCAGCTGGTTTTTTGAAACTCAATCTCTCGCGAGGCATTCTTGTTTTATTATATTATATTGTTTATTATTTGTTTAATGTAGTTGTTAAATGTAAATGTAGAACTTTCCACGAATCTGGGACGATAACAGCAATTTTTCAAGTAAAATTCAATTTATCAGAATCTGTATTTCCCGCGTTTTTACATTTTTGAATGCGGCGTCGCTCTGTATTTTATCGACCGGCCTCGGAGAGTTTATCGGTAAAGAAGCAGCAACGAAGAAGCAGAAAGTTTCGCTTCTGATCGAATACTTACGTCGTGCTTGAATTTTCTGTGTTTCGAAGAAACACATAAGCAAGAATTTAAAATGATGAGGCTTGTTTATGAACTCCTCAGAGATAAGAAACATTTTATTATATGATTCAGATTTATCCGGTTGACGTATCACGTGTCAGAAGCCAGTCGAATAACCTGTTTTCATAACCCGGAGATAAGACATTGCGGGGGGTATGCTATCAGCGCGCGGAGACTTATCATTTCCTAATAACAATAATATCTTGCTTACAACTGAAACCATAAATATGCAAATTTCTACATTTAGCGTAGGAAATAATGCCTTTCATTCACTGTACGGCATTATAGCAAAACAGGAAATAACAATATGATTACTATAATTATTCTCAATTGTCTCTATCATCCACTTGATAAAAAAGTCTTCGCGCGCATTATAATTTGACTGAAATTAACAAACTGCCGAGTAACGAGCAAATGTTATAATTAGACTGTGGATCTTATTATGCAAAATAAAAAATTTCTATATCAATTGCAAAAAACATAGAGGCCACCTAGAAAATTTGTTCTTCTAATTATATCTTATACAGTCGAAACTAATACACTGATGTCCTTAAATCTTTTTAATATGTTCACTGTTTTAAATTGTACATGCCTATTTTTGAATTTATGAATAATTAAAGTAAATGTTTCAAGTTTCGCGGCTCGATGACAGAATGATCTGACGGAACGGCCAATCAATAATTGTGGTCCAAACCTGCTCAACAAGTGTCTTGTATACATCAAATAAAACAGATTGAAATAACATACCGAGCGGTTAGAGATTGGTATTCATCACACGCGCGAGTGATTTTTATTCTTTTCCCGGTTACATAAAGAGATTATTAGCGAAGTAAAATTGGCAAGAGAAAGTGAAAGAGACGGTGGACAGGGAAAAATATTTCCCGGAACGGTCTACGATTAAATAGATCGTTTGGAAATCGCAATTTTTCGTGAACACGTTGCAACATACGTTAATAGACGGGGAAGAATCTGTAGAAGATAAAGTTGAGACATTTACAAAGAGATAACGAGACTTGAATCGGAAATTCTTTTCTGTACTGGATCTACAGATCAGTCTCTTCGTGTCAGCCGTCGAGCACGGTAACAGCGATTTACAATGACCAATCAAAGTATGAACCCCGTCATTAATTTCGGAGCCGGACCAAGCAAACTTCCACACGAGGTACCGCAAATGATTTACTTTATTTGTTTATTAATTTATCTTAATTTTCTATAAAACGAAATATGTAGTATTAAATTACTCCGTTTCTTAAATGTATACAAATTTTATAAAGTATACTAGAGAAGTGGCATGTTCTCAGAGTGGAACCAGTGTAGAGGTCAAACTCATTAATTCAACCATCGCGTGCACCACTAATTAACAATAAATATTTGTAGGTATTAAAAGAAGTACAGAGGGAACTTCTCGCGTTTGGAAACACGCAGATCAGCATTTTGGAGTTAAGTCATCGGTCGAACGATTTCAAAAATGTTATCGAAAATGCTCAGGCGGCTGTGCGGGAAATATTGTAAGTTACGATGAATAATAAACTCGAATTTCATTAAAAATCAAAATTGACTGGATCGATTTTTCAGACAAGTCCCCGACAATTACAAAATCTTGTTTATGCACGGGGGAGGTACAGGACAATTTGCGGCTATTCCTTTGAACATGATGACTACCGGTACTGCAGACTACATAGTGACTGGTAAATTCAACAATTTTAAGAATTTAATGTATTCAACAGTTTATCTATTAATAGGATTCTCAATAATTGTACTATATCGAAACGGGAATTTAAAGATCTTGTTTGAAACAATTCGGAAAGAAATAATCAACTAGATCAAAAAATAAAAAAAATAAAATCTTCAATTTAAAGATCTTGTAAAAAACAATTCGAAAAGAAATTATTAACTAGATCAAAAAATTCAAGGTTCATGGTCGGCCAAGGCGGCAAAGGAAGCAACGAAGTACGGAAAAGTGAACTTGGTTCTTCCAAAAACAACAAAATACACCGAGGTGCCGGATCCGTCTACTTGGAATTTAGACCCAAATGCATCATACGTTTATTATTGTGCGAACGAGACGGTTCACGGTAAATCAATAATAATATAAGCATAGTACGCGTGATCCACGATTTATTCATGCAGAATAATTATTTCAGGAGTCGAGTTCAATTACGTTCCCGAGACGAATGGAGTACCCCTTGTTGCCGACATGTCGTCGAACATGCTATCGAGACCTTTAGATATCTCAAAAGTATGTGTCTTCTAGAAAATCCTAAGTCTTTTGTCAGGGTGTGTAACAATAATATTGTATTTAGTTTGCAGTTATATATGCTGGTGCCCAGAAGAACATTGGTCCGGCGGGTGTGACGCTGGTAATAGTGCGCGATGATGTTCTTAATCATGCTATGAAGGTCTGCCCAATAGTGCTGGATTACACTGTTATGGCAGCTGATAACTCCTTGCACAATACACCGCCAGTATTTCAGTAAGCATTCACGATAAAACCATCTTATCGACAATATTTATGTCTGAGCAACAAAAAATTTATTTTGAATTGCATAGAATATACACAGTGGGACTGGTATTCCAATGGATCAAAGATCACGGGGGTGTTGAAGGAATGGAGAAGTTGGCAATCATAAAAAGTCAGAAAATATACGAGGTGATTGATCAGTCTAAAGGATTCTATTCCTGTCCGGTGAAGCCTGATGTAAGGAGTAGGATGAATGTGCCGTTTAGAATAGGCAAAGATGATGAGGAGCTCGAGAAGAAATTCCTTGAAGGTGCAAGCGCGCGCGGAATGCTTCAGCTGAAAGGTCACAGGTCAGCGTGACTAAAAAATACTGCAACAATAAGGCCATTGATTTCCTATCTCAATAAGTTATATACCTG
This sequence comes from Lasioglossum figueresi, assembly GCA_028455805.1. Taxonomy (NCBI): domain Eukaryota; kingdom Metazoa; phylum Arthropoda; class Insecta; order Hymenoptera; family Halictidae; genus Lasioglossum; species Lasioglossum figueresi. The sequence continues at coordinate 6,700,391 of CM052203.1, read as the reverse complement.
TTATTATTTTTGTAGATCTGTTGGTGGGATTCGAGTATCTTTGTACAATGCTGTTACTGTAAAGGAGGCACAGACACTTGCGGAATACATGAACTTGTTCCAGCAAGAGCATTGTAACAAAGATTAGGTATAATTTAAAAAAAATATTCTGTACATATGCATCTGGTACATAATATTCTTGCAAGCTTTATATGTAATCATTTTTTAATAACATTCGTTATATTATTGAGTATTATACAATACCGAATTGCTGTAAATTTTTGGAAAGACAGGTTTTCTTTTTTATATGCTTATTAAATAAACTTTTGATGTATCAATTAACAGACTATTCACAGTCTGACAGTGAAAATCTTTTACATCCACACATTTCCCTCTCTCTAGCTACTCGATTTGCATATATTAGATCTAACTCTCTTTCTAGACTGAAATTAGTCCTACGACATCCATCTATCACAGCTTTGGCCCACTGTAATTTAATATTTGGTTCAAATTCGTTTAAATACCAAAGGAGATCATACCTTACCTTGTAATATTCTTTTACTCTTTGCGGTGTCCATCCTTTCGGCGTGGATGTTTCGAGATCTCTCAAATTATATAATTTATCTGCTAACGTAACTAGCTTAGCTTTGTAACTTCTCTTAGGAGCATTTTCTATTACCAGCCGTTTACGTTCTGCCTTTGGCAAACTTTTGTCATCCGTTACTTCTTTAACAATATCGCAAACTTCTCTACCAAACTCAGCTTCTAATAGATCGAACGTTGCGTCTGTGTCTTCCACAGTATCGTGTAAGAGAGCAGCCAGAATTACAGCCGGATCATGGATGTTACCTTCTCGAACCAAAATATCCGCAACACCTAAACATTAATTGTTCTACAATCTATGTGAAAAATGTGTCAAATTGATACGAGAGATGAATGAGAATTAAAGGAGCCTATAGATACAAACCTATAGGATGGTTGATGTATGGCGTTTCTGCCAGGTCCTTCCTTCTTTGATCCTTGTGTTTTACAGCTGCAAAATTTACGCATTTCACGAGCATTGTTAACAATTCTGAATTTGGAATTTCTGCAACACATGTTTTACAAGGTCCAACTCGACTGAATAGGTTTTCGTCGGAGATTTCCAAAATATTATCCTCCATTTCTAATTCGCTCAGAAACACGAAAAACCTTTACATACAGTGAAAGATTTTATTATTTTTTAATGTCATGATAACACACACAAGATCATATTTTTGTCAGATCTCAGCTGATATAAACGCTTACGCTATTTAGTCCCAAAGTTTCAATGCAGAGTGCAGAGTGCAGAGTGCACGACATTCGCGTTGCATGTATGTAGTGGTATGTAGTATCAGGTAGTATGTAGTGCACCCAAAACATAACCTAAAACTGAAGAAGTGCATCTGTGATTTGGGAGTACAATTTGTATCTCAAAATGTCACTGAAACGGAAATTAACGCAAGATGACCTGCGTAAAGCGATGAGCGAGCACAAAAAGAAATTGGGCGTTGTCAAAAAAATTGAATCGCCGTTAGCAAAATATCCTTTTCGTTATTTTTTTTCACGTATTTTTAGGTTATATTTTTTTTAGTTAAATCTTTTTTTTATGTCAGTTCGAAATATTTCATGCGTTTTTTCGAATTTTTCCATAGATAATCGAAATGTCAATTGTCAACGAGAAATATGTATATTATAGAAAATCCTTAACCATGGTAAACACGTATACAGATGCAGGGCAGCTGATGTGTATTCTATGTAAAGCTGTTGTGCGAAGCGAAACAGTTTGGCCGGTTCACGTGAACTTGAAGAGTCACAAAGAGAACATAGAGTTAGCGAAGAAGACTAAGCTAGAAGTTGCAACAAAGACTGCGACGCACACATTCAAAAGGCCTATGTCTCCTTCTCAGGAGTCTTCAGCGAATAAAAAAGTAAAAGGAATACTGAAGAACCCTCTACCACAGTCGACACAGATAGCGTCGAGTTTACCAGTAGACTTCTTCGATAGTCCTAAACAATCCAATGGTTCTGTATCTACGAATGCATCAGTAACAACTAGTAAGTTAGAAAACAAAGACATTGCGAATGATAAAGACACGAAACACACGAAAGCAAAGGAGAAGGAAAAGGATAAGAATAAGGACGCAAATCAGACTGTTCTACCAGAAGGATTCTTTGACGATCCAGTGTTAGATGCCAAAGTAATTGAGAATTATGAAATAAGTTTGATAATTGATAGACTGCGGATGTTTATGCAAAATAAATTTTATCTACTCGATTTTGCATCATCTATAAATGCATAATGATCCACAGTCTAATAATTGATAATGGGTTTGGGTATTATTCTGTATTTAATGTGATATTTATAATCCTCCTGGATTTAGGTTCGCAACGTCGAGTACAAAAATCCAATAGAAGAAGAATGGGAGAAGTTCCAGAAAGAAATCAAAGAAGAAACAGCACAGTCTGCACAGATTATTGCAGATGATCAGGAGGAGGCGACTACGGAAAGGCAGTTGGATGAAATAGAAGAACAAATACGGCATTGGTCTAGGTAATTAAATACAAAATTAAGTTTCACCTCAATATTACTAGCGAACGATTCGTGTTTCAACAGGGTAATGGATCTCGTGAAACGTAAGGAACAAGTACAAGCAACAGATAGGAAACAAAAGACCACAGATGAGGATGTGTCGAGCGACGACGAGACCGATTTCGTAGAATTCGTCGACTGGAGAGCTAAAAATTCTTACAAGTAGACCTAGACTTTATTCTGTACAGTATTTACAGACTGTAAATATTTCAAAGCCGTATGTTTAAGAGTATTTTACATTTAGAGAGTGACGATATAAATTATATAGAGAAATCTGAGGGTTTTCTATTATAAAAAGACAAAACGAGGAAACAATGCTCGAATATTTATTTAATTTTCTCATCTCTGTGTAAGATCATTATTATTGGACCAATTTTTGTGTTAACTCTTCCGCATAATATATTGATTAAGTTTTTGAAATTACAGAAAAGTGTTCGCACACGGATGAAATTGATCCAGTTTGATTTTATCGAGCAGTCATGTTAAATTCGTAAAAAGAGAATAAAAAATTGAATTGGGAAAATTTCATCGTGTGTTCGCGATTTTCATTTCCTTCGGATAGAGACACCAAATATAAAATGTTTTAAAAAACTTACACCGTTTTGCCTTACAGCCCTCTCTTCCCCGTCTCCCTGAAATCGGTGGGGGAACATTAAGCGACCGGCTACAGTGTAATAAGTTTATTAAAATGAATTCGAAGAGTTAGAATATAATGAAGTTTCAAATACAATCGTAATAGATCATTAATTATCCGTTATAAGCTATAATATGAAATGTATAATATAAAGGTTACAAGGTAGGCTAAGCCGCTAATAAAATAGTGTGGGTAGTATATCGCTAAAAGTTCAATGATATTAATATATAACATACGTGCCTATACATACCGTAAACAATACGATACGTATACGATACGTACATACACTTTCGTCGCATACCGGACACGTTATAAAATATTGAAAATTGAAAAAATCAGAGACTCGCATACAATCTTACCCGCACCCATCCACGCGATTATCTAGGATACTCTAATCGCTACGCGGTATCCTCGCGTTTGAAGTTTTCTCTAAATATGTTTGTCTCGATACGTTATAATCTCTGAAAAGTATATATATAATATATATGTATATATATGTATATATAATCTCCGTAGATTCCAAGTCGCTGGCTAAAAATCGTATCATTATATAATAATAATAATCTTAAAAGTTATATATATATATATATATAATATCAACGTAGCGCAGTAATTGATAGAGCTTAATCCTTACGAAGTTACGCCTTAGAGTCGAAAGCGGAGCTACAGTTTTCACGAATTGCATCGTCGTTTTCCGTGGTACATATATGTATGCCTATATGTGTGTCTGTGTCTCTTGCAACTGTGTGTGAGAACCATTATGTATGTATATGTAGATGTATCAATCATTTAATATCATTTGACGCTATAGTCGAATCACAATGTTTCACCGACCCGCCAGTCGAATCAAATAGGACGGATCGGAATCCCATAAAACAAGCGGAGTACAACGGGGACTGACTTACACTAGTCCCCGGAGAATCCTATAATAATATCTTCGAAGCCGTTTCGAGTTATCATAAAAAGCAAGCGGCGTGAATGATTAATAACAAACTCGTTAACGCTACGTGGAGATGTGAATACTCGATCTCGAAGATCAAAGGGTTTGATACGGTGTGAAACATGTAGGATATATACAAAAAAAAAAATCCCGCGGAGCCTGTGGATCGCTATCGATCATTAGATTCACGGGCTCGCGCTCCTCGAGATTGAATTATCTCGTCGATGATGATCGTCTCTGTCTAATCATTGTTTTGGGATGTTTCAGGAATCGAATCCACGTGATCCTGCAAAATCTACATATACGCGTGTATATCCGATCTACATATACGCGTGTGTACGATCGAGGGAGATCCTCGCGGGAGCGACGACGGTAATCCAAACACTTCCCCATACTTGGATTACCATGTCGTGCGATCCACGCTGCGTCCTTGAAACGAACCCTACAATCCCATGGGCGAGCACGAAGGAAGGAGAGACTCTACTGGAGAGAAAAGTAAGGTCGAATAAAACCGAGTTTGCGCCTGACTTCCGGTATAATACGCTACGAGGTGCCGGCCACTACGGCACGGTAGAATATTAGAGGCGTAGAAAAAGTGAACGAGCGTCTTTCTTTTGACGAAGACGAGGCACCCTGCTTGTTTCAATTGTGTGTTTTACTTTTGTTTGTCCTATTCGTAAAGGGTGGAGGGAAACTAACGACACGAAGCGTCTTAAAATCGACATTTTACGTTCCTAGCGGTTCTTTAACGTTAATTCTAGTTTTGTTTCTTTAAAGCGGACGATTACTTTCCACGGCTAAGTGTGATGGTCGACGACCTGTTGTCGAGAACGAAGAACTGATACCCGGAGGGAACGTTCTATCCGGAAACGGAAATCTTCCCCGAATTTCGTTTGCGGATCAGACCGATTTCTCCGGGTTTCATTCTTCCCTCTCTCTTTCTCTTTCTCCTGTTACGCTAGATTTCTTAGAGCTTGTTACTAGAGCTTACGGCGATTATTCTCTAGCGTAATCGTTGAAAAAAGAAGGAGACTCCTCTCCCGAGTGCTATACAAAATCGGCAAGGTGCGAACAGGGAGAGAGGGTGGGCAATGCTTTCCGTCTGTCTGGTGCGGGACCGATAATAAACTAAGCGAAGTCGCTTATACACGATCCTCGAACGCCTAATTACCCTAGATATCGGTTAAGAATATAATATATCGGTAACAACGACGGTAGCAAGAAGAATGCTTGTATTTTGTAGCTGTACGTTGCACATAGATCACAGAGTGGATACGATCGCTAGGCGTTCTCGAGAAAAGTAATCCTACAAATAGTGCAAATAGTCGTGAGACCCTAGTTTGTCGTCATGTATATGCGTGTATACATATATATATAATAGATTCCTCTTTTGTATCTCTCTTGTACTGATAGTCATATATAAGATCTGCTCTTTATATACATATACATACGTCTGATCTCCGTTTCCTTGCATAAAACGCTATACACGCGAGAGCGCAGGCACTAAATTGCTGAGATACAATCGTACCGGAATATCGATGATCCTCCGTTCGTAACGTCCACGTATCTGTCTGTCTATGTCTGTCTCTGTGTGTTATATGTGTATATTACTCCCGCGAGACTCGAAGAGGATGAATTTCGATGTGTAACATATATATGTATATATCGGTGCGCGGTATGAGTTTCTCGGTGTTGAGTATGTGTGTACAACAGATCGATCGAAGCTTCTGAATAAACGTGTGATCTTGTGCGATTCGATAGAGACGCTGGCGCGTCTTGGACGCGCGGTTTCTTCAGCTTATCCGCTATGGTTTGGATTCCAAACTTTGGAGTATAGTCCGAGAACCTGTGTCCGGATCAGTCCACTAAGTGGAATCGGTTTCATCGACCAGTCCGATGAGAGATGCTTAGAATGAGAATCGTTGAAAGCGTCGCGCCGTATTACAGTCTAATCGAAGTATACGAGTGAGCGAGTCTCCTTAGGTTAACCTTCCGCCGGGCGCGATGCTTGAGAGAGATGGGCGTACATTCAGATAACATAATGAACACCTAATTAAGTTTGGTTATACTGCTGTTAGGGAAATATTGCACTTGGCGCCGTCTATACTCGAAGGACGTCCCATTTGGGTCCTCCCAAAAGAGACAGGGACTGTGACCGCCAAGCGCGCAACGTGCTTGATGGGTACACGTTCAAAAAAACATGATGAACACTTAATTAAGTTTGTTTATACTGCTGTTAGGGAAATAGTGCACTTGGCGTCATCTATACTCGAAGGACCGCCCTTTCGGGACCTCCCCAAAGAGGCTACTGGGACCGCGAAGTGCAAAGGTCGCCCGGAGGCGGGGCGAGATGCCTAAATGCTCGTGTCCGATCGCCTGTGCCCGACGAAAGGCTAATTAGCAAAATGAGAGCCTACGAGGTTCATTGTTCAATGAATCGAGACGGTCGATCGTGAAGCGACAATGAAAAAGTCGATCTAACTATAGTGAAGCTATCCTCCCGTTGCCTAGATTTAACGCGGCGGTTTACCGATCGATCATCAATATCGTGTACCGTGGTTTCTACAGATATAAAGCTACTGTTTACGGTGCTTAAGAAAAAACCGCGAGTTGGTCGCTACGTTACTCCCAGGATGTCGGTTCAAACGCGTTTTTGTCGTCTGGTCCCTGTCGTGTTGGCTTCTCGAAAAAGCGGCGCGGATCTATGAGAACGTGGATCGATCCGTATAGAGAGGATCCATACCGCGATTCGATCGAACGCGCCATCTCCCGAAGATTTTCTTCCTGTTTCGCGCGTCGGCTCGCTATCAGACCAGCTGACGCATGACGGCTTGATTAATCGCCTAACCACAGCTTCCGGGACCATCTTCAAGGTTTGGTGACCTTCAAGGTCCCTTCCGCTCAAACCAGCTCGATCTCTCGAGCCCAGAGGCTTCCCGAACGATTTTTAACACAAGGATTACAGGCCAACGCCATTCTCGCCGGGCGTAGAACGACCGATTGAACTCGTTGTGCATCGTTGCAGGATACGAATCGTTTTATTTGTTTATTACATACCTAGAAGAATCAGCTTTGAAGCGCACGCGCAAGATTTCGTTTTGGTCCGAAACTGTCACGAACGATTTGGCGAACAAGTCTCGCTCGCGATCGTTCCCACGACGGAATTCCAGAACAGCGAACGAATATGTTCGAATAGATTTTACCTAAGCTTCCTTTTTCTTCTTCATCTTTTTTTTTTGTCGTAGAAAACTGTACGGGTTTTTCTCGTTTGTTTTTTTTATTATTTTTCTAGAAGACAGCGGAATCTGCGACGATCTACCGAGTTCAAGGTTTTCCTAGCTCTCGAAACACACTCGAATCGAGCCTCGATTTGTATAATAATGTTAAAAGTACGCGAGCTTCCGGCGCATCCTGATCCGTTGCTCTCCGTTTATCAGTGGATCGGTTAAAGAGTGATTATCTCGGTAAAGAATGATTATCTCAACGTGACGGTCTCCCTCGATTATCATCCGGATGAAATCATTGACGCGACGAAGCTCTATCGGGTCGCTGTATAGCAGCTTATCATGTTGTCGCGATTTAGAGTAGTTTAGAGGAGATTCGTGTAGAACGATGAACCGGAAATCTCGCTAGAATAGAAAAAGAAAGGAATGAGAGGGGTAGGTGAACGTTTAATACGAATAGAGAGCTTCCTGAACAAGGATCGGGATTGGTGTTCCCTTTTTCTTTTTGTTTTCTCGTTAGCCTATCTTGGATCTACGCCTTCGCCTCGAGAATTTCCACGGTGACGTTATCCAAAACAGTTTCCGTCATGTTGCTCGGCTGGTTGTTCGGTGGTGACTTGTTCGACTTTGTTGAGACGGCCGACGCGTTTCCGCTACTGCCGCGGCTCCCGCGTCGTGATCCTGTTCGTGACCCTGGCGACAGAGATTTTTTCGCTAAAGTATCGCGTGCTTTGGCTCGACAGCGAGTCGACATCACACGAAAAGCCAAAGTAAAAGTTCAGAAGCGTTGTAGAAACCGTTCTCGTGCCGAGCAGGCGCTTCGTCGCGGTCCGAAACTTTGCAATGGCGGCGGGCGATTTTAGAAAATTCATAATTGTCGGCGCATATTTAAATCTAAATTCCAATTCACAACTTTCAATCGTTATATTTAAATCGAAATTCAAATTCAACTCTCAGCAACCCAACTTTAATCTAAATTCAAATTCAACTCTCGGCAATCCAATTTAAATCGAAATTCAACTTTCATTATTGATAAAAGATCCACGATGTTCGTAGTGCGTCAGTCCCGGCCGCCATTGCGTGCACGTGCATGCAGTCGACTAACTTGAAAAAGTGCTCGATAAGTGGAACTTCAGAGTATATGAAATCCCGCTGTCCGGGTTCGCCGGGTTCCTCTCGATCGAGTAACAAGTAACAAGCCGCGCTTTGTTTATCGAGCATATACGAGTTAGCGTATTGGTAAGTATTGCGTGGCATGCGGGACTTATTATTCATTTCCGGCGAACCCGATCGATAGTCTAGCTTACCGTGTAATCGAGTCAATTGACCGAGTTGCATTCCATCGAGTGCAACCCGGTCCGTTTAGAAACTACTTCAGAACTCCGTGCGATAATGGAAATATGTACTCGAGAGTGCGTGTTATCCATTCTCATCGCCGCAACTCGTGTCTCGCAACGCTAATTACTAGTTGCTCATACTACACGGAGGAAATAAAAAGATCATTCGATCAGCTGGTCGATATCGCGTCGAACAGCAAATCCTAGATCCATGTTGCAATCATTCGACGCGATCGTTCCGATATCCGATCGTTTCGTCCGCCTTCGCGAATCCCAAAGTGCAAGCTTGCAACAAGTTTCTCTCATGGTCAAGCGAAGAAGCTCGTGCAACAGTAAATGATTCGCAACAGCTACAGTGAATCCCACTAATTAAAAGTTTAAGAGGACACTCTTAAAAAGACGATAATTTCTTTAATATTGGATCATACGATTTGAACTTTTTTGGGTGGTTAGAGAAATTAGTTTACAGCATGATGTGGAATAGTAAAGGGTTTTAATAGTGTTTTAATAGTAAAGGGTTGATGTATGGACTTGTTTGTCTAATTCGGTATATTCCACTAATGAAAATTACAGTTACGAACACATAATTTCTACGAGTAGAAAAATAACAATTGGTTCTACGACAGAGTCAAAGAAGATGGCCTTACGATTGTTGATTTTTGCGCAAGTGATTTTCAAAGCGAAAACGGCGTGAAGACTGACGAAACGATCGGATAACAACTTTCTTATTCCCTCCCAGGTTGGTCTACCGAATTTATGTATGTTACGTATCTATAGTCAGGATTGACTATGATTGGAACGCAATCTCTCTACGATAGAGACACAAGCAATGTTCTTTTACTGTAGCAAGCAACTATAGTCGTGATCCTCGAATACGCTGGGTTAGAGGAAACTCTCTGGTCTATAATATTCGACAAGTATATTCAACAGGCTCGTATAAACAAAGAAAAAAAACATAAATAAAAGAACAAACAACAGACCGACAAAACAGTGAAACAACACTCGAAGTTCTGACGTATCCGAAAGAGGGTAAGTACCATCGGTGCTATGAACAAGAACACAACAAAACACGCTACACGATACACCGTAAATACAATAATATTAATATTAATATATATATATATAAAGAGTAAAAAGTAATGTCTGGTAAGTAGTTATACGAAACTTACCCTCTTCGAAGGACGCGTCAAGTTTGAAAAGTGTTTTTTTTTTGTTTTTATAATAGAGCACCTCATAGGTCCACAGTACAGTATGATAATCAAGATTTAACGGTCACAGACGGGATCATTAAACAGACTACTGCTATAGATGGTCGACTGCAAAGAGAGTCAAATTAATTGACTTAACCATTAAAAGAGAAACATGATTATGGCGAGAGGGATGCATCGTTCTGGTGATCCTTCGATCGTGATCCAATTAGCCGCGAGGTTCCCTCGAAATTTTCATTCCATGGTCTACCCTGTTCAGAGCGATCCCCTGATCGTTTATTTAAGATTAAATAACATTCGACATTATTTAAAATTAAATAAAACATTTCAGATGAAAGAGGCTGGATATCAAGACGGTCACGCGAATGAAACGATTCATTATTTATTATTCTATAAAACGATGAACTATTCTAAAAAAAAAAATGAATGACCGCGTCGCGTAACCAGCTCGATACCAGGTGAATTTTTATTTAAAACATTTTTCCTCGAGTAATTTGAAGTGATCGCGTTAGGAGACTGTACGACTGTTCTAACGATATTACTTGGGGGGATGGTTCGAGATAGTCATTCACTTACTAATTAACGCAAGGTGCAATTGGTTATTTACATTTCTCCTGTTACAGGTATATCTACTGTCTTTACTATACAATGTTCCCCAATGAACTTACGGTTTCTGGGCGCGATACTTGATCCTGTAATTTCTGTTTCTGAAAAATCAACTGACTGTAGGAACAGCTTTTCCAAGGTTTACCGATATAGTTTTAAAGAGATCTACGGATTTTCTATTGTGGATGTTTCGCTTCGAATGCTATAACACACCGTGAAACTGTTTTCAGTCACAACGATGCATCCGAAATATGTAACATATCGATTCTCGATGCACGCTCGCATTGTAATAGGATGTGTTAGCAGAATTATTATTATATCTACCCTCTTGGCAGGCAATTGTGCATGCGAGAAATTCAGAAGGATTCTGCGCTGAACAGAAGGTCTAAAGTAAAGATAGCAAGAGTAGGTAAGTCACCTACTTTATGTACTCGTATCTAGATATCGTACATATATGGGATGTTCTACGGAAATCGATAGAATGGGAGACAGCTATTTTCGACGCCGGCTGATTAGAGGAATGCTTCGTCGCCGTTAATCGACTTTCATTAACAAACGGTTAATTATTGTATAGAATCTGAAATATTAATCGCAAAACGGTGCCATTGATATCTCGTAAAAGAAAGCCACCACTTTCTCTGATCGATCTTCGTTTAAACTTCTACGTTCTACTTGTTTATTAAAACAGTTCATCGAACTCACGTTTACCCTGAGAAGTTCACTGCGAACACTTTGTCACCGGTATCAACAAAGTGAACTAATGCGAGAACTGCGCGAAGCATTGCGGATCATTGAAAGAAATTGAATGTATATCTGCGAGAACGAGATTTTAGATGGTGCTTGGAAATTTCAGGTAGTTTTTGTAGATCAAAAATTCCGGAGCAATTTTTTAAAAATGTTACTAGGGCTGTGAGAGAACCCGAAGGAATACTGGTTGCTAGTAATCGTCGAGTGTTTTCATGTAATGTATAATTGTTCGTGTATGTTTACGCAAGAAATTGCAACTACATCAAAGATACTTGTGACAAACAATATTCTCTATGCTACGCGCATTCAGATCATTTAACCATGCTAGTTCCATTCATTTAAGGGATGTTCCTGGATACACATACAATTTCTCCAATCGACCACAATGCATTCTACGCTGCCTTGAACCTTCGAACTACCCCTACATCTGTTGCTGAAAAAGCTGCTTTGACAAAACGAACGAAAAGGTTACGAAAGAAAAGTGATACTTTCGAATGAATAAATATATATACATATATATATATATATAAGTATATAAGAAACGCTATTAAAGAGATTTGGTTTTATGGTCCCTTGATTATGTCGGTGGCGATGAGGGCGCCTCGATTTCCATCGAACACCCGATATACACCGGCTTGTAAAAGAGTTGCTTGTTTCGTTTTTCAACGGGACACTGTATAACAAGTTGCTTGCTTAGTAAGTGAATGAATAAAAACCCGTACGGCTCACTCTGTGCTGTGAGTGCTGAGAGTGTTTCGCACCTTGCGAGGCGTTCGGCGAGTAGGGGCGTAAGGAGGCCATCGAGGGTTGCCTCGAGGGAACCCGTACGCTCGACCTTGAACCACGTCTCTCTTGCGGGTGCAACAGTTTATTCTCCCTCAGCAACGAGACGTTCATCAGACGGGCGTTAGGCGTGTTGAAGATCGTACGATTGTCGCGCCAGCGAGCCCTGCAAATAAAACAACTTCGAAATCAACCCCATCCCCGGCAGACTCTTCCTCTTCTTCTTCGACCTTAGCTTTAGCTGCTGACCCTGCTTTGTACATGAGTTATGCGAACTGCTTAGTATTAAATGGTACAACGCAAGCGCAGGGGATGCAATCGTCTGATTGGACGTCAATCCACTTTTTTTCATTTCCCGTCGTGGTGTGTTGCAATTATCGATCGGCCGAACGCGAATGCAAAAAGAAGAAAAATACTGAAAAGGTCGCCACGACGAGGTTCTAACTGGAGATCGTGGTTTTGAATGTTTATTAATAACACGCGTGCGTTAATGTATAATTTTTTGGAACATCGATATTCATTTATGTATCGAGACTAGGGATTGCAATACCGGTACACCGGTATACCGAATGCAATTTCGTGAAACCGATATTTTCGGTATTAGCTATAAATAATAAATATCTTTTTTGGACATCTATTCTTATGTGAAATACGTATTTAAAGCAGTACCAACGCCAATCAATTGTCTTGTAATGTCTTGTAATTTGCTGAAACCTAACCGCACATTTATAAGGGTTCGCCGCTGACGATGTGTGTGTGCTTGCCGATCAAGGCACATTACCGCGGAGGCAAATATTTAGAGGAAGTATATCGCTCATTATTAACAGTACCATCAACCAGCGTGGATGCCGAAAGAGCATTTTCAACAGCAGGTAGTTTGTGCAGAAAAATACGTTCCAGGCTTAACGACAGTTCAGTGGATGCATTATGTTTTCTACAATCACATTTCAAAAATATGCAGTTAATAAATTAGTTAATGTCTTTTTCTATTAACCTCTTTCTGCTAACCGTCTTTTTCTAATAATGTAAACAATATTTTAATTAATGGTACAGCAATTATTGATGTCGCCTCAGAGGCGTCACTCGAGTGCTAAGGGTTAATAGACATTATACAATATAGTAGACTATACAACAAGATTTTATATTTACTCTTAGCATCTATACTATTTACTCTTAGTTATTAGTATCTTCTTAATAATAATACTATACGTTTTGTTCCTTTATTGTATTGTAATTCTATTTAATGGTTTATTTCTCATATTATATTTTCTGTTCCTAATGTTAAAAATTATTACTTTACTGCTCTTATTAATAATATTTGATTATAACATTTGTTCCTTTATTTTATATTTGTACACAACAAAATTGTTTATATTTTTATAGTTTATTATTGTTTGTATAGAACTAAAATTCCTAATACCGGTATTAATACCGGTATTCCGGTACAACTTTAAAAAAATACCGTATATCGGTATTGTATTTTTGGTTCGGTATTGCAAACCCTAATCGAGACTATGCTCTCATAAATTGTATACCGATATTTTGCTTTCGAGGATTAGTAACTGTACACGTCGATACACGTATTATCCAGATACAGAACAGCTATTTTGTTGAAACGACAAATAACCACTATATAAATCTGAATAAATTTGTTCGGATCGAAAGCAGAGCCCCAGGGGACGTAACATTTTTTCCCGCGCGAGGTATGGAAGGTGGAAACATTAAATTCACATTAGATACGCGACAGTGGGAGTCCATTTTCCGCTGGAAATAGTTTTCCCGGAGAAGTAGGTCGGCTAAGTTTCATCGTCGAATTTTCAGGGATTGCTAAAGTTCGGAGTTACCACGGGAAGGATAAGCAAATGAATGACTTACTTGCTGAAAAGCCTAAGAACCACACAGATGATGATGAACATAAGAGCCATACCAACGAGGACGCCAATCATAGTCATGTCGATGTATTGCAGATTGGGTTCTTCTCTCTGCTCGGCTGAAACAGTGTTCCGTATTGTTGATTAGATCATTAAAAGTAATTTCCTTATGCATTTATGACAAGAATGGGACTAGAAGAATTTAAAACTACTGTTATATATTATTTTCAATTTTATATTGAACATAATAAGAAAGAAAATAAATTTCCATTTCCCTCCAGTTTGTTGCAATTTCGACAGAAAGTTTTCATTTTCAAAGAAGAATAGAATTTTGCAATATCCATATAAAAATACTTGACACTAGCTCTACAATACATTCAAGTTTGAAGTCATGAACTACATTCTCGAACGAGCCCTGGGACAAAGGGACCCTGGATGCGGCTCGTCAAGCAACTGACCTTATTCTAACTTCTTCCTTTATATTCTGAAGTATTCGCGTTTGAGCCTCGCGGAATAGAAAATAAGGCGGATAGCTAGTAAAAGAGACGTTTCAATTTACGGCATGTTTAATTGAAATAATTTTACAGTGATTCGTTTTTAAAAGGTGTACGAATACTATGTGAAATCGGTAATTCGGCTTGTCGATACTCCTCGGGGCTGTATTTTTATTTGTCGGGTCAGAGGGAGCATTATCTGCTTGGCAAAACTGTCGGAAAACCGAGGTCGAATTTTCGCTGGAAATTCCGCGTTTTCTCCCCACCAGCGGCGGCGTTTCGATTGTTTAATCGAATTCTGCAGTTCGATCGTCCAAGTTCGCCGCGTGCGCGGCCGCTTTAATTGATCACAAGAGACAGCTGACGAAGTAATGAAGTCTGCGAAATTGTAGGCCGGAATTCCATTAACAGAGAACACGTCTCATTCTCGCGTCCCCTGGCACGCCGCTGGAATCTCATTAAAAAGTGCGCAGAACTTGCTGTGCTACCATCCCCTAGCTATAGTACTACCTATCTCTATTCCTGGTCTCTCATCCCTCTTTGTTTTTCACCGCATCCTTACCGACGCATACTGTCAGGCCGTCCGGCTGTGTCACCGGGATCTTCTCGAAGATGCAAATGCACCGGCCGTCCCTGCATTCGGTCTGGATCACCTTCGCCTCGCATTGTTCGTTAAAAAAGCACGACTCGTTCACGTTCACCGCTGCAACATCGAACAAACCATTAATAGAGACTCGCCTCGCGTCGAAGCCAAACGATCTTACTCTGACGAGCATGCCCGCAGAATCGCGATACTTCAAAATTATTCCTCCGAATACAGTAGTGAACGCGGATCTTAAAATAGCGTTTCTTTATCGCGAAAAGGTGTGTCGTTGTCTGAGAGATCGTCGATACGTCGATCAATTATCGCGCGATGACCTGATGCCCTACCACAACTTCAGCGTTATTTGATTAATTCTAAAAAAGATTCTCTCTCTGTTCGAGTTCGTCCAACAACAACTACGAACACTTTCGAGCAGGTTGTTTGGTGTCAACTTCGTCCGACAACCTTTGTTGTTTCGAACTGTTCGAACGAACTCTGCGGAATATGTTTACTTTTGCTATGACCCAGTTTTCAAACATAGTAAAATACCAGCTGTACTAATTATTACGTTAATTCGAATAATAAAATGTTTTAAAAATCGACAAAATTTTAATCTATGGCGGAGGACGAAGAATGAAATGTTTAAAATGTTTCCAACGCGTCGATCGAGTGACGGGAAATTCCTCACAAAATGGGGTGACAGGCCATAAGCTTGTGGCGGACAGCGTGCAGCCAGTATTGGCATAGCGAGTCTGATCGACTGATTATATATACCCGCACTGTCCTCAATATATCAACCACGAGCTCGCAATTAGGAGAGTGGCTTAATAGCGATCAGCCCTTAATCCTGGATCAAGTTTGCTCTAGCCGGGAGATTTTTCTCGCTGTCGTTGACGGACAGGCACACCGCGTTAATAAATAACCAACACCGGTGAACGATCTCGCAAAATTGTGTTGTGTTTTTCGTTTTGTTAATTTTACATTTTCCAACTTATGTTTTACGGAAAATTGATTTTCTCCCGCGTGTATCGCGAGTGCAGGATCACGCTGGAAGACGGACCGATAATGATGGCATGAATAATGAATCGGAGATAGTGGCACGTATAATTTGATTCATCGAACACTCCTCGGGTGTCATTTATAATTTCAGACGATGCCTAGGACCCACAGAGGCCGGAAGGGTCGTTTAAATTCTGCAGGGGATGCTATAAGCTGCGATCCTTCGGCTTCCATATTGCTCCGATCGTAAAACTCGTCTCGAAGGGAGAAACCTCGCGCCTCGAACGTGACTAGAACCGAATCGTTCAGGCCTACATAAAACTATCCACGAACCTGCTATTTATCGTCGCGCCACGTCGTCGTTGTCAATTTGCTGCGGGATTACTATGAAATCGTTACGAAACGATTGGTCATTCTACGAGCGACAACCTCATCTCATGATCTATCCGTACAGCAAATATTAGCAGCTAATTTTTACTCTGTCTTTACACAGTTTAAACAGTTTACTCAGTGTCATGAAACTTTCAAGCTGGTACTCTCTGGAACTTTGTAGCTGTGCAATGTTAAGTGCACACCGTAAAAAAAGTGCAATTTAGAAGATCGTCCGGAAACTATTATGAAAACATCGTTCGCAAACTTTACAAGAGGATATTAAACTCTTGCTCGCATCCTACATTATGGAGATTCTTTGTACGTGCGTTCTACAAAATTCCGTTTGGCTTCGGCGCGCTTGGAAGTATACTAACTTACGGTGTCCACATTTGTCGATATGATTCGTAGCCTCGAACTCCTCCTTGCACGTGCATTTGTTCTTCTTTGGCTCGCAGTACGAGCCCGCGAATCCGCATTCCCGATCCTCCACGCATTGATCACCGAACTTCTTCGGTCCCCTTCCGCTCAAATCTGGAACACAAATGCACAGCAACTTGTTAGTCGAAGCAGGAAGTTGGCAGTGGACGATGTTTTACGAAATTAGAACAGTTTGAACACCATCGATCTGTCGTGGAACTAGGAAGATCGGAAATTTATTGTCGGAATATTTTTTGGAGCGACTGTATATCACCGTATAGTGTTTGATAGCGAGAACGTGGTCGAACCCTCGTCAAATGATTCATTTGCCTAGCGTTGGGGTTAAATTACGGTCTGGTTACGGGGTGTGAATCCGTCGTGAGCCCGGGGCCGATTAATCGCTCGGAATTCAATACTCGATTACACCGTCTTTTGCTGCATCTAATCGCGCAGAACGAGCTGGAATAATCCGCTTTGTACCGGTAGCTTCTCGATTTCCTTCAACACTTATTCCTTTTTTCAGTCTCCATTCGTAGTTTCTCGTTGCGTAGTGTCCTTATCAGTGACAATTTTTTGGAACCAGAGAACGTTTACAGTGGTTCGCATTAATATTCGGACGCTCTTTTGATACTGGACCATACGATTCGAACTTTTTCGAGAGATTAGAACAGCTGGGTTGCTACACAATGCGAACAAATTTTTTTAAAGAAATTGTAAGTTGTCGGAATAGCAGAGAAAATACTAAAAGTTGTATTTTGCGACGGTTCTGATTGATCTGATTGATCTCAACTTCTAGTATTTTCTCTACAATTCCGACCAATTGCAAATTTTGGCAAAAAGTTGTTGTTTTTAGAGCATCCGAATATTAACGGGAGTGTCGCTCAAATAAGCATCAAACATTTCTATTAATTATGATCGAATTCCACTATTCCCTTGATCAATAAAATTAGATGGAGCTATTACATACTTTTAACAGACCGAAATTGAAATACCTCATTTTTCGACCCTTTTGGGGAAGGAGACCTTATCTTATACCAACATTTATTTTAATTTTTTGGGGCACCCAGAAGTTCATATTTTAATTTTACCGGGATTTGGACTAATTTCACATATTATATTGGAAATGGGTGGTTAAAATAAACCGATACTCTTTATATAATTGATAACTCTAGTTTATTGTGTAGAGCTCGGAAGGACGTCGTTCAGCGTCGAAGGCTAATTCAGAAGTGAATAGAAAAGTCAAAAAGGGCAACGTGGATAAGTCCGTTGTCCACTTAAGATAAAGGACCAGGTCTGCGTTCTGTCTTCTATCCGGGCATTTAGGTATACGAAACCCTCACAGACCCATGGGTCCACAGTCATCTTTAAATTGAAGTTCCTGTCGGTACTGCGATAATTATACCAGCTGATGTGAAATATGCTGAAGTATCCACATTTAATCCAACTGTAAATATGTGGTGAGCACAAACGTTAAGTCCGAATAAATGTGGATACTTCAGCATATTTCACATCAGCTGGTATAATTATCGCAGTACCGACAGGAACTTCAATTTAAAGATGACTTGTTACATACCGCGACTCAAAAATTCATTTCGATCCTTCTATTATCTGGTCTCTCGGATTTATATTTTGATTCACCATAGGAGGACTAACAGGAATAATATTATCAAACTCTTCTATTGACATCGTACTTCACGATACTTATTATCTGTCGAGGCGTACAAAACTGTTCGAAACAAGTCCCCTCGATTTTTTCTATCGCTAAATTAACACCTGGCCGAAGCGGAGGCTCTCGAAAGTTCAACAGACCGTGTTCGTCGTCGTCGGGGGCCGTAAAAGAATTTTGAGAGACGGCCATTCGCAAAGTCACGGAAGCAATCCTTTTTTACAAGGCAAAGAGACCCGGCTTGATTACTGCATTGTCGTTGCATAATGGCCGTCTACTCGAATACGATCGTATTCATCCCCGGAGAAGACGAGCCACTGGCTTTTCAACCTCGAGCGAGCAACGATGACGATCCCCACGAAAGACGACGCTTTCCCGGCTCGTTTTGTACGTTTGCCCGACCAAACGAATCGCAAAAATAACGTGGGACGATTGCTGTCATCGTTTCAAGTGCTGAAATCAATTTGGAGAAGTGCAAAATAGGAGAGAGCAGCTGGATTTTGGACCGTTGCCTAGCCGGCGCCTAATTTGCAAATTCTAGACAATTACTGTCACCGGGGACGCTGTAGATATTTTTTAACCAGACACGGTACTGGTCCAAAATGTTGTCTATAACAATTAGACCGCGGGTTCGTGCGAAATAAAAATTGTTTCTTCGACAAAAAGAAAGACGGTAGCTAGACCGCGGATCTTTATGCATTCACGAAGAAATTGGTTGGGCGAAATATAAATAACACGGTAAAGGATTAGAAAAATTCAAGAAATCCATTTTTATTTTATTCCTGCTTCCCACGATCAGTGCAGAACGTTTTTATTTTGCATAAAGATCCGGAGTCGAGATATAACATTTGTCTAAAATCTTCGTCACGAGTTTGACTCGTTGAAATACGGGAAGGGGTAAAGGAAGAAAATAAATTTCTCGTAAAGCTGTCTAATTACGAGACTGGGTGTAGCTGTGAAAGGAATGGCAGGAGTAGGGGTTGAAGCGTCTCCGCAGGCCGAAGGCGTTTTCGAAAAACGAGGAAAGCGTGAGAGGCAGAAGTAAACGTCCTCGAGGATCGAGTGGGAGGGTTGTAGATCGGTACAGTCCGTGTGAAAAGCTGGGAAACCCGAGTTTGCTACCCTGTCAGGACGGCCCTGAAGATGGTTGCTGGTAGTTCAGACTGCAGCAGGCGTGGGACGGCTCGCACGTGAGATCGTTGGCAGAGTGCCATAGCAAAGTGACCCACTTTCGACGCGTAGATTGACCCAAGTGTCGCCATTTTTACTGGGAGCCACCGAGTAGCTAGAGTTTCTTGCTCGCGAGTAGCCTCCGTGCGTTCGCCCCCTTGCGAACGATCTTTCCTTTTTTATTCCCTCCTCGTCCGGTTCTTTTTCAGGTCGTCGCAAGGAGGACAGATCGTTAACTGACCACGCAATTATGCGCGAACAGACGACCAGGTTCTTTGAGGTTCGAGCTTCCGAGCTTGCCAGCTCAAAGCGGAAATTGCGAGTCGCTGGCCACCCCTTTTACTCGCGCACAGTTTCCTACAGGACTTGTATATTTTATCCCGTCGCTAGCTCTCCAGGAACTTGATCAATTCCGCGGCACACTTCGCTGGCTGCGCCCCTCGTCTTTTTACGTGGTTCACGCTTTTACGAAAGTTCAGTGCAGAAATAAACATTTGTTAGAAACGCGGCGAGTCCTCGATTCACGCGGTCAATTCGTTCCAGCGCCCTCCGCGTAAGTCGAGCAGTGCCCCAGCTTAAATTAATGATAATTTATGGCGAATGCGAAAAATTGCGAGGGCGAAATTACGAGTTCGTAGCTTGTCGTTAAAGTGCTACAGCATTACGGTCGCTTCGAACGTAAATAGCGGCCATTCCAGTCGCGTGAAAGAATACAATAAAGTCTTCGTTCGAGCTGCAGATAAGCATCGAAGCTATCGAGCCATCTGAAAGTATCTATGACCGCGGATTTAAATAGTTTATGGCTGTTCTAAATCCCGGTTTTTCTTGTTTACGTGCACCAACGTGTGTGCCGCTCGACACAATTATTTTAAACAATTTCGATAAATCAATTAAGAGATTGTTCCTGTAAAGAAGCGAAGTTTATTTCAGTTTACGCGCGGCGTTGAAAGAAGGATTTACTCCGAGGCCATTTAACAGGCGAATAAAAATCCGAGAATCAGTTCCGGCGTGGTAAAATGTGACTGGTTTCCGAGAACTTTGCGAAGATAAAAGAGATTGTGGGCCGCTCACGCGACACGTTTCCTCTGAAATCAGGAGCCTAAGACAGAGTACTATACTTAAGTATATAAGAACGTTCCTCGAGGTTCGATGGAATTCTGTCCCCGAAATATCCCGTCGGAGTAGAAAGGTCGTATAATTGGTTCGTGTTTTGTTCCAATTACATCGACCCGCCGCCGCAGACAATGTAAGAAATGTACAATGTACAACGCCGACAATAGGAACAGCATAATCTGTAATTAAGAAGCTGGCAGATTGAAAAATAAACTGTATTCGAAGCATTCTATTCATTGGAAAAGTGATTTTAAAAGTATCTTACTCCCTTGGAATTTTTCTTTAGAATCGTTTTTGTCCGTCTCTCCATTGAAATTATGGTGAAACGCGTGGCATCGACAGAAAAACAAAGCTTCTTTGTCTCGCTGTTCGTCGATTGCCTGAGAAAGACGACGAACAATTGAAGAATGACGAAGACGAATCTACAGATTTGATTGTACGAAATAATTGCCTGGTTCCGAGTAAGCTTTCCAACCGGACTGTACGTCAAGGTAGCTGATGCGGTATTATACGGCATGCGAAATCATGATTAGCAAAATGGCGTCGGTTGGGGGATGGGGCTTCCTCAAGTTTTCGTTAAACGAGATACACTCGATAATTAGAAATTGCGGATGCACGGGTAAAATCGATATCAGTTCCAGTTCGTCTCGTTTCCCGACTGGTACGAGAGAATGCGGGTGGTTAGGATATTTCTGAGAAAGCTTCTTCGATAGCCGAATCACGAGCCGATTTTTGCGTCGAGCTAAAGTCAACTGCGCCATTACGGTAGCCGGTTATCTTCGTTAACCACGCCAGAAAACGTGACCCGTCGTCATCAGTGATTTCCACGACGCGACGCTGCGATACTTTTCAGTTATGTCGGTTAATTGTCATGGAAATGGAAACGGCGCCGTTGCAGTTAAACAGAAAGAAACATATACGTGGTTGCAGACGCTAGTGCCGCCAAGGCTGTTCTACAATACATGATCTATACATATATCAACAGAGACCGTTCGTAATTATTCTCCCTTTCCGCACCACCGAGTTCCGCGCCATACTGCCGATTAAAAACAAATTTCATTAATTTCAGTTTTTAGAAAATTATTGTAGCCAATCCAACCCTCTTCCAAGGCATAGAAACGAATCAGAATACCAATTCCGAACTGTGAAACTAGCTTTTTGATTGACAGAACGGGAGCTTTGTCGTTGCAGAAGCGAAGACAAGTTTGCTTTTGTACTGCGTAGGCATTCAGCTGTTTACGAGTGATCAATTTTCCATGAACATAGTTGGTTTATTTGAATTTTTCCATCGAACGAGTACATACATGTAGTACAAAGCAGATCGTATTACCTCCTGAATAAAATCGACCGGAATCCATGACGCATTTGCGACGACGCGAAGAATTTCTGATTGAAATCATTCTAATAGCAGCGAAGATGCAGACGCGATTATAAAGAGGTCGGCTAAGCGTGTTGCAGGAACGAATGCTATACATTTAACTGACGTATCGATCCAGTTGGAAATTCATTCTGCGGTTTATAGGTGCGAATGGCCACGGCTAAGCGACCAAAGGATCATCTTTCCACCCCTGGAATTTTCTTTCTCCCTCAGGAGAGCTATAAATCATAAACTGGCGGCTGTTAGAGAGGGCCATTTTCAAAGCAGAAAATGCCGTATAAATTTCGCGTTTGACCTGCCTCCCCTAATTGCTCTATGGCCGATCGAAGTCGCCGCTAAATTGCGGATTTTTATGCGTTCACGGTGCACACGAAAATTTGAAAATACTGGAACGACTGTTAAAATGTCGTACATTCTTCGAATATAATGCTGTCATGTTTAGTAACGACAAAGTTGATTTAATTTTTTTTTGCTAATAACGTAAAATATAAAATCATGGCACTCGCGTATGGAGGCTGCGGACGAATATTTTATAAATGAATTTCCATGCGTGAAGCATCAAAGAGTAGGCGAGAAGAGATTATTATATCATTTCATTAAAAATAATACATTTACCGTGTAATACTCTACATGTGAACGCTAATTTAATAGCGGTTCTATGAACTATGTGGCAAAGTGGAAACCTGGAGAGCGAAGTCTATATAACATGTCGATATAGCCGCGGTGCAATATCGATCTGTTATGTCTTCACGAGGATCCGACGTTAATTGATGAACGGAGGACTGTGAGTATCGACATATCTGTTTCGTGAAATTAATAAATGATATAATAAAGTCGTAGGTATAATGCACGTAATACAGTTACAGTGTACAGGGTGTCTTAAACGAAGTTCGATGCACTGTACGGTCACATATTTATAAGAGAAAAGCACTTTTCTCATTTTAATTGTTTAATGAATTAATATGATGATAAATTAATCCGATAAGAAATAATGAAACAATTTTATTAAAACCGTGCCCCCGCGGTTAATCCAGTTTCCCTTCGCGAGGATTTAATTTCGTGCACTCAGCATCCATTTCACGAGAGCTGGTATTTTAAGAGGTTTTCTCCTATCTTTTATAACGATAACGAATTTTTACCGTCGATACGTCGAGTGTGACTCTTGTTTGATACTTGTGGCGAAGGGTGGCCGCGATTCTATAATAGATAAGAAAAATGTCAGCCGTATGGCGCCGTTCCCCTTTTATAAATTCCTCGACAGCACGAAACAAACATAACGCGATAAAATAATAAAATGACCGATTCCGAACGAACTGGGAAACAAACTTTTGCGATCTAAATTCACTCTTTTGCAAAGCAATTTCAACTTTTTACAGGTTTTGATTTCTAGATTCACCCTTTTGCAAATCAATTTCACCCTTGCAAAACCTATAGCATCGGAAATGGTACTAGTTACTTTATCGTGACCGTATGGCACCATTCTCTTTTTATAAATTCCTCGACAGCACGAAACAAACATAACGCGATCAAATAATTAAATGATCGGTTCCGAACGAACTGGGAAACAAACTTTTGCGCTCCAAATTCATCACTTTTGTAAATCAATTTCAACTTTTTACGGGTTTTGCTCTCCAAATTCACCCTTTTGCAAATCAATTTCAACTTTTTACAGGTTTTGCTCTCCAAATTCACCCTTTCGCAAATTAATTTCGACCTTTTACAGGTTTTGATTTCTAGATTCACCCTTTTGCAAATCAATTTCACCCTTGCAAAACCTGTAGCATCGGAAATGCTACTAGTTACTTTATCGTGACCGTATGGCACCATTCTCTTTTTATAAATTCCTCGACAGCATGAAACAAACATAACGCGATCAAATAATTAAATGATCGGTTCCGAACGAACTGGGAAACAAACTTTTGCTCTTTAAATTCACCCTTCTGCAAATCAATTTCAACCTTTTACAGATTTTGCTTTCTAAATTCACGCTTTTTCAAATCAATTTCACCCTTGCAAAACCTATAGCATCGGAAATGGTACTAGTTACTTTATCGTGACCGTATGGCACCGTTCTCTTTTTATAAATTCCTCGACAGCATGAAACAAACATAACGCGATCAAATAATAAAATGATCGATTCCGAACGAACTGGGAAACAAACTTTTGCTCTTTAAATTCACCCTTCTGCAAATCAATTTCAACCTTTTACAGATTTTGCTTTCTAAATTCACGCTTTTTCAAATCAATTTCACCCTTAAAACCTGTAGCATCAGAAATGGTACTAGTTACTTTACCGTGACCGTATGTGCGCCGTTCTCTTTTTATAAATTCCACGACAGCATGAAACAAACATAACGCGATCAAACAATAAAATGATCGGTTCCGAACGAACTGGGAAACAAACTTTTGCTCTCCAAATTCACCCTTTTGCAAATCAATTTCCACTTTTTACGGGTTTTGCTCTCCAAATTCATCCTTTCGCAAATCAATTTCGATCTTTTACAGGTTCTGCTTTCTAAATTCACCCTTTTGCAAGTCAATTTCACCCTTACAAATCCTATAGCATCGGAAATGGTACTAGTTACTTTATCGTGACCGTATGACACCATTCTCTTTTTATAAATTCCTCGACAGCATGAAACAAACATAACGCGATCAAATAATTAAATGATCTGTTCCGAACGAACTGGGAAACAAACTTTTGCGCTCCAAATTCATCCTTTCGCAAATCAATTTCGATCTTTTACAGGTTCTGCTTTCTAAATTCACCCTTTTGCAAGTCAATTTCACCCTTGCAGAACCTACAGCATCAGAAATGGATAATACTAATTACGTTATCGTAGCCAGAAGGCTGCGAGGTATCTTCGGCTTTGGAACGTGACCTCGGCTCAGGTCGGCGCGCCGCGTCGTGGTTAATGATTGTAAAAAGTATCTGACGTCGTTGGAGTGGTTAGCCAGCGGACTGATTAACTCTTGTTATTTTTACGAACACACAGAGGAACAAGGTGTCGTGCTTAACGACGTTGACGGTTTCATAAAGATCGATTTCCAGAAGGGGTCGGCGCGGCGCGGCGGTTTTAACCCCGATCCACGATCGACGTTGTTCGTAGCGCAACCAGCACACAGTCGCCCCGGCAACTCGTGTGAAAAGTCGCATAATAACGATAATGGTGAAAAGTACAGCGGGGCGTTCACAACATTGCGTGAGGACGATAGGTATCGTCGCATGTCACCCTCGCCGTCACGGCACGCAACAACCGTTCGCCCCGAGAAACTACCCCTGGTCGCTGCCTCTCACCTAGAAAACATTCCCACCCCTCCACTTAGGCAAATGAAAACGCTCGCGAATATTTCGAAAATTCTCTTCGATAAATTCCTCGCGATTGCGATCTACCTGAGCTTTAGGTCACTGTTTTACTATATATGAATAATATACACGGTTTCGAATACAGGTGGAAGAAAATTTAAGGGGTGGTTCTCTACGACAATATGAGTAGAAAATGAAGAATAAAAAAATATTAACGTATAGAATATAATTAAAATAATATTGTCATTGAGAATATAAGTCGAAAATGAAGAATAAAAAGATAATGTCATAGACAATATTTATCGAAAATGAAAAATAAAAAAATATTGTCATTGAGAAAACAAGCCGAAAAT
>CM052203.1:6633443-6660472 GCA_028455805.1 Lasioglossum figueresi | reverse complement strand
AATAAAGGTAATGAACATGTGTATGAAAAATGAAACATCGACTGAAATCTTGCATAACACGTTTTGCAAATCCTCCGAAAATCGTCGGGCAGAACGGCTATTATTTTCCCATGTACTTTTCGCGAGAATGTTAACGCGACATGAACATTCACATTTTTGTTGCAAAGCGCCGCAACAAATTGCAATTTTCGTTGCAAGCTCAAATAAAGGTAATGAACATGTGTATGAAAAATGAAACATCGACTGAAAACTTGCATCGCATGTTTTGCAAATCCTCCGAAAATCGTCGGGCAGAACTGCTATTACTTTCCAGTACACGTGTCTGCGAAAATGTTGGGTAAAACCACGAGAATTTTAACACGACACGGAGATTCACATTTTTTAAATTCGTGTTACAAGATTGAGTAAAAAGGTGATTAACATGTTAATCAAATTAAAAGTGAAAAGGTGATGAACATTTTAAATTTTCAGTGGAAGCTCATAAACAAGAAATGAATATGTTAATAAAAAATGAAACTATGTCTGAAATTTTGCATCACGCTTTTTGCAAATTCTCCAAGAATCGCCGGACAGAACTGCTATTATTTTTCAGTACACTTGTCCGCGAAAATGTTGGGTCTATCTACAAGAATTTTAACACGACACGAAAATTCACATATTTTTTGAATTTGTGTTACGAGTTTGAGTAAAAATATGATGAACATGTTAATCAAATTAAAAGTAAAAAGGTGATAATCACGTTACTCGTCATTTTTTAAATATTCGTTGCAAGCCCATAAAAAAGAAATGAACATGTTAATAAAAAATGAAACTATGTCTGAAATTTTGCATCACGCTTTTTGCAAATTCTCCGAGAATCGCCGGACAGAACTGCTATTATTTTTCAGTACACGTGTCCGAAAAAATGTTGGGTCAATCTACAAGAATTTTAACACGACACGAAGATTTACATATTTTTTAAATTTGTGTTACGAGTTTGAGTAAAAATATGATGAACATGTTAATCAAATTAAAAGTAAAAAGGTGATAATCACGTTACTCGTCATTTTTTAAATATTCGTTGCAAGCCCATAAAAAAGAAATGAACATGTTAATAAAAAATGAAACTGTCTGAAATTTTGCATCACGCGTTTTGCAAATTCTCCGCAAATCACCGGACAGAACTGCTATTATTTTCCAGAACACGGGTCCGCGAAAATGTTGGGAAAAGCCTCAAGAATTTCAACACGACACGAAGATTCACATATTTTTTAAATTTGTGTTACGAGTTTGAATAAAAATATGATGAACATGTTAATCAAATTAAAAGTAAAAAGGTGATAATCACGTTACTCGTCATTTTTTAAATATTCGTTGCAAGCCCATAAAAAAGAAATGAACATGTTAATAAAAAATGAAACTGTCTGAAATTTTGCATCACGCGTTTTGCAAATTCTCCGCAAATCGCCGGACAGAACTGCTATTATTTTCCAGAACACGTGTCCGCGAAAATGTTGGGAAAAGCCTCAAGAATTTCAACACGACACGAAGATTCACTTATTTAAATTTGTGTTAGAAGTTGAAGTAAAAAGTTGATGAACATGTTAATCAAATTAAAAGTAAAAAGGTGGTAAACACGTTACTCATCATTTTTTCAATATTCGTTGCAAGCTCATAAACAAGAAATGAACATGTTAATAAAAAATGAAACTACGTCTGTTTTGTATCACGCGTTTTGGAAATCCTCTGAAAATCGCTGAACAGAACTGCCATTATTTTCTAGTACACGTGTCCTCGAAAATGTTGGGTCAATCTACAAGAATTTCTACACGTCACGAAGTTTCAAATTTTTTAAATTTGTGTTACAAGATTGAGTAAAAAGGTGATGTAGATGTTAATCAAATTAAAATTGAAAAGGTGATGAACATTTTAATTTTTCGTTGCAACCTCATTAAGAAGGAATGGACACCTTAATCAAAGATGCCACTGTGAAATCTTGACAGTTGTTACTTACGTGAAGTAGACTCTTCCGTGCGCGTTCGGCGGTGCATTCCAAATAAGTGTTGCGTGCTGTTTTGGATGTGGATCAGCGTGTGTCACGGCGCTGCATTCAGGATGGGTGTTCGTGTTCTCAGTTTGAGCCCAGGAACCGATCCATTTGTCTGTCTCAGGGTCACGTGCCTGCAGGAAAAATCCTTTGAACGTCGAGCCGCTGATGGATACTGCAACGAAGAAAGAAGTTCCTCACTTCATTGTCAGTCTACTTGTCTTCGTTGTCACGAAGATCCACCGCCTTATCTACAAGAAGACTCTCTTATCAACTCCCGGAAACTTCGATTACCACTTTCCCTTTCGCGATCTTTCCCAAGGAGCCCTATTTTTAAAGTAATTTTCCGAGAGCAGTTCCGAACAACATGCAACTTTTGCTCGTTGTTGCCTTTTTATGCAAATAGCGAAAGAATGGCTAGAAGGTTCTCGCATAATTAAGTTCGAGCCCCGGAGCAAAGTGAGTAACTTGAAGAAACTCTCTCCTTCGAAAGTTTCTCAAAAAAAATATAACGCGTTCAAGGTTGTTTCACTCCGTTATGTCAGAGTCATTTTGAGCCATGCGCGATTCGGATTAGTTTCGTTTTATAGCTGCTTTTACTGAAATGAATTCTGCGCTTAATTTCCCTTTGAATCAAGCCGACTATCGATTAACGATTAACGTTAAATAAATTTCTCCGTGTAACGATTGCCGCCGAATAAAATTGCCAACGATTGTAGCTCAATATTGTATTATTCTGTTGAATTATCTTCAGCCCATTAAACGCGTTAAGAATGAAAATAAATTTCCATTCCGCTCCAGTCTGTTGCAATTCAGGTAGAACACTTTTATTTTGTAAATCATTAAAATCATTTGATTAAATAAATTTCATTGTTTGTCGTTTGTTTCAACTTTATTGACGATCTGATCGAGGATTATCAGCTACATAAATTGTATGATCAAGGATTATCTGATCGGGATTGTGGCGTATAACTTCGTTAATTTCTTTATCTTTCTTTTGAACGAGCTTGCATAAACGTTCTTGTTTAATTAATGCTGGCACGCTTATCTTGCGCGATATTGGTGTTCGAACGTGTTCCACAGTGTTCGTACTCTGTTACCTTTTCATTATAATTTCCGATCGATACGCAGTATTAGACTCCGTACACAATAGCGACGTCCTAAAAAGAACATAAAGAACGCCGCCAAAAGGAAGACAGTCGCAGTTCGATCCACGCTTCCTTTCCGGACACGAAATTTTCAATTTACGATCATAATAACCCCGTAGTTTACGAAGTATCTATTCCGTAGCCACTGCCAATAATAATCTACTGCTCTGCGAAACTTCTGCGTAGTAAATCGCATAAATTTATTTCTGCGTCGAACGTTATAGCAACAAAATTGTACAATTTATTTGAATACTTCCATGGGAGATTAAATTAAAAAAAAAAAAGAAATCCTTTTTCGTCGGTTCTAGATAAAGCTACAATGCAAAGTATTATGATTTATGATACTGCGCCACTTACTCTAACCACTGCGACATTCAACGACCAGTTACATTTTCAAGTTTTATCGAGTAATAAAATATTTTCTTACTTCGCGTAGCCAATTGTAACGCAAAAAGAAGGGCAACTGTCCGATTCTGCCTTTTTATGTGCACAGAAAATATGCACATTGACTTATGAACTTTGAATAAAGGATTGCGTGGGCAGCTAGACTGCGTAGTGGAACGCAGGCTGCATTGTTAGATATAAATAGAGAATGTTAAGTTTGCATTTCCCGTCTTAATTGGCACCGCGGCGATGTTAATTTCGTGTAATCATTGTGCAGCGTGCTTCAAAAAGAGGGAGTTAAAGAATTGTGACGGCCCAAGGACACATTAAATATACAGAAAGATGTTACATCTCTTAGCTGAGAGATCAGCATTTTATATTTCACGTCGCAAGAGACTGAATTGGCCCAAGTATTCTCTATTCCGCTCGACGAATCCGATTTTACAGTCTCACACTTTTCTTGAGCATTCTCGCAAGCAATTTCTTGAGCTTCAACCGCTCCCCTAAATGTATTCATCCACCAATTAATTTACAAGTGAAAAGGTTAAAGGAAAATGGCTCGAAGAAGCTCAGCTGGCTTAAAATACAAAATACCGGGTTCACAGAAACCTGAGTAGGTTGAATATCGTCTGATAAGAAACCTGAGGAGTAACTGAGAATTTCGTGTGTACGACGTACACGGTGACCTAGTATTCACAGTATAGAGCTGTATTTTCAAAAGAGAAATTAATCGAAAGTACAGTGGGTGTACAAAATATTTTAGACAGACCATTCTTTCGTCTATCTCACTGTTTAACAATAATTTCCACTTCGATAAACCATTTTCCATAAAACGCAAGTTAAAGACATTCGTTTAGTTTTACACGCGACACCGTCGTAAAATTCAAGAGACAGATTTCGTGGTCGATCGAGTAGAAAATATTTTTTCGAGAGAAATGCTACTGAAAAGTCGCGAAACAGGCGCGCCGTTGAATAGGCGTGTCTGATCATGGCTGACTATATCTACTGCCACATCATTCAACTTAATTTTTCCTAATCTTCTTTTTCTTAATCTTTGATTCTACGCTTTCGACATGATTTTTTTACAATGAATCTACTATTTTCCTAGTTGTGTCGTGTCTACTGGGAACAGTGTTAGATCACCAGTGCCTACCGAGACGTATGTACACGCGGACAGAATTCTTTCTACCGGGAAATCTCGCGTTCGCTATTATTCCGTCGATTGAACATGCAGAACCGAGCCCAGGAACCGCAGAATGCCCGATTGTTAACGTTTCGGAAACCGGGGTGCCATATTCCACCGTATCCACGCTGATTGGATCGATTGTTCCACGCCGACCTCGGGATGCGTTCTTCTTTTTCACGCCGATCATCCCGTCATACCGGTAATTTCGCCACGGAGGATACAAAACCGGCTCGACTGACACGGAACACCTAATCACCTTTGCCAATCCATTGTCCAGGATTCGCTTCAGGCTCCAAAGTCCCTCACTCTTCTAAATTACCAAATACTTCCGACAACGCAGTTGCGACACACAGCCGGGGGCAAAATTAAGCGGACACTATTCAAAAACTTTTTTCAAACTCGACCGAACCACTTCAATTCTTTCGGGATGCTAAAAGAATTAGTTTACCAGGTAACGCGTGGAAAAAATAGTGAAGATAACGATTTTTATGCCTTGAAGAGGTTAATTAATTTTTCTGAACAACCCCATTATTTTTGGTTACTGTGTTCTCTCTTAACACGTGCCGTGCCGAGCCGTTTTCCTCGACAATTAAGCAAACTTATGTGCTTTTGTTCTATACTGCATTTTTTATAATGCCACCCTATTTTGGTGGAAATATATTCTACCAATAAAATTCTCTGAAGAATCACATTATTATGAAATTTTTGTAATTTCATTGAAACGTTAACTATTAGAATGAAATAGTATATATGAATTATTATTTAAATTGGACGTACTGCTTATCTGAGAATTCGGACTGTATTGCGAGGCCGAAGCAGTGAACTCGTAAGGGTTGGAGTCCAAGGGTTGCGACCTAGCTTGGCCGTGATTAGGCTCGTTAGGACGAGTCGGTTTCACACAGGTGTCCACAGGTGCTCCATCGGGGAAACAGTTAGCGTAAAAGGCGAAGGAAGCCACGATTAGGCTATAGATTGCTAAGCTTCTCGTAGTCAAACACATTCTTCTTGCACAAGATTTCCTCTAGAATGGGCGAAATTAATTAGGGGAGTACTTCGAAGTTCACTTAAAAAGCTCCGAATTATACTATCTATCGTTTGTGTCACTTGGAAAAATTGTTCGTTATACTCAATGTAATTTAAACGATCCATATCCAATTGTTTGGAAAAATTAGACAATTGAGATAAGAAAAATTCATTGTCGGACGAACGCTAAACGGGTCTTGGACTTCTTAAAAAAATTAGATTAAAGGGATGAACAATTTTAAAAGTTAATTCCTTACAGCACTTACAGTGATCAAACTAATTTGAATAAAAAGAATTGACACTGAATTCGGAGCTGTCACGCAGGACACAGTTTGAAAGAAACTGAAAGGATCTCCAGAAAGCTAGTCAAACGCGACGGGATCCCACCATGGGAACATAAAAGGCTAGTTCAATTCACTTTTGCTAATTGTCACTTTCACTCCAATCCCTTCGTCGATGTTAAAGCAACTATTGCGTGTCCCGTTCTGATCGTTACCATGTAACAGATTGTTAACTATGTCAATGTTACCAAATAACCGCAATAAAAACATTCGGGTCACTACCTCGACTATTTAATAAAATGAATCTTAACTGACAATATCTTTATTTATTTCGACTGTCATCATTAATTGCAAGCATTCATACTATGTAAAATTAAAATAATGTTTCAAGTGGACGTTGAGCTATAACAAAACTCCATTTCACCATAAATTGATACCCCCTCCTTCTGTCACATTAAAAAAAAAACGTGTATTCATATACAACAATTGTAAATGCATACTGTTCTCTATTTATTTATGAAATTATATTAGACCGTGAAATTTATGGATTAATTTCAAAAACAGGTAAGCGAAACACCTCAGAATAGTTTAACAATATTCTTGTCTCGCGTTCGATTTGTTAAAGCTATGAAACACTGACTGTAATTAACCCATTGCACTCGAATGGCGACTTTCTTTTGAAATGATTAAATTCTTCTGTATTCTAGAAGTTGCTAGAAATTCAAATGTCGTTCAATTTCATGTGAACAGTGTAAAAAATATTATGCGGAATAAAAATCTTCTAGGTTGAAAGATATCTTTTGATTTCGGAATGAAAATTGCTTCGAGTCCAAAGGGTCAACAAATGCAGGTTTGTTGAAAACCAGATTAAGCTCGGGTTGCGTGTGATTCGTGTTCGAATGAAATGGATTCAAGGAACACAGGAATGTGCGCGAATCACGCGTTACACGCCGGTAATTGTACGTCTGTACGAAAGCATGGTGTGTTATTTTTCACAGTGTTATTGATTTTCCAGGAGGTTTCAGGGCGACGCAACATAAAGTCAGGAAAGTGTTCACTGTAGCATGAACGGCTGGTACGTTGTTACCAGTGAGACCGTTCACTCGCCGATTACAAACTGTTGATAAAATCGCACGAGCTACATAATGGGGTTTCCGAGCGGCCAATGTAAATCATTGATTATCTCCGATAAAACAGAACAATAAGATCCGACAGAGACTATTGGAAAATCATTCTCCCTTCTCCACGTGAAATCCGAGAGGCGTTGTATCGTTCAATAAATATGTACAGTGGACTTAGTTCTATTTCAAATATATACACCCGCGAGTGTGTAATGAACACAACGATTCTCCGTCTAAATATACAAAAATATGAAAAGGTTTATTCGTTACACACACTCAAAGACGCAAGTTCCACATCGAGTAGTAAAAGATATATTAGGACCTCTTTCTTTGTGCTAATTCTTCTCGTTTTATGAAATTCCAGGTTTCTCGTTAGCACACAATAAATATACGCTGTTTCATCTACGTAGAAGTTACCGCGCATTCAAATTATTCAAACAAGTAGAAACATTCATCTGATGCTTGCATACAAAACACTAGAGAAATATATCGTCGTCCGTAGAACGAGAACTCTATAAATACGTGTTAGAACTCTACTTGTTCAGAAGGAATGTCTCAATTCGATTTCGCGGACGAAGGAGAGTACGTTTCGTTCTCTATCATCTCGATCGCACAGGTACGTGGGAACCAACCCTTCTGGCGCGGTTGCTTCTCCTTGTGGTCGTCCTCTTTCCTTTCCCCGAACAACCAATATCTGTAATTTTTTACAGATTTAATAATACAGGATTAATAATATAATAATGTTGAATCAATTTCAGTCGTACTTCCTCCACCGTGTTACAATGACAATATCTCCGATGTTAAGTTTAATTCTGGGCTCGTCGGTGCAAGGTGGATGGCAAAACACTCCCCAGCCGTGTCTCAATGTTAATCGTGATCCAGAGAATTCTTCTACGACTCTGTACGACTTAGCTTTCTTCCGTTTATCTTTCTTTTGAGCTAATTGTTCTTGCTGGAATATGAAAGTCATCGAATTTCAATCTGCTATTACATTCGAAAAATACTTCTACTTGTATTAGTAGACTACAGATCTTCATGCATTTACGACTTCTGAAAATTTTCAAAAAATACTAGAATATGAAGGCTATTACCACTGAAGATAAGATTTCGTTTGATTCCACTGTCTGAAAATCTGTTTACGAAAATTGAAAATTGCATAAACATTTGCAGTCTAGTTAATTAAATAAATAAGAGAGTACTGTTAAGGTGTATTGGTCACAGTCTTCGATCACAGGCCAGTAAATTCCATTTCCGACTGGTGTGCAGTCCCACGTAAGAACTTGTCGTACATTAAAACGCCATCCTTTGGAATACGGGTAAATAAATTTATCGGTGCTTCCAAATCTGCGATAATGTGCCTTCTCTGTAATCCAAGCTTCGATTTCCGTTCGATTTTTAACGATAGCCAGCATCTGCAAGATTTTTATAAACGGTTATGTACATTTCTTTTATTTAAATAGGAAAGATTCTATTCAAGTTTTACCTGAAAGTAGAGTAACGTTCCAACAGCGAATACAACACCAATTGACAGGCCAATGCTGACGATTACTATTATTAAAACGAATACAGAAGGTGGAGGAAACGCTAGTGGTTTCAAAGATAGCACAGTCATCACCCAAGAGATTAGAGTAAACGTGGAAACGCAGCAACCGCTCACTGCGCTTGCTAGAAAAGCTGTGAAATGACCGTGATTAAAGTGCCCTACGCAATTGTTTATCCATGGACAGTGATGGTCCATTTTCATTACGCAACGGCCACCTGAAAGTTAGGGGCTGAGTGAGCAAACTCGATTGGATTTGTTATAAATAAATTGGTGGTCTACGGAATCTTACACTTTCTGCAGTGATGGGTTCTCGGGGCTTTGTAGCCTTCGCATACAGAACAGTACTGTAAAAATTGAATGTCTATAGCTTTTTCCTGAAACAGTACATTCCATTAATTTAATATACATATGTAATATTATGATATCGAGTAACGTATACAACTATTATGGTTGCACAGTACCGGCATCCATTTTATAGGGAGATACCCTGGCCCTTCGTAAATAGAACTGATGAAATGGAAGAGCGTAGATCCACTGAGACAAAAGAAAAGCATGAAATTAATTGTTCCGAACAAACTCTCCTGTGGTGGCCAGCATTGTCTACTACAATGTACCGTCATCAACGTGATTATCTTTATAATCCCTGAAAAACATGAACAATTATTTACGAAAATGATTAACAAGTAACTACATATACTATTGAAGCATTTATAACGATTTGAATTTCCCGCGCTCCTTTCGTAATACATACAAAACAAAATGGAAGCTGTCGTCTAACAAGTTTATGTATGAGATTCGATTTTGATTCAATTGTTCTTCTAGGCACAAGAATGGAACTCAACTAAAGTGTTAATATTTCATTCGAAATTTTAACACTTCGCTGGATTTATTTAAACAAGGATAATCATTCATTATAAACACAATAATACATCTAAGATTATATGTCGAATTCACCTACCAAGAGCAGTAAGCGGCCCCCAATGGCATATTTTCTTTAACGGATTAACACCCATGCCGTCACCATAAAACTATCGTAAATTAGCTGTTAATTTCTCGTAATCAGGTAGCCAGTGTGATTGTTTCGAGCGAACAATTCTTTCGATTCTGTATTAAATCGGTATTTAGAAGTGTGATTGTCTCGGCGACACATTCCGTTACGATTCATATGCCTCAATGTTGGCACCAATGTCGAATATCTTTATTCTAGTTCGATTGAATCGTTTGTATTCGCATATTAGTTACATATTCAAGGATGTATGAATTTATTTCACGACATTCCTTTTCGTACAAACGAACCATGCGAAAGTGTTCAACCACAAACAGAGTCTAGGATAGACACTCGTCGTAGAGGGTAAAAAATATTTTTTCCAACGACCCCTATGTAGTACCTGGTAGTACAGAGGATTTTTATCGTGAGGATAGAAATGATTTATTAAGTACATACAGAGATACTCTCTGGTACATAATGCTTGAAGGAAACGAACTAATAGAAATATAACGAACGACTGGAATTACAAATGATTCTTGCCGCGTTACAAGTCAGGTGCAATTGGGTGCAATGCAAATTTCGGCAAGAATCATTTGCAACATAAAGTCCGCAGAGTTAGCGCCATTCTTTGCAGCGGAAAAACGCTCAAACTTGTAGACAAATGTTACCGACAGACAACGAACATCAGTAACTGACCACTGGTCAGTCTGACCATTGAGGGGCCAACATGAAGTTTCATGAGTGACCAATGACGAAGTTTGAATTTGAATTGGAGATGACAATGATATATCGAAATTTTCATCATCGATATATGAAAATCGATATGTATAGAAAGCCATTGATGCTTGTCTAATGAATTTTGATATTGTTGGTTAGTCTAGGATAAAAAATATTTTGATCTTTTAGTAGTTTTATCAGATTTTAGCAATATTTGTCGAGTAAAACGATTACAAATGTACGAACACCAATCCCCAAATTTCGCTACCAATAACTATCGATAGTGAAAGTAAATCATCGATAGTTTTCGATAGTGAGAACTATATGGTGAGAACTCATCGATAGTACCTCGATAGTTCACCGCTAGGTGGCTATAGCAATCCGGTGTCAGTGTAAGGGATCAGTTCGATGCGTCGAATTATTATAAACATTCATTTTGAATGACTAATTGCAGAGATATTTAGTAAATATTATTTACGTTTTCCCGTTTGTATGTTTTCATTAGTTGGTCTAGTCAGGTCTAGTTGGGTCTAGTATACCAGACCAACTTTCCATGGTTACATCTGCTTATTATACACATACTTATTTACTTGGTATATACTTCCCCTATCAGATATCAACAGAAATTACATCACATCACCCTGTGTCCGGTGCCTTGTATATTTAGTTCTTCGAACCGGAGATTTCTCTTCGAATACTTCGAACCATTTTGTGATGTGTTTAGTTTATAGGCTAAGTAATATGAATCAGTAAGCTATATAAATACATACAGTTGATGAGATGGTTAGGAATATTTATAGATTACCTGTCATAGAGCTTTCATAATTGTATAAGCGAATTATGAATTCGTTGAAAGCAATGTGATCGCATAGGTTATTTGTAGTAATACGCTTCATGCAATTAATCTCATTGAAACATAAAATATTGTTGTTTATACTCAACAAGTGATCTCTCCATAAAATAATACTGTTCAATATTATTTCGTGTAACAGTAGTACCACAATAATATATGTAGGTTGTACAAGTTCAAAGAGGTTCTAAAACTTAATGTTTTGATAATGTTAATAAACCTCTACGAAGATATCACTACCGAAGTTTTCAATTAATAATATCCAAGACGTAGCAAACATGAATGATTTTGACGTATGTATATTTATATATGTAAATTTAAACAGTAATTGATGATAAGTTTACAACGGTATAATATGTTGTTGTATGTGAATCGTCGCTATAGAATAAACATTTAAACAATTGAATCTTTTTCAGCTTAATACTGAACCACCTGTTCCCAGAGCACGACAACCTCTAAGAGAATGTAATGTATCTTCGGAGAAAATTACGTACCGTTTAAATAATTCTGACAGTGCGTTGATAACAAAAAGAATACAAGACGTTAAAGAGCAAAGTAAAAGTTTCCTCGATCATGCTAACGATTATAATGACTACACAGAGGACGAGGATGATGAAAATATCGACAATAGCGAATCGTTCAGAAATTTCTCACAAAGTTTCACACCAGAATGTTCTTTTCCCAGTGCATGCAGTCCGTCTCTGGCGACGCAAGTGCGAGAACGAAGCTATCGAAATCTGAGTACAACTCGATCTGTTAATGTTACTAACAGTTCCCCATCTCAAACTCAGTCTCATAAGCATCCTAAAAAGTCTTGCCTAAGCTTTCGTAATTTCTGCGTTTTTAGTACTGTTACCGTCATAATTCTGTACACAATGATTAATATAATACCTATCCATGAAACTACTCAGGAGAAGAATGTATCGGAAACGAATGAAATGAACACCATAGACTTAGTCGCGATAGATAAATTATTAGACGTATCGATGCAGATTATTCGAACACAGTTTCGTCACCAGAAACCTGCTATCTGGAACGATATAGCATCTGGAATTTACGACGTAGCTATGTATCCTCAGAAACCAACGGTCATTATACTATTTGGAAACGAAACTGATACCTTGAATTGCTTGGCACAAATGGTTGGCGAACTAAGCTGCACAGTTTTAGAAAGCAACAATTATTTAACTTTAACGCCGGTAGACTTTCCAAACGATGTTGGAACAACTATTTACAATTTGAAGGAGGAGATTGTGGAAAAGAAAGTGGTGGTGAGTATTTTGTTCAATTTCTGTGCTGTCCATGGAATACGGATTTTTAAATTGTTATATTCTTTGTTTTAGATAGTACAAGACTTACTGAACGTCAATGCAGAAGCAATGAAAGCATTTCATAATTTCTGCGATAGACAGAATCCGTTGATTAAGAGAGTTATCTATATAATGACAATAATCGTAGATGAATACAAACCATTCCAAAATGAATTACGATTTATCGACAAGCAGATATCTAACAAATTATCAGGCAAAATAGATAAAGATATTCTGCATCCTCTGGTGACCAGGCTCACCGATGGAGTCGTCATACCAGTGTTTCCGGAGTCGTCTACGGATTTGGATAAAAGAGTTTGTACACTTGCTACACCTCCGAATAAAAGTCTGTGATTTTCTGAACAAGCGATGGAGAGGTAATCACACCATTCTAATAACATTCGAAATGAAAATGAAATCAAATGAACTTACAACAAAATGAAATGTACAAATGATTGTATATGATAAGTAAATTACGGATCTTTATGCATCTTTATGCAAAATTGAGTAGATGAAATTCAAAATTGTTGGAAAATTAAAAAAATTGAAAACGTTAATACAGTAAATATTCCATGGACGCAAGAAGTTGTTCGGTACGCTATTTTTTGCTGCGCTTTGAAGCACAAAAAAATAGTGTCTCTCTACGAACTATGCAAACGAACCTCCCTTAGGCCATTGTGTCCATCGATTATTTACTGTATATGATTTTTCCTCTATTAAAATCATTAAGAGAAGGAATAACATTTAATTTGGTTTCCATTTCTTGCAATTGTCACAGACAATTTTTATTGTGCATAAACATCCGCAGGCTAATGATAAGTAGACTGCGGATCTTTATGTAAAATAAAATTTTTATAAATCACTTACAAGCTATAGGTGCTAAATAAAAATTTATTTTCCTCATTAATGATTTTTATATCGGCATTGTTAAATTCTTTTAATCTTTTTCCTGTTTTGAATTACACCTACTTATTTTTGTCATAAATGCATAAAATCTGCAGTCTAATGATAAGTATATTTATGTACTTAAATGAACACAATCGCGTATATATTAATATTCAGCTTCATTTCGTTTCGTCAAATGACAGTACAGAAAATCAACATCTTTCGTTAATTTTCAGATAAAGATTTTCTGCATCCTCTGTGTTCCTGGAGTCGTCTACGGATTCGAATAAAATCTGATTTTCTGAACAAACGATAGAAAGGTAATCACATCATTCTAATAACATTCGAAATGAAAATGAAATGAAATGAACTTACAACAAAATGAAATGTACAAATGATGGTATATGATAAACATATTTATGTATTTACACGTTAAATGAATACAATCGCGTCTATATTAATATTCAACTTTATTTCGTTTCGTCAAATGACAGTACAGAAAATCAACATCTTTCGATAATGATACCCGATGGTGATTTAGCGATTTCTACAAATTTTCAAAAAATATAACAACAAGACCAATGCCTCTGGCAATAGTTTCAATTTACACTTTTCGAACGACACATGTCATCAGCTTTCAAATCAAATACGAGTGGATTCGCATCGCACGTTTCTGTTATTGCATAATACGTCGATCGGTAGTCAATCAGTTGTGAGTGTTTCAAATTGCCAATTTACAATGCGTCTCTGTCGTTAAACGGTCTTCGTTTTACAACGGTATATTGTTTAAAATAAGAAGAAAACTTCCACGAAAAATATGTTCATGCAAACATTGATTGTTCGATCGAATAAATTACAAAATCGTCGTTTTCGTATCGAGAACATATACGAGATATAACATTTGCGTACAAATAACAAAGGAAGATCGAGAGAATTCACGAATGCGATTTGTACCATTGAGTTCAAGACAGAGGGTGAAGCGCGAATAATACATTTGAATATTAAAAATATAATAAAGTGCGTTCATATATATATTTTGTTTTTTTTTAGCAAGTCACCGTGTATAATAAAGGTTCCGAGATAAATTTTATCACATTTTATTTAAGAATAGCGTGCACAACATAAAATGACAAATTCGTTTCAAATATGCTTATAGTCTATTTTGGTAAGCATTTTATAAATTGGCAACAAGTACTCGTACACGTACGCACCTTGCTAAAAAATGGCGCGATTAGCAAAGTGGGTCGATCACGGAATTCTTATAATACAGTCCTTCTCTGTCGTAGTAATTCAATTCAGTAACTAAAAGTAGGTAATATATATTTATATTATCTTGTATAATATAGTATGGTACCGTCAAACCTAAATAATAAATACATTTTATACAGTCACAGACCTTTTATACAGAATGTCCAAAATTTTCGTGTGCTGTACAATCGTATCACGATCAAATTTATATTTCTTTGTGATTTACTCAGAGTAGAAATTATATTTCCGAAAATAAAGAAAGAAAAATATATATATATATTATGTGTGTGTGTGTGTGTGTGTGTGTGTATATATATATATATGTATATATATATTTTGTACAAGCATGATTTCTGAAACAAAACGTTTCTGATACATAGATGGATAACGTTTAGATATATTTTGTAATTTCGAATTTCAAAAAGAAGTCGAAACAGAATTAGTTTCGTAATTGAACGAAAGAGAACAAGATTGTAAAGGAAGTGTTAACCGATAGTTCGACTTAATTGTTGCTTCGTTTCTTAAGGGCACTCTGTATAGAATAGCCTTAAAATTACAAGATACGTATTTACAGTAAAAAAGTTTAATTGGTCATGTTTCTACCTAGTGTAGTAAGGATGTAAGTACCGCGTTGCGTAATGTTGTCCGTGTTGGCTACGTAGTCGCGTACCTCAGTCGTTAGTTTGTCTTGCCGGTTGTGCAAGTATTTTTTCATTTCGTAATTCAGAGTCAGTCATAACGTCGTACGAGGCACGAGTCTACCCCGATTAGTAATAAATCGTCTTGATCATTGTTTCTGTACTTATCTGTTTCTACTTAAGCGCTAAAGATATTTGTTAGCTTTTTTTGTTGTGGTTGTTGTCCTCAAAGAGTGTTAAACTGAACATACTCCGTACTAAAATACGTATTACGAGTTTCCTGAAATCGATAAACTGGGAACTAATCTTGTGTCCGAATAGTTTTCGCAGCATGAATGAAAAGCATAGTTAAAAATGTTTGCCAATAAATGATTCGCATTCCGAGATTGAACTGAAACAAACGTCGATCGTATGCGGTGTATCGATAAATAGTAAAAAGAGAAAACCCATATTTAAAAACAACAGTGTACAATAGATTTCTTTTTATACTGATTTTTCATCACCGAGAGCAGACAAAACGGATCATCTCGAGATATTTACTGATATTATTCCTTTTCTTTTTTTTTCTTGCGAATACAAACGAATTCCATGTATACGTATAAATATACCATTCCTCGCGTTTGATGATCGAGTCTGCAATTTCAGAGATTGTCCCGTTACGAGAACTGGTCGTAAACGCAACGAACGAAACAAGGATCGAATCCGGAAATACATTCGGAATTTCAATGAAAATCATTGATCGATTAAAAATCGAAGCCTTCGAGCGGTAGCTGGGGCGATTCGGATGCTTCGAACTGAAATTGTTGTCCCTGCGAATCGATGTTCGGCACGATCCGCGCGTCCTCCTCCTCGGAACCGAAGTATCGTTCGATTATTTCGAAGGCCTTCTGATAAATATCTACGTTCAGATGAGATTGCAAAAATTCTATTTTGTTTAGGCCTGAAACATCGCAAACGGGAAATTTAGTTCTCACATTTTGTTCAATGTCTCTAGACATGCTCCTTTAGCCCTTGTGTAGTAAACCTGGTACCCATTTACTGTATTTCTTTCAACAATTTGTTAATGTCTATTAATTTATAGTCTTACGAGAATTTATGCAAAGATGTTAAATACAAAAGGTTTTAAATAATCTATACATTTCGGTTGACTACATAAGGGCTAGTTTTAATCTCACACTTACCGAAACATTGCTCGATTAATACCGCGTACTGGTTGATACCACTCTGCATGGCGTCTTGTTCTCCGAGGCGAAGGATATTGTCTAAACCGTTTAATGCAACTTGGACGATCTTCGTGTCCATCACTGTCAATAGATCGCACAACGGAGGAATGCATTTTTGATCGACGAGGTAACGGATTTGTTCCGGTGTGCCGCCGCTGGTAGCGTTCGTGATTGCCCATGCTGCCTCTTTTCGTGTCTTGAACTCGGCCTTACCCAGAATATCGATTAGAATTGGGAATATTTGGGCGTCGATCACTGCCTGTTAATCAATTATATTGTTAAATGCACAGAGCCGTTAATGAAGTATATTGTTAAACGTATTGCGGAAACACCCTACAAACCTGGACTTGCTGATGATTTCCCGCTGTAATATTAGAGACGGTCCAGCAAGCCTCTTTACGGACTGGATCTCGAGGCGAATTCAGCAGATGCCGAAGACAGTGCAAAACAGAACAGTTCAGAACGATTTGTGTTTGTACGTCGTCCCCCGTCACTATATTTCCCACCGCTCGAAGCGCCGCGCTTACTACGTTGTCTTGTTGGTGCCTAACAATGCGAATTTTCATCAGCGTCGTGTAGAAAAGAAGTATGAACTTGTTCGTGCAAAAGAACCGCTCAGAAGATATTTTCATTTCGATTATTCGGAGTTGTGTAATTGGAGCCGCATCAAATCAAACTTTCTCGAACGAGGAACTTACATAAGTAATTCTACCAAACGTCTGCATACACCCGCATCTATAACAGCTTGAATCTTCTCGTTCGGGCCGTCGCTTAAGTACGACAGAGTCCAGCAAGCATCGGCGAGAACGTCGCCATCCGTATGATTAAGAATATGTGCTATAACAGGTAGACACGGTGCGACTTTCTGGAAAACCGGCACAGGATTTTTGCCTCGACAAAGGTTTGATAATGCCCATACCGCGTTACGTGTCATCGTCACACGTGTTTGTTTCGGAAGTAGTCTATAAAAGAAACAGAGCAAGTCAGGTGGACAGAAGAAGAAGAAGAAGAAGAAGAAGAAGGGACTCTGTAACACGTCGAGTGCCGCCTATAATTTAGTTGATCATATTAGCGAACCTAAGGGTACAGATATAGAGAAAACGAGTTATTTGGCAGCATGTAGCTGTCGCAGCTTTATGCTTAATAATGCTAATTATGCCTCATAAACGTAAAAATAGGAAATTTGGGGACGACTGCGTCCTAGATTGATCT
Source organism: Lasioglossum figueresi (assembly GCA_028455805.1). Lineage (NCBI taxonomy): Eukaryota > Metazoa > Arthropoda > Insecta > Hymenoptera > Halictidae > Lasioglossum > Lasioglossum figueresi. Next base: position 6,642,689 of record CM052203.1, on the reverse strand, counting down.
TTTCTCTAGCGCTTTTGGCTACTGAAAAACCCTATCTTTGTATTATCAAGAAATGAGAAGGCATGGAAACGAGACTACACCCTTAAACAGTTCCAAGGCACACTCAACGTGTTACATTCTAACAGAATTTTATTCTAGCATTTTTTGAAAATTTCCATAAGCCATAAATGTCATAAAGATCTGCAGTCTAGTCATAAATAAAGATAAAACTGTAGCTGTAGAATTCGCATAGCAACTGTTGCAGAATGCTTACTGTAGGAGAGGAGCGAGAATTCCATTGTCTAATACATGGTCTCTACACTCGGGACTATCCCCTGCAATATTGCCCAATGCCCAAACAGCCTGTTCCTGAACGTCCTCGTATTCTGAACTAAGTAATGATATAAAGGTAGGCACAGCCCCTGCCTCTACCACTATACGCGTTTGCTGAGATGTTCCACTGGCTATATTTGTTAAAGCCCAAGCAGCTTCGAACTGAAATCATCATTGCACAGTTTAGCAAGACGGATAGTATTATTAAACATAGCTGTGTAGCGTCATCTGAAGCTTGCACACCTGTAGGGTACAGTTTGAGTTATTTTGTAACAGTTCTACGAATCTAGGTACAATTCCTGTTTCTACAACTTCCTCTATTGGCGGGTTCGGTTCCCTTGATAACATTCTTCTAAACTTTTGAGTAGCTGCCAATTGTTTCTCCGGATCAGGACTGTATAATGCTTGCACTATTTCGTGCGTGATGGTGGAAGATTGCTGCAAATCAAATTTATACAGTTAATATACGGATTCTGTATGTTCTATTAAAAAATCTAAGTTTCTCCAGAAATTACCATCTGCGATGACGTAACTGAAGATTCATCCGTCGCGACATTGTCGTCGTCGGCGTCGAGGTTGGGTACATTGCGCCTCTTCGACAACTGTTGCTCCCGTTTCTGTTTCCTTAACTGTACACCTTCCTCCTCCCTACGTCGTCTTAATTCTTGAGAGTCCAGCCCCGTATTTTTGTAACGGTATTTATGTGTAGTGGCAGTTGACATCTGGAAACATAAATGATAAATGTAGAAGCTGGAATAAGATGTAAGGGTGCCTTCAACTTTTCAAACGGGATAAATATTGATCGAACATTCAAAGTATTGTACTCGTCGACAGAATTACATAAGATTCCAACTTTCGAAACACTTTCTGGCTAGTGTCTGCATTACGCAAGATTTTTCGAGTGGCTCTACATTAAAACTGCTGCTTTTATAGATAATAAGATGGCTATTAACACATTCGGGGAGCACTGTCTGTCCGTAGGGACAGACACATTAGCGAATATCTTAGGAGCCGTTAGGCTTGATACTATATTGGAACTCGACAAGAAGAGTACTGGACATCCTATTTAAAAAACTGAAGGTAACTGATTGTTCCTGTATATATCCTCCTCGGTACCGCTTAATTGTCGTTCCAAATACTCTTCGTGCCTCACAAGAAGTCCCTTGAGTCGGCACAGGGAAAAAGGGGGTCCTCACTCCCAATCGGATCTTCTCGCTGCCACATTCCTGCCAGGAGACTTTTTGCGAGGCACGGAGAGTACTTGTTCATAAAGTTAACGACTTATGAGTAATTGTGAAGTCATCGAACTAGGTGTCTCGCTCATAGTTCTGCAACATCAACAATTCTATAACAATGAGATTCAAACTACCAACAGGATTATTATTAGCTGCATAAAATCTAGAACATAGCTGAAGCGCGCAACCAAATTCTTTGTGCTACATAGTCTAAATCAATTTTAAGGAATTTCCATCCAACTGTTATGCGGCGAATTGTATATATACAAAGCTATTCTTCGAAGAACAGTATTCTAATCTATAAATACATCGAGCTTGTTACTGTACTAAAAGAAATTTGTGGATACAGCATAGGATACCATCGATGGGTACATAGTACCAGTGAGACGAAGCAATAAAGTTTACAAACGAGAGTACAAAATTTCATATGGGACAGGTTCGGTATCTTCTGGGTTGTGTAACTGAATCGCGAGTGAATGCGTGAGCGTATCCTGGGGTTGGTAGATGGTTCCAAGAATACCTTGAAACTGCTTGACAATGAGCTGTTGAGGGTTAGGTATTAATCGGCGACGATGGTCGGGGGGTGGGGTATATCTTCACGAAGACAGACGTCCCGGAGGAAAATACCGTGGAAATCGCATCGCCGAATTTATTCGCAAGAGATTCGACTCTCCATAATAGATTGGTTGAGCTAGACGGTTCTTGACGTAGAGAGAGAGAGCAGTGACGTTCGTCGGGGAATAATCTCGATCTTTCGAATCGCACGCAGCCAGTCGTACGATTCTCTTGGGGGGGACGATCTAATGACAGATAAATCGAGTTCCTACTTACGGCTGTAAAAGGAGTTCGTTCGTTAAATGTAAGATTTCATAAAGAATAGCGAAGCGAGCACCGCCACACTTTTCACCTCCTCAAACTACGACAACCGATCGGAAAACCTTGGTCCGTACTCGAACGCGCAAGGAATCACGGGCCACGCTCGCGAAACGCTGATAGGTGCGTTCGAACAGTCATATTTATCGAAACTTTTCCAATCTCACTCGGCTAATTTCGTCATGATCTTGACACGTTTTTTTAAAATCGAGTTTGCCGTACCGTTCCCGAGGAAATTATACAGCGAAACGTTTCTACGGAGAAAATAGTTTCAAGGAAAATTGTATTTAATTCGCCGAGTGCATCGAAATTCGCTAAACCTTTTCAATGGCGGTATTCAAGTGCGTTCGAGAAACACTCGATTCGATGCTTACCGCGTTTCTGATTGGTCAAGCCGCGCGAGTTGAAGGGTTCGCGAACGAGGAGATTAATCGATGCTTTTGCGAACGCTCGACCGACGACGTACTACGTGATTCAATATGGAGACCGGAAGTCAAGTGGATTACTGAATTCAAATGATTTTCGGAAGCTTTATTTTTATTTTTTCATTTTATTGCTCCATCCATACACCACATGTCGATGTATACATACTTATCCTAAATGCTTGTTTAAACATTTAAAATGAACATAGAAAAAGACATAAATACCTGTAGTTTATGTAATTCTGCCCCAATTTTGTCATAAATACAAAATTAATTATTATTAGACTGTGGATCTTTATGTATTTAGAACTTTTAAAAATGTTTAAAAAATGCTAGAATATAAAATTCCACAGAATTTAGTACGATTTTTACTCATATAAAACCTGCAAAGATTATTACCAATGAAAATGAGATTTTACGTGGCTCCACTTTCTTAAAGTTTGCCTACAAAAATTGCAAATTGCATAAACATCCGCAGTCTAATTATTATTTCATTATAATTATTTAAATGTGTTTATTATAATGATAATTTCAATTGTATTGATGATATTCGCTAATTTCTGCGTACAATTTATAGTTCGTATAGTTCCGAACAGTTTCGAAGTTTGAACCGTTTCACAGTTTGCCGACGCAAAGTACACTGCAACTTTGTCGATGTTTCGGATTGCACTGGAATCAGAATAGCTTGAGAACATAATTTCGTTTCTAATCAATGAATTTCTGGAATCGCTGCATTGTTCTCTGAAAGTTGTAGATTCGAAAGCGAAAATTACAATCATTTTGACTATTATACACGTTACAAGGTCAAGTACAATGAACAATGTCATTACACTGTTCTTCCCATGTTTGTGCGACACATTTGTTTACTTTCATTGCTGAAACATAATGGCGTCGTTCACAGCTCGGAAAACTTATGGCGCCCCATAAATGATAAGGCAAAGCTGATGGCGTCCATGGGATAGGCTGTTCGGTGGACATGATAACGGAGTTTTCAGTCGAAACAAGTGGACAGGTGGGTGGAGCTTCATGAACAGCGGGAACCAATGATTGCCGCACCTGTGCGATCATTCGCCTTCGCTTCTCTTTACCTGAGGCGGAGACAGGTGGTTTTGTGCGAACACAAAGAAATTCAAAGGTCCTGGTACGCTAAGTAAAAGACAACCCCTCCAGCTTCTACTCAATTCAGGTTCGTCCCTCCGTTGAACCCAAGAAGTTGCACCCCTCCGTCATGGGGAAAACACCAAATGCCAACAGGGACTCGAAATTTCCAAAATTATTGACACCGCGGCACAGTGTTCTTTTATTTGCCTATTTTAATATAACCTACAGCCCACATAAAAAAGTAGCAAAATACAACTTTCAGTATTTTCACTGCAATTCCGACATGCAATTTGTTAAAAAAAAAATGTCACGTTGCGTAGCAAACCAATTGTTTCAACTTCTCGAGAAAAAGTATTGGGTGTACCAATTAATAATTTGAACGCAGCAGAAAAATTAATTTTAGTTAATCCGACGAGATGAAATTTATTTTATCGCGAATTTCGCAGGAGAGATGGGACTATTAATTTATATATTTAATATTTCCTGAATTGTGAAGCTCTTCTATTAATTATTCATTTCACACACACATTAGGGATTTATATTCGCATTTATTCCTCTAAAATGTCCCTAATACAGATAGATTAAATTATTACCGATTTATACAACGAATCATACTCTACACGGATCGTCTATCTTTCTTATTTGTTTTTAATTTAAAAATAATACCTAGGCTTTCGCGAACGGTTTTTTTTCGCTATGATTCGGGAACAGAGAGAAGTTGGACGTACACAGGGCAAAGAACAGACGACGGCGAAACTCGACAGAAAGTATTTAGCGCGCATCAAGGGGTGGACCGACGAAGGACGAAGAGGGTTGAAGAGCTATCGGCCGTGAATAATGCGCGGCGCCGTCCGTTCCTTAGTCCGTAGGTTCGATTCTGCCTCGGCTGGATGGATTGATAAAGATTAAAGGTAAAGGGAGGTGGCAGGGTCCAGGGGTGTTTTGGAGTTAGGCGACAGAAGTCAGCCAGCGAAACGAATCAGCCGCACACGTATGGAGGGGGATGATGTCATATAGGGGATCCCCCCTTCGACGTAAATACATACAGATGCAAGCCGGACTGATGCATCAGGGCTTCGGTACAGTGACGTAGACTGAAGGATTCTCGATGAATTTTGACTTTCGGCGACACTTTCATTCCTATCCTTCCAATTTTTATATTTTACACAGATCTCCGTTATATATATTTTTCAATGAAAAAATTCGTACATGTTTTAGTACACCTGCCTCCCACCAATATTCGGATATTCTTGAAAAGACGATACCTTTTTTAATCTTGGACCATACGGTTTGAACTTGTTTGAGGAGCTAGAATAATTGGTTCGCTACACTGTCTTCTGTGTTTCGAGATTTTTTCCATATCTTTTAAGGTGAAACAGAGCCCAATTGTTCTATTCAAGCAATGAACTTTAATGAATAAGATATTTTCCATTTTGTTCGATAATCTTTCGCAGAAAAGAATAAATAAGAAAATATTTTATTGATTCAAGTTCATCGTTTGGATAAACAAATTCGGTTTTATTTCACCTGAAAATACCGAAATTATACTTAGTTATTGTTATTGTACTAATTAATATAGTACAACGGTATTATACTAATACTTTCTTGCCAACCCAATATTTTTGATATACGATATAGACGAAGTAGATGAACATTTCTAAATATTTAGGGGATTTTTGGGGGTGGTTAAACGAATAAAAGAAAACGTGGAATTCTGCGGATCTTTTGTAGATAAAATTCAAAGTAGGAAAATGTTGAAAATTGAAAGTGTATATTTATGATTTAAGTTATCGGTTTTTTGGGAGCGTCCGAATGTTAATGGGAGTCACTGAATATTGTTTGAGGGAGCCGCACCATCAGAATTGGTGGCGATCAGCCGAAATACCGTACAGACCGCCCGCATCCAGCATGTGTTCTGATCATTCCACGAGGAATTAATTCGGATCCAACGTCACCAGGTCCGACGAGCCCCGTGCGACCGACTAAACGATACTGCCAAAGACCGTCTTCTTAAGAGCGTTGCTTCGTTACGATCGGCAAGGAACGTGGGCCAAAAACACGCTCGTCTTTGTGACACCAAGCTCTCCTTTATCCCTCGGTGAACAAAGAGGAATCGTTACGCGGACGCCGTGCCACGGCTTGCAATACCACGGGAAAAGCAACTCGACGAAACGACCATTTAAAATGAAATACAATTCCGCGCGGGAAGGACCGTGAACAGAGAAGAATGATCGACGCCCGGCGTCTTTCGCCGGAAAATGGAGCAGCACCGCCGGCGAACGACTTTAAATTACGGACCGTAGTCGTAGAGACGATTGAAACACCGCCTTCTCTCCCGCGACGAATAGGAAACGACCGACAGAGGTGTTTTCGACTTTGAAATGGGTGTCGGTTCTGCGCCAAGTGCTCCTTCGATCGGCAATAGCGGATTTTCGTACATTCTCGGGAAAAAAATGCCCAGCCACTAGTTAAACCTTTCGTCGATAATCAAAATTTTCGGCAATATTCAATTTATAGTTTATATAGAAAAAATGCCCACCCTTTATAGTTAACTTCTAAGTCGAAAAAGATTGATAACGATTCGTCTCCCTCTCTGCAGCCACACTAAGGATCATCGATAAAGCCAATGCGAGCCAGAGAAAAAGCTAGATGATAGTGCAACGAGGAAAGGCTCAAATTAATGAATAAACTCAGTAAAATAAACTTCCAGCTTCCAATGGATGTCGCAATACCAATAGCCAAACCAAATATCAAAGCATGTCACTACATGTTATCATTTTTTAAGAGCTGTGGTCTTAAGGTATAAGTTAATTTATATTATAAGTAAATTTTTCTTTTTGTTGCGTCTATATACTGTTCCAACTAATCATATGTCTGTATTACAATATTTGCGTATTTCTAGTAACCCTATTCTGTTTTGTAATTTTTATATTCTGTTCCGTATGTAGTGCATTTCAGTTTTGTAATTACGTTGAAATAAATCTCGTATGAGATTTTCTAAAGAAAGAAAAAAAAGATTGATAAACGTAGGGAGGGTAGAGTATGTTCGATCGAGGAGCAGTTCAAGCAAGCGTGCTCGCGTTTTCTTCGTGTTAAATAAATTGCTTGGGGTTCATCTTATTTTTCGGAGTGGGTGGTTCAAGTGTCGAGAGAGAACAGAGAACAGGAATAAATATGTAGCGTGGAAATATATTTTGAGGGTTGGTCTACGCCAATGCGTCGGTCGGATGACTCACGCGATCTCTCTCGCAGCTTCCTTTGCACGGTCCCGTATGGTAGTCATGCACAATGGAGAATAGTAAACGCGGTAAAGGTAACTCCCAGAGAAGGATCAGGGGGTTGGTGGGTGCACGGGGCCAGCATCCCCCTGTGTGCGAGTACCCGCGAGTCACGTGCACGATTTTCACCCCCGTGCACGACTGATTGCCGGTTTCGGTGTGTATTCTGAATCGCAACGGCACACAGACGCATTGTGATATTTCTGCGATCCACAGATTTGAATCTCGATAACGATCTAGGTATAGAAAATATTTTCCAATTATTTCGCAATTATAAATCTATCCTCGCCGTCTACATCTACAATAACGCGTTCAAAATTATATCGCACGCGGAGGAACTTTATGCAGAACAGAGCAATAAGACCGAGACGAAAGTAATAACGTTTTCACGGCGCGTTGACAATTCATGTGCCGCGTGTTTATGCATGACAACGCGTTTTCGCTAATTGAGATCATCGTTACGATCTTCCTTAGTCTGGTACGCGTTTCGCTGTAATTTTCTCGCGTTTCTGGCTTCCACCGCAATGGAGTTATCATCGTTGCTTGCACGTTCCCTGCCAGCGTGCTCTCCCAGTAAGTCATTACGAATTTCTTGGTCGACGTTTCATCCCATAAAGAATTTCCTCTCGCGAACAATTTACTTATCAATACCTCACACGATACTTAAATGTTTAGTAATTGATTAGCTACCGATATATTTAATAATGTAAATAATATTTTAGCACAATTCGTGTACTAACGGTTAAAAATGCCTCGTTCTATTTAACGCGCCAATTTCCTCGGACATTTTCCAAAGTATCGTACAAGAAAATTTCTTTTCGACACAATCCACGAATAAATGAAGAAAAGCGGTGCCTAGGTGGACAATTTCAATAGGCAGCTTCTAATGTAAGATTAGGATTTACCGTTCATATTAATTTAACTTTATATAACGATATGTACTTCATTATTATTTGTAAAGTATTATACTAATTTATGCTATTGTCGCGTCCGGTGGTTCAGCCACTAATAATAATTAATAAATTCAATCATGTATAACACATATATTCTGAATTTCTGTCTATATTTGCTCTACTAATGTTGCACAGGGAAACGAAACATCAAATATTATAGTTAATAATTAATATTGAATTATCGTATATTATACCACATTGCGAGCGATAGAATTAAGGAAAATCTATAGGATATATTTCGCGGTAGACCACACGGTATTGCTAACCCATATGATTTATTTCAAAACTTAATCTCATCTTGAATTTAAAACTTCGTTGAACAAATTGAGAACACAGCGAAATCAATTTTATTAAACAAATGAAATAATTCGAAATATAATAAGAGAGCGACTAATCAAACGAAACATCCGTTGAAACCAATTCATCGCTAAAGAATGTAAAAGATAGTCCACTAGAAACTAGAATAAACACTACGTAGAAGAAATGGACAAAGAATCGATGAACAATAGACTGGTAACTAACTACCTAGGAGGATGCGGAGAGCCACGTAATCTAGCCAAGAGAATGATAAAACGAAACGAAAATTATACATCCGGTCAAAATGCAGACGACAAATTAAGAAGAAAAGCGATTAAGCTTGGAACAATGGATTGATCGATCTATAAAAGGGTCGACTCCTCGTAAAGAGACTTATTTTTTCAGTTTTTAATTCAGACAGATAGTCGGTCAGTTGATATCCGAAATCATTTCGTTATACAAAATAATTCAAGTCAAGATCCTTGCTTCAAGTTAGTTGGCATTTAAAATCATAGCGACATTTCTCGTTCGTTGCGTGTATACCCGCCGGATTAACATCGTCATTGTCATCAACATCATCGTCATCCTCAAATTTGAACATCCAAGCGAACCAATTTTACGGTAAATACTAACAACTTATAATAATATCCCAGTAACTCGATGTATCCGAAATTTGTTGCGTAAAGTATATTTTTGCATGTTTATTGTTAAAATCAAACTCTCGAATTATTTATAATTACCTGACTTCGACTTCAACAAATCCAAATCGACAAAT
>CM052203.1:6594373-6626153 GCA_028455805.1 Lasioglossum figueresi | reverse complement strand
TCGGTAAATTAAATTCGTCCGTGTTCTATAAATTGCAAAAGGCTCAACTGTTGTACGAGAAAACATGATGAACTCGGAGTGCGCAACGTAAAAAAGATTGAACAGTATAATAAATACTGTAATATTCAAGGCTGTTCCACGCCCTGCAACATCCTGTACAATAAGTTTCTCTTTCTCTTCTGCGATTACAAAAATGTATGTCGACCCTTTGCACTCGAATGGTGATTCTAAGACGTCGGTAAATTAAATTCGTCCGTGTTCTATAAATTGCAAAAGGCTCAACTGTCGTACAAGAAAACAGGTTGAACTCTGAGTGCGCAACGTAAAAAAGATTGAACAGTATAACAAATACTGTGTATAATATTCAAGTCTGTTCCACGCCCTGCAACACCCCGGACAACAAGTTTCTCTATCTCTTTCGCGGTTACAAAGATGTTTGTCGACCTGCGTTAACAGCAATTTCCAGCAATTAACGGAGGCCGGTGGATCGGCCGGAGCGCAAGAGGGAGGGGAAGCGGTCGAAATAAATGCAATATCGGCGCGGCTCGCATCCTTCCTTTGCCCAGATAAATAGCGGGGCAATCACGTTCGCGAGTTAATGGGTCCGAAAGATACCGGGTTTCCGGTGAACGTATGCGTCACGATAAGAAGCTCCGCGATGGTCCACGCGAGCCATTGCTGCTGGAAACAACGGCGGCGCGGTGACGGCGGCGGTCGTGTTCCCTCTCTTTCTTTCTCCGCTGTCCCTCTGTCCTCTTTGTGCAGTCGTCGCGGTGCGGTGTGGCTTGGGAATCGATATACCGTGGGGCTCCCAGTTGGCCGGCTACGTTCCTGACCTTGATTGCGGCCGACGCACACGTCGAGATGCGACGCAGGTAGGGGATGTTGCGACGCATGGGCAGACGAATATATAGTACGCACCGAATCGCTCGAGGATAACATCTCTCCGTATCCCAGGGAAGGCGACTTGTGCCGATCGAGGGGCAGAGGGGATGGTGGGGGTCGAGAGATTGTAGAGGAAGAGTGGGAGGGACAAGGGAGCAGAGTTGGTCGCGGAGAGAAGAGAAGAGAAGCGCGGAGAAGAGAAGAGAAGGGAAGAGGAGTGGAGAGAAGAGAAGAGGGGGGCTCCAGCGTGTCCGTCATAATGCCTAGAGGGGAGAATAGGAGAACGGTTGGAACGGTTACGGGGTTAGGGGGTGGGGGGAACACTGTGGCGGCGGTTAGGAGGAGGGTGGAGGCAGAAGAGGTAGCGTAGGTAGTGGGGAGGGTCGAACAAGGCGAGGGAGATGAAGGAAGAGAGAAGAAGCATGGGGGCGGTGGCTGGTTCGCTACGGCCGCCATCACCATCCGTCCCATCCTATAGTAAACTCCGAAGCAGCAGTCCCCAATCTGTCTCCATGTGTGTTAGTTAGGACCGTGTTTTACCGGTGCTTGCTACTCCAAGCTGGTAGTAACACCGACATTTCTGCCTAGCCCGCTCTCTGCGATGCCCTAGCATCGGCTTCTTTCCCGACACCGTCGCGGCTCTCTTTCCCTTGTTCCTTTCTTCTCTTGTCCGTCTTCTATACTATTCCCGCTCTCTATATTCTTTCCCGTTCGTCGTCCGGTGTGTGTTGCGTGTCTCTCTCTCTCTCTCCCTCTGTCTCTCTCTCTCTCTCTTTCTCTTTCGTCGTCGAGTGTGTGTTTTGCCTTCCGAAGTGCGTGCGAGAAACGCGTGTACGCGAATGAAAAGAATCGGTCGAGAAGAAGGAGAAGGCGGCGACGGAGGCGGAGGTGGAGGAGGTGGTGACGGGAAAAGAAGAGGAGCAGCGTATCGCTTTCTGCACGGCCCGTTTCCAAGGATATAACCGGTGTGCCGAGACCCCGTCTCTTCCTCCCTTTTTCGACTCGCTTCCCTTCTTTTATTCCCACCGGGTTTTCTCCACGACATCATCGTAGTGTATAGTGTGATTAGTTGGGCAGCCGCCAGTGCATCGCATCGTATATAATAGGTTCCTTCGATATACGCGAGACGCCGCGGATCATCGAGACAGCCCGAGATCCTTCGGTACACACGGACCGACAAGACGGCAGAAAGAGAAAGGAAGAACGAAAGGAAGAACGAAAGAAAGAAGAACGAAGCATCACAGAGAAGCCCATCCGGAGATAGCTCTTTGCGCGGTACAGAGATATATATATCACCTTTCGCCCTCGACGGCGAATTAAGCGGATGTACACGCGGAATAAAAACAAGAAAGGAAAATAGTGTATGTGTGTGTGTGTGTGTTTATCGTTACCGTTTGTCGTTCCCGATGAGTCCGCGCGTCCTCCGGTAGTCCTACCGATCCGTTAAAAATCTTCGGTGTTGCCAGCAACGGACCTAACAGCAACGGATAGCCTAACCAGAGAGACGCGTCCCACCCGAACACGGTCCTCTCGAATTATCGTCGCGGAGTCGTCACTTATCGGACGAGGGGAATGAAGGAACGGACGAACCATCCGTGGACCTCAGCGCTGCCGCCCGCTGGAATTCCTCCTGTCGTCGTCTGTACATAACCTCTCTTCTCTCTCCGTCCCTGCCGTCCCTCTCTTTCTCTTGATCTCCTCCGCACGCACGCTTCCTCTCTCTTGCTCCACGACCCTGTTATCATTCTGTCTCTCCTTCTCCCTGTCCGTCGGCCACCGACACTTGGCTCGCTCTCCTCTATTTCGCATCGAAGAAGAAACGTGATCAACATTCCCGTGTTTCGTTGAACTCGACGTGCGCGCAAGTGACACACGGTCGCGTTTGGATGCTGGACACGCTGGAGCCGATCTACGCGATCGAGGAACACGCTGTTCGATTATCTCGATCTTCTCTACACCACGAGCTATGAACAGCCGAACACCGGAACGTCCGCGGACCTGAGGGATCTCGGCTCCGGTTGGTCCACCGGAAAAGAAACGAACGGTTTTTCGAAAGGCGGATCTCTATTCTTCGTGGAATTTATTCCTCGTGGAATTCGTTCCTCGCGGATCCGATGCGGGAACGACCGAAGTAACGGCGGCGGATAGTTATCGAACGGTTCCAGAACGGGGAAACGACGAGCAAGAGTGCAACCATGCGTCGCTGCACCGAGAAACGTCACAGATCACGCTGGACGAACTCTTGAGCGGCATCGCAAGACGTGTCGCGGCTACGGGGACATTTCACCTGGCGTTATTTCAACGATTACCTCGACGAGCACACTGTGTCGTGCTCGAGTGAATATGAACATGACTCTCGTCCGAAATACGTTCAAAGGTGAGTCACTTCTTTTCTCTTCTTTTCTTTTCTTTATCCGTCTTGCTAGGCTCTTTCTCTCTCCATCTCTTTCTCTCTCGCTCGCTCATAACCTGTACGCGTGTGCATCCGAAACGTTTCTTCGTTTCTCGCGGTACGCGCCTCCAGCGCCTGCGCACTGTCGCACAGACAATCGTTATTTCATTAACCGCTCTCTTATTTCGACGCTGCGGAGTTTTCTACGGTTTTTATTGGACCACCGACGGGTTTCTGGGGTTATGGTTCGGTACCTGTTCGGGCTGGAAAGTCTTTTCAGGTTGGTTCGAGTTTGATCGAAGGTTGCGGTGAAGGGTTCGAGGGGTTTTATCGGGGGCGGTACTTTTTGAAGCCACACGTGCGCACTTGTGCCCAGTGGCGCGAACTCGCGGATTTTTCAATGTTCCTTCCTCATTTGTTTAACCCACTTGTCGTATTTCAACGATGCAGGCGAAGCGATGAAAATATTTGAACGAAGTCGAACTAAAATGAATGTTCTTCCTTTCGCATCGAATGTTATATCTTCCGCTGATGATTTCAATAGGGGGGTAAATCGTCATCTTCTGTTGAAACGGATGAACGAATGAAATCTTCTGAATCATGAAACGACATCTTCGATTTTCAATCTCGTCTACCCAATTTTCTTATAAATGGATACAGATCCGCCGTCTAGTAATCAATATTTAAGCATTCAAATAAATGTACTGTTTTTCACGACATTTTTCGGGACGAAGACGTTTCAATCCCGCCTACCCAATTTTCCTATAAATGCATACAGATCCGCCGTCTAGTAATCAATGTTTAAGCATTCAAATAAATGTACTGTCTTCCACGACATTTTTCGGGACGAAGACGTTTCAATAATCGTAACTATGAAAGAAAATGTTGCGGCGAGGGGTTAATAACTATGCAGCGGTTGTTTATCAATTTTTAGGATAATTTATCTGGTATTCGAGACCGATGACTGCGGATTTGATGCATTTATGACAAAAATGGGTGGACGTGAATTGGAACAGAGAAAACACAAAGAAATGTTGATGTGGTTCCTGCGTCTTGCATAAACAAATCAATTTTTATTTCAGTGTTCACCCAATCGTTTACCCGAATTATCCTATTGAAGTTTTCGTGGTCTGACCTGTCCAGGAGCGTGTCCGATCGTTTCTCTGTCTCGTGTGGAATCTGTCGATTAGTGGACGCTGCACTTTGACCGTGCGGATTGCGTTTAAAGAACGTAAATTCCGTGCATCACGATGACGCTGTCGGATACTTACATATTGTACTTTATCGGTGTCGTATCGCCGACAATATAATTGTTCGTTTTTGGGCCTCGTTCTCTCGAGTCACAGCCACCTACACGTGATTCCTGCGTGCTCTTCGCAAATACCTCTTCGTAAATACGGCCGTGATGCGCGCGAACGCGTTAGAGTACGCCCGAATACGCGTTGCATTTAACGCGTGCGGTGGTTTCGGGCATGCGCCTCCGCTTCGCGAAAATATACCCAGTTTTTAGCGAACCAACGTGCTCGAGCCGATCGTGCGAAATGTATTCGATTCTCTGTGTCACACCGAATGATTCTTTACAATAACAATGATAACATCGTTGATTCTTACGAACGTTCCAGTTTCACGCATAACAATATCCGCAGTTCACTTGGAACTGATTTGGAGATTCGTTAGCATAACTGAAATTGGCATTATCGATCGCAGCTTCCGGGTGCAAGCTTATCCAAAAGAAGTTTTATCGCAGCGTTTCGTCAGCGCTGCAACTGATCATAGTTATCAGTATTCAGGCCAACGAGGAAGCGAAGCGTTAGGATGAATTTTGGACGCTGCTAACTTCGATTAACTTTCTCTCTGTGTAAATTTCAAATGCACCCCATATTTTCGGTGACAGTAGTCTTTATAGATCTGAAACAAATAAAATGAATAAATATATATAAAATATATATATATATAATAAAAAATATAATGAAATTCTGTGGAAGTTTTAAATTCTGAGGAATTTTCTCTGTGTAAATTTCAAATGCACCCCATATTTTCAGTGACAGTAGTCTTTATAGATCTGAAACAAATAAAAATTTAATTAACTTCTGTGAAAGTTTTAAATTCTGTGGAATTCTCTCTGTGTAAATATCAAATGCACCCCATATTTTCGGTGATAGTAGTCTTTATAGATCTGAAACAAATAAATTGAATAAATATATATAATATATAATATATAATATAATATATATATATAATAAAAAATATAATGAAATTCTGTGGAAGTTTTAAATTCTGAGGAATTTTCTCTGTGTAAATTTCAAATGCACCCCATATTTTCAGTGACAGTAGTCTTTATAGATCTGAAACAAATAAAAATTTAATTAACTTCTGTGAAAGTTTTAAATTCTGTGGAATTCTCTCTGTGTAAATTTGAAATCCACCCGATATTTTCAGTGGTAGTAGTCTTTATAGAGATCCGACACAAATAAATATATAATTAAATTCTGTGGAATTCTCTCTGTGTAAATTTCAAATGCACCCGATATTTTCAGTGGTAGTAGCCTTCATAGATCTGAAACAAATAAAAATCGATTGAAATTCTGTGGAATTTTATATTTTAGAATTTTTGAAAATTGTTAGAAGCCATAAACACAAAGATCCGCAGTCTAACGAGATCACCGAAGCAACGTTCAACGTGTTAACACCTAGATCCTGCAAACCGTGCAAAAGATCTTTATTCTGCATAAAGATTCGCAGTGTAACGACGATCCGTGAGCCAAGGGTGCGTCGTAAACTGTTCGCGGAACGCATCAAACGGATTGTCCGCCCACGTGCACCGATTTTAGTATCGCGATTTTAGCCGCGATAGTATTTTTTACACACCGCGATTTATAGGGTCTTGCGATTTCCCGTCGATCGCCAGCACGTTTGTTCTTTATCGGCGGAACGTGTCGGCGCCGCGTCACCTAACAACGATCCCCGGACCCGGTTTCCGTGATTCACGGATGCGTACAGTCCGTCTCGATGAACTTTAGACTCGGTCTGCTCTGTTCCGCTTTCGCGTCTTCGAAAAGAAATTCTCGAGCAGAGCCGCGCGACCAGACTCTCGTTTTAGTGCGTTTCAGAGCAGAAAATCGCGGCTCGTTTCGATCCGGGACTGTACTCCTGCGTGTTCCGCGAAACAATGGAACGCTGGACCTTATTTTCGACCCGGTTTGGAAACTTCTTCGTGCAAACTCCCGTTTTGACTTTTCCCTTTATCTTCCATAAAGATCAGCAGTCTGTAATTGTGATCACTGTGTAATTCGTGGTCGACGAGGCCAAGATCAACCGTTCACACTCGAGTCAACAAGATAGAATCGATACGGGTGCACCAGTGTCGGAGGCATTATTGAACAACGGGACGGAGATCGTGCGAAAATATTTGCCGATCCGACGTTCCCGAGGCGGCGAAAACCGCGGGTTCTATTTTTGCGGTATCAGGTGGGACGTCGCGACGACCCCCACCATTCTCGCGAAAGAATATCGCGGAGGAGGATTCGCGACGACCACTCGATCGATTCGCAGCTCGCGATGAATCGCGAGGCCGTAACTCAATCGCTCCCGGCTTCTCTTTAATCGATTTTCCGGTAAATATTTACTCAACTGCTCGCTGACCGATGTCCAGGGACTTGATCCTGTTAATGGACTGAAGCAGTGCAAGAATTCGAAAAAAAAAACTAGGGGTGTCTATTCGGATGATCGAGCGGATCGGTGGCTAAATTGATTGTAGATGTTGGTTGATGTGATGACAGATGGCGTTTTAAATATATTGGTATCTGATCAATTAGTGCAAAGGGTTAAAATTTGTTGAATGAATTCCTACCTATTCGATAGAAACGGCCCACTGTGCAGCGGTGAAACTGCGCCCGCGATTGGTACAGTGGCTCTTTCATCTTTTCCGCGGAACGTGGTGAATCTTATCTGTCGAGGAAGAACAATATAGCCGCTTCGTGTGTGTAGAATACACTCTCTCGTGCACAGGATGGATAAAAGAAGCCCTCGAATCGGGCCAGGGAATTCGACGCGACCAGAGAGGAAAACGAGCGACGCACGGCGAAGATTTATTTCGAGACCGATGAATTTCGCAAACCAATCGATATACGATTCATAGGACTCTGGGACTTTCTTGGCACGGTCTTAAAACAGCCTGCGCGAATTCTGTCCGAATCGACGGAGCGTCGAGACGTTTCATTGCGGGACGGACTGATCTCGATTTTTCTTTGTAATCTGCTAAATTCACTGTACTTTTGTACATTTCTATAAACCGTGTTAATTTCGTTGTTCCGCAACTGCTATACCCAGCGTCCTTAACATACACGCTCGCCTGTATTTGCGAACTTCCCAAACACGACAGACGACAAAAGAGTAATTAACTGTGTTCGGCGGCACGCGGTCGCCCCGTGTGTTTGCTCGGCTGTTTCATTTTAGTTTGTACCCAGACGCGTTCCCGGACTCCTGCGCTTCGCATTAACTTCCACTTGTTTCTCCACCTCCTCCACCTCCTGCCGTAGAATTTGTTTAATTAAATAGTTTTTTAATATCTCCGGCCAACTCATTATCTGAAATCGGCGACGCGTGATAACGCGCGGATTCATTAAAACTTTTGCTCGGCCGACTTTCGGGTCCCACTGCGACGCGTTCGCACATTCTCGCGATGGCCGACTGGTTTATGCGAGTCTGGGCGCGAAATTGGCTCGAGAAAAATTGGTCTCGATGAAATTCGTTCACAATATGAAGAATTAACTGCTTCGAATTTTCTTTTTTCCCAAAAAGAAGATTAACGTCGACCTCAGAGAAGTGGATTAAGAAGTATATAAAGATTTTTGATTGCCTGATTAGGAAAATGCAGATAAAAACCTTCAGAATATGGCAGAAGACAGAGATCAAGCATTAAAAAGTCGGGACTTACTGCTCCAAGGAGATTCCAGGCAATAAAGACGTGGTTTCGACATTGGTCTCGATGAATTTCGTTCACAATATGAAGAATTAACTGCTTGAAATTTTCATTTTGTCATCGAAAAGAAGATTAACGTCGACCTCAGAGAAGTGGATTAAAAAGTATATAAAGATTTTTGATTACCTGATTAGGAAAATGCAGATAGAAACCTTCAGAAGACAGAGATCAAGTATTAAAAACTCGGAACTTACTGCTCCAAGGAGATTCCAGGCAATAAAGACGTGGTTTCGACATTGGTCTCAATGAAATTCGTTAACAATATTAAGAATAAACTGCATCAAATTTTCTTTTTTTCCCAAAAAGGTTAACGTCGACTTCAAAGAAGTGGATTAAACAGTATATAAAGATTTTCGATTGCCTGATTAGGAAAATGCAGATAAAAACCTTCAGAATATGGCAGAAGACAGAGATCAAGTATGAAAAAGTCGAGACTTACTGCTCCAAGGAGCTTCCAGGCAATAAAGATATGATTTCGACATTGGTCTCGATGAATTTCGTTCACAATATGAAGAATTAACTGCTTGAAATTTTCATTTTGTCATCGAAAAGAAGATTAACGTCGACCTCAGAGAAGTGGATTAAAAAGTATATAAAGATTTTTGATTGCCTGATTAGGAAAATGCAGATAAAAACCTTCAGAAGACAGAGATCAAGTATTAAAAACTCGGAACTTACTGCTACAAGGAGATTCCAGGCAATAAAGACGTGGTTTCGACATTGGTCTCGATGAAATTCGATAACAATATGAAGAATTAACTGCTTCAAATTTTCTTTTTTTCATCGGAAAGAAGATTAACGTCGACCTCAGAGAAGTGGATTAAGAAGTATATAAATATTTTTGATTGCCTGATTAGAAAAATGGAGACAAAAACCTTCAGAATATGGCAGAAGACAGAGATCAAGTATTAAAAAGTCGGAACTTACTGCTCCAAGGAGCTTCCAGGAAATGAAGACATGATTTCGACATTGGTCTCGATGAAATTCGTTAACAATATTTAGAATTAACTGCTTCAAATTTTCTTTTTTCCCCGAAAAAGAAGACTAACGTCGACCTCATAGAAGTAGATTAAAAAGTATATAAAGATTTGATTGCCTGATTAGAAAAATGCAGATAAAGACCTTCAGAATACGGCAGAAGACAGAGATCAAGTATTAAAAAGTCGGAACTTACTGCTCCAAGGAGCTTCCAGGCAATAAAGACATATTAAACAGTTATTACGCTATTCGCGTGTATCTCAGACCACGTCCAAACACATAATCATACCAGTATCTCGTAATTGTAGGCAATAAGCATTGTTTCTGGCAAAGAATCTTGCTCGATGAATCACTGGCGGTCCAGTCTACGATTTCGAGCGACTTCTTACGATTTTCGAGTACCGTGTCGATGTAATAGGACACGTGTACAATAGTGTTTTCCTCGGTGTGAAACGAAGACGCGGTTTTCGAGCGTTTCTCTCGAATTAATCAACGAAGTTGATGCGGCCGATTGCTCGGCATTTAGCCTGCGACCAATTGGCGCGCGCGTTCCATTGATTGGCTGGTGCTTGCGCATAATACCGCGGAATAAAAGTGCCATTCGCGTTCAATCCCGAACGTTGTCGAAGATTTACGTTTGCTGCCTCATCGGTCGCGTCGTTTTCCGAATGACGTTCCTCTGTTGCCAGAATCGTAAACGCTGCTTCGTGTTCGAGCGATCCTAATCCGATGCCATAACCCGCAGGAACTCGAGGAACACATTGGGAAACAGAAGATAAATTGTATCAGAACCTTCTCTGTACACGTTAGGTAGCACAATTTATTTTGATTCGCTTGTCATCAATGTTCTCAAGACGGTTAACGAACACGCGGTTTACAGCAAGGCAAACAAATTACCAAGGTGATGATTTTTATTCGATCGGATTCCACCAGCCGGTACATTTACAACGACTGATCGATAACAAAAATAATTCGGCTGCCGCAAAGAACACAAAGAGTGCGGGTTCGCAATCAAGAAAAATAACCCATCGATTCTTCCGTCAGAGTGTTTCTGCTTTTCAACAGCGAACCTTCCTACCTTTCAGCAACGCGTACCGTTTTCACCGGGTCTGTGGTGGGGCACTCGCGAATAAAAATAAAATACACGGGGCGGGTCGCTGCGATTCGCGTGCGTCGCGTCGCGTCGCGTCGCGTCTCTTCGACGATACGATCAAAACCCCATTCGGTAGGAAGTCGGTTTGGTAAGCCGAAATAACGTCACCGTTAAAACTGTTTATCCGCGAATAGTCCCCGTGTGCTATTTTGCACTTTTCGTGCGGCCGCGATTTTTTTCGCTTTCGAGCCTTTTCGCACGAAGGAATCGATCTTTCGATACTTGATTTTATCCTCTGTTTCGTGTACAAATACATTCTTTCGAATGAGACGTTTCTCTGAACGCTGTGTCGTTGCGAAACGAATTCGAAGGAGCAGCGGCAGTCTATCAGAGCAGACGTTTCCTGAGATTATCATATGAAATAATAGTGTGTCGATTGCCCGCGGAAAGTGGGCAGCCTTTAGGCACGAGATCTGGCCAATTGTCACGAGAGCTTCTAGGAAATCCGAGAAATCTCGGTTGCTTTCCGGGCGAGGTTTGAATTTCGAAAACACGTCCAACATTTTAAAGCCTCCGAGGATCATTCCTTCCCGACAATCGATCTACATTTAGATTCGATGTTCCTTATCTGGAAGGACAATTGCAACTTTGTAAGCAGATACGCAAATAGAAAACAAGGAAGAAGAAGGGACGACTGAGCGATCAAATTCCTCGTGATCAAAACACGAAACATTTCATTGCCCCATATCATTATCTTATCGCGGCGTAGGAAGGATGTTGCAAAACACGCGAATACATACATATATACTGACGATCCATTTTCGCGCGATCGTGAATGTTCGACGCGCAACGCGTCCTGCGTTATCCTGTGTACGATTTCATCCTGGTTTCATCAAAATCCAAAATTCGTGTAGAACAGTGACACGAATGAGCGTCGCAGTTGCCCCCCCCCGTACAGCTTCCGGAAACGGGTTGAAACGATTTTTCTTCGGCGAACGGTTGCGTGGGCGATGGAAATCAGCCCTTGGGGAGTCACATTGTAGTTTCATCGTTGCGGAAGATGGCGGCCGCGCCCTATCAAGCTCAACGACCTCCTCTACAAATCGTTTACTTCTCGCGCGGTACCGGCACGTTGCGGCGTCAGCCGGATCGCCGGCTGCGTCGGCGTCGTATCTTCGGCGCCGTGCGAACAAGCCTTTATGCCTTGATCCACCGTTCTACGAGTGACGTAAGCTCGATCATCTATCTTTTTTTCCACCTCCGGTCGTTGAAGGTGCCGACCCACTGGCAATGAGATCAAGTTCACCGCGTTACGTGCTCGCACGTTCGGTGAAATCGAACGACTACGAACGGGAAGATTTCTGGAGATTAGTTGGCCTGGACTCTAACGTGAGAAAACTTCCCAGGAGGTCGCTCAGGTCACAAAACCGACGTGGAGGCGCAATAAAATCATCCCTACCGATTCGTCAAGGACGAAGAACTGTCCTGCGGGTCCGTTGCTTCTGATGCGCGAGGACTCGTTGGAAGCGTCGTCGTTTAATACGGATGCGTTGAAATGAAACAGTTCTGGGAAAAGCTGAAAATCGAAGAATTTGTTGCATTGACGTATCTGCGGTTGCAACGTACGGATTTTTATGCATTCATGAAGAAATTGGCTAGGTGAAATTAAAACGGTGAAAAATTAGAAGTCTAAAAATGTTGTTACGTTGTTTACAAGTATAGAAAACTATGAGGGGACGAAATGAATTTCTATTTAAGTCTCGCTGGCCGCAATCGCTGCTGAACATTTTTATTTTGCACAAAGATATCCGCAGTCTAGTAAAATAGTATGCGTCACCGGTTGAAACGACGATCGGCAGTCGAAATGACAAAAATGACGATCTGCACGAGGTGCTGAGATTGATCTGCGCTGAAAGAAGTGTCTTGAGTTTCCCATTTAAATTGCTTGGAGTCAAAAGGGTTAATTCGAAAAGAATATCCTTGAACAGGATGATGTTTTCATAAATAGCGTCCCTGCGTTGCAAGTAGAAAATGGACGCGGTTTAATCACGAGCGGCGACCAAGACAACCAACGTAGCCACCGCCGCGAACGAATTTCAGATTGCGTGATATCACTTGCAATTTGCTATGCTCGTTTCTGCATTCCACTGACGTCATTGGTGGCGCATCCCCTTCCATCGAGGACAGCACGAAAGATTCGCATCTGCACACAGGCCTCCGTAACTTGGACGTTAACCTTTGCTCGAGATATTGTCAATTCTAGCTGGAGGACTGATCCACCCTTCTCACAGACGCCGTCTTCTCTCGGTGACAAAGTGGATTCGATGGTAACTGTGCTCGCGGCAGGCATGAACGGACCTTTTCTCAAATCAGATCATCAACACACCGCCTCGCTCTTATTCCAAACTGTTCTTATTCGGTCGAAATCCTGGTTTTCGAAAATTTCGAATGTACTTTGCGGAAATAGGGGCTCGCGAGAACAGGGAAAACCGACGGAAAGAAAATGGAAGTCGTGCGAGCGGAGAGCACACACATAATCTGCTCGTGCCGAGACTCGTGCACCACGAGGCGAACTTTGCTCGCGGTGTACTCCGATAAAACGTCGAAATGGGTCAGAGCCGTGACCTTTTCTGCCTTCCTACGTGCCGTGGCGAGGATGTATAGCCGTGTCATGGATCTACGTTGGATTCGACGTTGCCTTTAAACGCCGACATACTCCGTGATCGTCGCGCGACGATAATACGTCGCTTTCGATCACGTTGCGACGGACATTACGAAACCCAAAGCAATTATGTCGGTACTGCTAATAAATCGTTTCCATCCGGAAAATCCGAATCTTCGAAGATTCGTTGTTTAAGTATGATAACGACTGGTTCGCACATGTCATCCAGGTGACTGACACCGGGTTCATAGGTCTCCCTGGACCCGAACAAAACGAACATGAGAGGTCAGGCTTCATGGTCGGTCAATTTGTTTTATGAACACCGGGTTTCTGCGACTCGGCATCCGGCACACGGACACCACGTGTGCCAGGTCTACGAAAAGACGTTTTCTCGGCCATAAATCTTCTGGGCACTCGAAACCCGAGACTACGGTGTAGATTTTTAGTCACAAACTTCCATCCTAACAACCTAGACAAGGTTTCTTCCTGGCTAACGTAACAGCTTAGAAAAGAATCGAAAAATGCCGAGATTTTTACCTGTGCTGCATTATTAAAAATTTAGCTAATGACTACGTCAGAAGTATGTATTATTTCCAAGCCAAAATTTGGATGTATTGTGTCCATAATTAAAAGTTCAGAAAAAGACTGAGGAAATGTGAAGATTTTGAAGAATTTTATAAAAATGACTACGTCACAAGTATGTATTATTTTCATGCCAAAATTTGGATGTATTGTGTCCATAATTAAAAGTTCAGAAAAAGACTGAGAAAATGTGAAGATTTTGAAGAATTTCATAAAAATAACAACGTCACAAGTATGTATTATTTTCAAGCTAAAATTTTGATGTATTGTGCCCATAATTAATGATTCAGAAAAAGACTGAGAAAATGTGAAGATTTTGAAGAATTTTATAAAAATTACTACGTCAGAAGTATGTATTATTTTCAAGCTAAAATTTGGATGTATTGTGCCCATAATTAAAAATTCAGAAAAAGACTGAGAAAATGTGAAGATTTTGAAGAATTTTATAAAAATGACAATGTCAGAAGTATGTATTATCTTCGAGGAAAAACTTGCATAGATTAAGTTTAAAGGTTGACAATGATATTGCACAAAGATCAAGATCGTACAGTGTTATTGTCACGTTAAAGAAATACGGGGAAGATCATGTGGTTTCGTGGTAACGAAAAAGCGAATATCCTCTCGAAACAGATCAAACGCTCGAACTCGAGAATCACTCGGTCCCCGCGATCCTTTATCGTCGAAGTGGAAGCGTTTCCTCTTAAAAGACGAACGCCACGTGCTAGAGCGACATGTGTTACGGGACGAGTAGATATAAAAGGCGAAAACACACGTCGTGGTGCAGAAATCTTCGACGACGTGTGACTCACGACGAAATTTTATACTGTCCGGCGATTTGCCAAATGTCGAATCGTCGCTTTCCCTCGGGTTAAGCTTTGCTTCTTCGATTCTTCAACTCCCTTTTCTCTGTTTCATCTCACTCCAGCTTGTATAATTATGGGCACATAGTATAATGATTGAAAGATGAATTTGAATATAGATTTAAATATGTGCCGATAATTATGGAAGTGGTCTGCCACATACGAATGTTATGTCTTTCTTTTAAGACGAAATAAAGTTTAACTATTTCGCGATCAATATTTCAGCGTCAAAGTACATGTACAGTGAACCGGATTTATATTCGGATGCTCTAAAAAAGGCGATAACTTTTTTAATATTGTACTTTTTAATTTTGAACTTTTTGGGAAGCTAGAGCAATTAGTTTACTACAGGGTGTGAAAAGAAATTTTTTAAAAATAGCAATTCATCGGAATCGTAAAAAAAATGCTGAAACTTGCATTTTACAACTTTTTTTAGTGGGCCTATAATGAAAATTAAAAAAATACGTTTATTGTAGATCTGCGTGAATTACATGCTCTGTGAAAGTTTCATCGAAATCCTTAGATTTATTGCAGTTAGAAGCCGAAAACCGTAAAAATCTGCAATTTTCATTCCCATCGACAGATTTTGACGAAATTTTCAGAATATGCTTAATAGGCACAGATCTACAAAACGTATTTCTTAAATTTTCAATATAGGCCCACATAAAAATGTTGTAAAATGCAAGTTTCAGTTTTTTTTACAATTCCGTTGAATTGCAATTTTCAAAAAAATTTCTTTTCACATCTTGTAGTAAACTAATTGCTCTAGTTCCCCAAAAAAGTTAAAATCGTATAGTACAATATTAAAAGAGTTATCGTTTTTTTTTAGTACGTCCGAATATTAATCCGGTTCACTGTAGGTACGCAATAGCAACAAATTTTCTGTTCCGATAAGTGAAATGATGAAAAACAAAGAAGTTGTAACTATTGTAACCACGAAAAAACAAATCGTACGACGAGGGGTTAATAATTCGATGGAGTGGTTTCCGTTGATTAAATTTTTCAGTAATGTCGCGGATTTCGGTGGCAGTTGATGGTCGGTGTAAAATCCGCGTTAACGTTAACATGGCCAGTTAACCATGAGACAGGTTTCCAGCTCGAGGAACTGTTCGGTTTCGTATCGATTGCTCGTTACGAGGTGACTACTCGTGGCTGAGGTCGCCGCGTGTTTCGGTTCACAGAGGTGTGCGAATTCGCTCGTCCGAATCGTTCCGCGATACCGATTGGTTAACTAATTTCGTCTGGTGCAATTCACGAGAGAAAGAGAGAAAGGGAGAGAGAATCGCGGACGACGATACACCAGATTCAGTGGAATCGTTTCCCGTGGCCGAGAGAGCACATTCTCTCTCTTTCTCTGAAGAGAGAGAAGCCGCGGTCTTGTTCCCGGAATCGAATCGCGTGCAACGAACACTGAGATTTCGTTGATCGGCGAGAGGATAAACGGCCGAAGAGGACTCACCTAAATTGAATAGTTACCCACGCTTATTTTCGGACAAGTAAACCAACGAATTGTTCGAGCCACTCCGCAGACCATTTTTCCGGGAATTTTCCTCTGCGGGAATTTCTCACGAGCATTGTTCAAATTACTGTCTTGAATTTTTGGGATGGCGTGGTGTAAACACTTATTATTTCAATGATTTGCAGTCGGAGCGTTTCTAACTTGAAAATGAAACATTTCTTTCGACCTAGAACAATTCCATTCTATTGGGTTGGCAAGAAAGTAATTTTGGTGTTTTAAGGTGAAGTAAAAACCAATTTTTATTATTTCTTTTAATCGAGCTTCGATTGAACGAACTTTAATCAACAAAATATTTTCTTATTTATTCTTTTTGGCGGATGATCATCGAACAAAATGGAAAATATCTTATTCATTAAAGTTCATTGCTTGTGTAAATAAAAATTGGACTCTCTATTTCACCTTAAAATACCGAAATTAGTTTCTTGCCAACCCAATACATCATTTTCTTCGTTTTACGTATAAGAAATTGATGTAACACCTCATGCAACACTTGAATGTTTAGTTATCGATTAGAGACTCGCGTTCAATTTCATTTTTTATTAACATTTTCACTGTTGAAGTGAATGATTATTTGAAGTACATCTTGAATGTCCAACTTTTGGAATATTTGATGAATTGCTAAACAGTTTCAGATACGAGACGTTCAGATAACAGAGGCTTGCTGTTGTATTTGCACTAGAAAAATTTGTAGTCGATATTTTTCCGTTTGTATACCTCGCGAAGAGGCGCTCGGCCTCTTCGAAGTTGTATATTTACGAAAGTCGACGGAACGACGTGTAGACCGTGTAGACTGTAGTGGTTCTGTCTTCAATTGGGTTCATGTTCGTTCGCGAAGATATTCGCGTCCCACGGTTCGCGTTGATCGGATCTTAAAGCGGCTTACAAGCAACTTCTCTGCTGCTCGGTCCTCGGAAATTTACTTTATTCTCTCCCGAGGCTTGAGGCTCTTTCGCTGGAACTTTTGTTGACCCACAGAGCTCGTGAAACATGAAAGAAAACGTTAACGAAGCATTAATTTACCTATAAGGACGCATTCATTCGCACAACAATGACTTAATTCAAATCGATGAGTTAACATTTACCTCTTACGTTCTTCGCTTATGTGTTTCGCATTAAAGAAGAATAAAAGTCACGAAGTTTCTGGCAAATAAACTTACAAATAACAGAACGGTAGAACATATTTCGGGAAAACTGTCCGACACAAGGGACAGATGAAAGATGGAAGAAAACGTTAACGAAGCATTAATTTACCTATAAGGACGCATTCATTCGCACAACAATCACTTAATTCAAATCGATGAGTTAACATTTACCTCTTAGACTCTTCGGTTATGTGTTTCGCATTAAAGAGGAATAAAAGTCACGAAGTTTCTGGCAAATAAACTTACAAATAACAGAACGGTAGAACTTATTTCGGGAAAACTGTCCGACACAAGGGACAGATGAAACATGAAAGAAAACGTTAACGAAGCATTAATTTACCTATAAAAACGCATTCATTCGCACAAAAATCTCTGAATTCAAATTGATGAGTTAACATTTACCTCTTAGACTCTTCGGTTATGTGTTTCGCATTAAAGAGGAATAAAAGTCACGAAGTTTCTGGCAAATTTACTTACAAATAACAAAACAGTAGAACTTATTTCGGGAAAACTGTCCGACACAAGGGACAGATGAAACATGAAAGAAAACGTTAACGAAGCATTAATTTACCTATAAGAACGCATTCATTCGCACGTCAATCTCTGAATTCAAATCGATGAGTTAACATTTACCTCTTACGTTCTTCGGTTTTGTGTTTCGCATTAAAGAAGAATAAAAGTCTCGAAGTTTCTGGCAAATAAATTTACAAATAACAGAACGGTAGAACTTATTTCGGGAAAACTGTCCGACACAAGGGACGGATAGAACACGAAAGAAAACATTAACGAAGCATTAATTTACCTATAAAAACGCATTCATTCGCACAACAATCACTTAATTTAAATTGATGATTTAACAGTTACCTTTTACGTTCTTCGCTTATGTGTTTCGCATTAAAGAAGAATAAAAGTCACGAAGTTTCTGGCAAATTTACTTACAAATAACAGAACAGTAGAACATATTCCGGGAAAACTGTCCGACACAAGGGACGAATGAGGGTTAAACGACGATTTAGTGGAATCGGCGGAACAGCGAGCATCGATCGGGCCCTCCATCATGCTCCGTCCCCATAAAATCATCGGAACGCTCGGTGTGGATGCAGCCGCGGACACAGACCGCGGTGTGTTATTTCTACGCTATGTATCTACAGCGAGAGGTGTGAGAGAAGGGTGAGATAGGAGTGTGCTGAGGGAAACGCGGGGGTGGCAGCGAAAAAAAAAAAAAAAAAGAGAGTAGACAGAGGCGACAAATAATGATGCACGTGTGGCCCGTGTTTCAGGTTGCAGCGAGGACGAGGCAGCAGGTGTCGTGAACGCGGAGGTGGGCGGAGGTTGCGCGGCCGGGGCGCCAACCACAGGAGGTGCTGTTGGAGGTGGTAGCGGGCCAGGTAGCGAGGCTGTCAGTGGTGGTGGTGGTGGCGGTGGCAGTGGCAACGCGGGGGCGGGTGGTAGCGAGGGTGGATCGACGAAACAGGGTGGCGAGAGGTGTCCACAGTGCGGCATCCTCTGCCGGGACGTCCACGTTCTTCAGGTCCATCTCGAGGAGCACAAGACCACCTACGCCATCGACAAGAACGATCTCAACGCTCAGTTCCCCCAAGTGGTGAGTGAAACGAACGTCAAGGACGAGGGACACACCGAGACTCCATTGTTCCATCCGTCGTATTATCGATCATGCGCGACCTGCCTAGTGTTTCTCACCCCTCCTCCTCTGTATTTACCTTTCTATCGTCATCTTCTTCTCCTTCTTTCCTCGACCACGTTGCCTGTCTTAGGTCATTTCATCGTTCCTCGCGCAGGGCGAATTTCAGGGGCTTGAAGATTTTATAATTTACGGGAAACGATTGGTGTCATTGTGGTTATTGTAGACACAACGTTGCTTTAATTGTTAACATCCTGCAAACAATGGCCAGTTGGCAATGATACTTGTGTACTCAGCACAACGTG
The DNA here is from genome assembly GCA_028455805.1 of Lasioglossum figueresi. Taxonomy (NCBI): domain Eukaryota; kingdom Metazoa; phylum Arthropoda; class Insecta; order Hymenoptera; family Halictidae; genus Lasioglossum; species Lasioglossum figueresi. The sequence continues at coordinate 6,607,112 of CM052203.1, read as the reverse complement.
TACCCATCAAGAACCAACGAAAAGGAAACAAGCACCAAATGATATTTAACAAGAGTTTAATTTCTCGGTTTACCTTGACTTAACCTTCACTTGTTCACTTGTTTCACTTGTTACTAGACTGCGGATCTTTATACATTTATGGCTTCTAAAATTGTTTCTGAAATGCGAGAATATTTTTATTCATTTCAGTACTAGAAGGACTACTGTTCACCACCGAAAGTAAGATTTTATGTGATTCCAGTTTTTTTTCAAATTTGCCTAAAGAAATTGAAAGTTGCATAAACATCCGCAGTCTAATTATTACATTTAGCTACCGAATAACACGAAGTTGAAGTAAGACATACGCTGTTATTTATAACATTTCACGCCCGTATAGTCGTTAAGCTCGAAGGATTATTTCGTGCCGGTAGTCGAGAGTAGTAGTGGCAGTGTTCTCGGATTACTTTGAAATTTCAATCTCCTTTTGTTACCTCGCGTTGTTTACAGCTAGACCGGAACCGCAGCCACGTGGTTGCGTGGGTGCTTTGAATAAAGTAGACTCCACTCCAGCTTTTCCCCTGATTTTCCGATCACTTCTGTGGTCGACATCTTTGTGAAAAGTAACTGCGATACAGTTCAGACGAAATTGAGCTCAGTTTAAGTCATCATTTTGCTGGTTATGAATTCGTTGTCAAAATACAGACAGTCTAATAATAATGCTTGGAATTCTTTTCGAATGAACGCATTTTAAACGATCACTCTGCGAAGTGGCTAATCTAAAAATCGAATGTATTTGTTGTTCCAGTCGTGCAAGGTGTGCAGCAAGACCTTTGCAAACGTCTACCGACTCCAGAGGCACATGATCAGCCATGATGAGAGTGCCGTGCTTCGTAAGTTTAAGTGTCCCAATTGCGAGAAAGCCTTCAAGTTTAAGCATCACCTCAAGGTACTACGAGTGCACCCTTATTTTTCATTTCTCATTCGTACATCGTTTCGTTGATTTCTCTTTCACGGTCTCTCTTTCTCTCTCTATCTCTCACGCAGCACCGCCTGAATCGATTACACATTATAGTTTATCCTGTAACCGCTCGAACGATTTTCTTTTCAATAGAATTTACGTTCTTTCGTTTTGCTTTTCGATTATACGAACATACAGCCGCGTCTCATTGTTGCGCGCCAATGCTTTAACAATGTCTGTAACAATCTGAAGAGAACATGATTTTTAAGAGTTTTTTTTTAAAACAGCTACCTGTAGAGTCATTTCTATCTACAAGATGTTAAAATGTGATATAATTCTAGTTTCTACTTCTATCATGAATATTTGTTAATTTCTGCGTGCAACAATCTACGTGACGGTATGCATCGATTGATACACTTGCATCGAATGAGCTGGTCTGTCCGTTTTCTAGTTCTTAGACATTAGTTACGTTCACATATGCACCGATACTCGTAAGTTTGGAACGACGAGAGTATAATCAAAATTATTCGGAATAAAACGTTTTGCGATATTACCGTAGTTGCTGCTTATGTTGAAAACATCTCCAACGACATAAAAAGAATATTTCGGAAAGTAGGAATACACGCTATTTGAAAAATTGGTTCCCAACAGTCAAGGACAAGTTACCACAGTCTAAGAGTTGCAATACAGTATACTCAATACCATGTATGGGATGTAGTCGAGTATACATTGGGCAACCGTCCAGACATTTGGAAACGCGACTTAAAGAACATAAACGTAACATTTTCTTACCTCCATCTCAACATACCGCCTTGACGAGACATTCAATTGAATTTGATCATAGATTTGATTTTGAGAACGCAAAAGTTGTTGATAAAGAACCGAATTTACATCAAAGGATTCTATCGGAAACACTAATAGGTATGAAACACCCAAGATACATGAATATTACGCGGCATTACTGAATCAGTAATGTTTTATGATGAATTTTCCAAATGAAACTTTCCTTTTTCCCAATAATATAATATCAATTTGTACTCACATACAACTTGAACAGTTGCAGTCATTTCATAGTTCAATGTTAAAAAATTATAATACCATAAGTTTATGTACAGAGAGTCTCTAAATTTCGTCAACACTCGGAAATGGGAGGTTCCTGAGATCGTTTGAAGCAACATTTTCCTTTGCGAGAATGGCGTCCGCGGCTTTGTTAAGGAGTTATTAACGAAAAGCACGGACCAATCAGAGCGCGACCTAAACGCGTGTTGGCACAGTCGGCCAATTGACAGTTTTCGCGCCGGGCTGACTATGCCAACACGCGTTTAGGTCGCGCTCTGATTGGTCGGTGTTTTTTTCTTCAAATCGAAAAATTCGAAAAAGTTTCGAAGGAATTTAGAAACATCCTGTATATAACCTTATGGTAATTTTTTAACATTCAACTATGAAATGACTACAACTGTCCAAGTTGTATGTGAGAACAAATTGATATTTTCGTTAATAATAACTCATTAACAAAGCCGCGGACGCCATTTTTACATAGGAAAATGTCGCTTCAAATGATCTCAGGAATCTCCCATTTCCGGGTGTTGAAGGAATTTTGAGAAACCCTGTATATAACGTTAAGGTAATTTTTTAACATTCAACTTTGAAATGACTTCAACTGTTCAAATTGTATATGAGAACAAATTTATATTTTCGTTAATAATAACTCCTTGACAAAGCCGCGGACGCCATTTTTGCAAAGGAAAATGTGGATTCGAATGATCTCAGAAACCTCCCATTTCCGGATGTTGAAGGAATTTTAAAACACCCTGTGCATAACGCTATGGTAATTTTGTAACATCCAACCTTGAAATGACTACAACTGTTCAAGTTGTATATGAGAACGAATTGATATTTATATTAATAATAACTTCTTAACAAAGCCGCGGACGCCATTTTTGCAAAGGAAAATTTCGCTTCAAATGATATCAGGAATCTCCCATTTGTGGGTGTAGAAGGAATTTTGAGACTCTCTGTAAATAAACTTATGGTATTATAATTTTTTAACATTCAACTATGAAATTACTACAACTGTTCAAGTTGTATGCGAGAACAAATTGATATTGTCGTTAATAATAACTCATTAATAAAGCCGTAGACGCCATTTTTACACAGGAAAATGTCGCTTCGAATGATCTCAGGAACCTCCCATTTCCGGGTGTTGAAGGAATTTTGAGAAACCCTGTATATAAACTTATGGTAAATTTTTAACATTCAATTATGAAATTACTACAACTGTTCAAGTTGTATGCGAGAACAAATTGATATTTTCGTTAATAATAACTCATTAATAAAGCCGTAGACGCCATTTTTACACAGAAAAATGTCGCTTCAAATGATCTCAGAAACATCCCATTTCCGAGTGTTGAATGAATTTTGAGACTCTCTATACATAAACTTATGGTATTATAATTTTTTAACATTCAACTATGAAATGACTACAACTGTTCAAGTTGTATGCGAGTACAAATTGATATCAAATTGTTGAAAAAAAGGAAAGATTCATTTGAAAAATTCATCATAAAACATTACTTATGCAGTAATGCTGTTTAATATTCATGTATCTTGGTTGTTTCATACCTAAGTTTTTCGCGACGGTGTTTAATGGTACGAAGTGTTTTCAATAGAATTCTTTGATGTAAATTCGCTTCTTTATCAACAGCTTTTGCGTTCTGAAAATCAAATCTATGATCAAATTGAATTGAATGTCTCGTCAAGGCAGTGGCTCGTCAGAGCGTGACTACAGCGAACAGAGTCCGACTCAACGGCAGGTCTCGCTTAGCGTGGCGCCGCCGTTGGCCGAGCCATAATCAATCCGCTGTAGCCGCGCTCTGATTGGTTCGTGTTTTTCGTTAATAACTCCCTTAACAAAGCCGCGGGCGCCGTTTTTGCAAATGAAAATGGCGCTTCAAATGATCTCAGCAACCTCCCATTTCCTGGTGTTGAAGGAATTTTGTGACACCTTATAGATATGGTATATAAGCAAGTACAAGAGGTTTGAAAAACGTTATTGCGTTTTAAAGTATTACAAATTTACCGCCTAATATTGATTTATCATTGTCATTTGTCGTACTTCGATGATCCTGTACGTTCTTGCCCGATGTTTACCTCAGTGTGTCGATAACCGGCATATGTTCACATAATTACAGTATCACGCCGAATTTATTAATTTTCATCACAATGGTGGTAAGTTGTTTTCTTACCGGCATAAATTACGATCTCTTTTTTCCGTTCTTGGTTATGTATTCCAAAATGTCAAAATATTCTTAATTTGTTAAAATTTTCACAGACGCAATTCTAGTAACCGCTGACGATGATCTGAATGAAGATCGAAACGTCGGAATTACTTTAGTAATTTGCAAAATTGCTTTGTAAATTAGTAAGAAATGATCGAACCCTTGCGCCGAAAAAGCGTTAATAATTGTATATTTTGTGATATTATTTGAATTTCTAAATTAAATAAGCACGTGTCCCAGACTCGCGAGGATCGGTGCACACACACGAACTCGACGATAGAGTGGCTGAAATACGATCGTTCTACGATGGTTCGTTTGTTGGTTGACGCAGGAGCACCTTCGCATCCACAGCGGTGAAAAGCCATTCCAATGCAACAATTGCGGCAAACGTTTCTCTCACTCTGGCTCGTACTCGAGTCACATGACGTCGAAGAAGTGCTTGATCGTGAACCTGAAGAAGTCGAGGCACGCGAACGTGACGAGCGTCGATCGCGGCCCGAAAAAAGCGCAACAGCCTCTGCCGCCATTGAGACGCGAGGTCGACTTACTTGCCGCGAACAATAACACTTTCCTCCCCATTCTACCGAAGCTTTCGCCCTCGGACTACCAGGAAATACAACGAGAAGGAGCAGGTAAACAACCCTTCACAACCCCCCATCAACTTCCCAAATCAACCCTCTCCGTCGTCCCCTAAAAAGATTCAGCCCGTTGACGTCGAATTTTTTTCAGTTTTCAACTTTTTACCGTCTCAAGGTCATTCTGTAGGTCTGGGCTGGGACTCCCATGTTTGCTCCAATTTCTTTCCGGTGTTGAATTGATATTAATAGATGAATCCGACTCCGTTGCAGGTATTTACGACATACCGACGCTCCTGCCTCGAATGATGGCGTTCGGCAGCTACTTCCTCCAGACGTCCCTGGGCAAAATGTTAAATCAGCTGCATTCGAAAAGACTGGACGAGGTAGCCGAGCAATTCGAGTCTCATCGGGAGCTGATGAGCCCATCGACAGCAGATTCTGAAGGGACCGAGTGCACGGAAGGTACGGAAGGCAAAGAATCCCCAGCGCCGACTGATTCTCAGGGTTTGGATGCAGTTCGACGGATCTTGGAAACGGTGAACACCTCGGTGACGAAACAGCTGTTGGAAGCGAACGTGCGGAAACTATCGACTTCACCGGCTACCATGAAGAGAGAGTTCGATGACGATTATCAAGTAATTTCGTCGTTTCATGGTCTTTGCAATTGTGATTTAGAGAGGAACGGATGATTTAACAGAAGTGTTTTGTAATTGATCAGGATCAAGACAGCGAAATGTCCAGCGAGATGGCTCACTATCCAGATTGGTCGACGATGGATCAATATGATTCCCAGAGCGAAGGTTTAGCGGCGAAGCTCGAGGACGTAAATCAGCCGAGCGCGAAATCGAGCTGCAAGAGGAAAGCCGAAGACAGCTCGGAACCGGACTCTGAGGACGAGGAGGATGCCACGCAGACACACAACGACAACGGAAGGAGGGTGAGAGCCAGATCGTTGATAGACGACGAGCAATTGGCCGTCCTGAAAGGATACTACGCCATTAATCCTCGGCCTAAGAAGGAGGAGATCATCATGATCGCGAATTACATCAATTTCCCCACTCGAGTCGTACAGGTACATCTGCGGACCATCACAGGGATTCTAACCCGACGCCTAAGTCTAATCCAAACCCGGTTAGCCAAGGAAGGTTACTGTAACCCGCTGTAAACCGTACCAACCTTGAGGGAAACGGTTCTCATATCGTAGAAGGAATCTAACTGAACGCAATCTGAGCTACTAACGATCTCTTCAACCCAACGTGTGAAACGAGAATGGGAAACATTCGTGTGGGTGGTCCATGACAATAGAAAATCAAAAAACAATTCATCGATCTCTTTTATTTTTCGTTCTTCGCGTCTCGCGACACTCGCGAGGCCTCTGCGTTCCGCGTTAAACAATTGCCAATCGGCACTCCATCAACAATACCACATATACGATCTTTCAGACCCACTCAAGATTCATACTCTTCATAATTACCTAAAATATCAATTTCTTTGCATTAATAAGTTGCCCTCATATTACTTAAGGGAGTAGACTCGATGAGTTGTGTGGTACACCACACACCGCTAGACGCATGTACGTACACGAGAATTGCAAGGGTCCGGGATATGGAAAATAGCGTCTCGCTAATGCATATTGGGGACCTCTCCATAGTCGCAATCGGTAGATAAAAGATGCATCTAGCGCGCTTACTATTCCAGAAACCCTAATTTTGTGTTTTTCAGGCGATATTCGCATTATTCGACAGAATTTAGCGGAGCCGCGAGAAGAAATGCTGGCGCGACACTGCTGCATTTTCATTCGTTCCAGCATTTCTTCTCGCGGCTCCGCTAAATTCTGTCGAATAATGCGAATATCGCCTAAAAAAACGCAAAATTAGGCTTTCTGGGATAGTAAGCGCGCTAGATTTATCTTTTATCTAGCGATTGCGACTATGGAGAGGTCCCCAATATGCATAAGCGAGACGCAATTTTGTTAATACTGGACCCTTGCAATTCTCGTGTACGTACATGATTCTAGCGGTGTATGGTGTACCACACAACTCATCAATTCGTCAAGGCCAAATTCCTTCCTACTCCCTTAAAATTGATTCGTAGATAAATTCAACTGATTGGCACCAAAGCATAATTACAAATAAGCAAAAAAGTTCAAACTTCGTACTGAAAATCCGCTCTTAGCCTGGGTTACAGAGTTTCAAGGGTTACAATGAACTGAAACAGATTCGGGTTCGGTTTTTGATCCCTGAGACTAGACTAGACATGCTACTCGTTCTAATAGGAGTTCGTGCGTAGGTATGGTTCCAAAATTCCCGAGCGAGGGATCGACGGGAATCGAAGATCCCAGCCCTGGTGCCGCTGACGAATCCAGCCAGTCAGACCGCCATCGAGCAACCCTTGGACCTGTCGAAAAAGGAGGCTCTCACGCAGTCTGCGTGCAAGGAGAACGACACCAGTTGGGTCAAGGTAACGACTTCCTCACCTGACGAGCCGAAGAACGTCAACCCTCCGTCGCATAATCCAGACGCGGACGATCTGGAGGACTCGCCTCTAGTTATAGACGAAGAGACCACCACCGACTCCGTGGAAACGAAACGCACGGCTCCAACTCCTGCTGGAGAACCTGTTCCGAAGGCAAGTGCAACCGCAAAATTGTATCATTCATCCAACCAAGTCAACACGCATGGTCGATGCTTAACTTTCTACCGTATTGTTTGTGCAGGCTCAACCTCAACCTCAGGTGAACGTCAAGAACGAGAATGAAAACGCGAGTCAATCGGAGACAACGCCAGCCACTGAAGTCGAGCAGGGTGTCTTCTTCTGTGATCGGTGTGACAAAACATTTTCCAAACACAGTTCTCTAGCGAGACACAAATACGAACATTCCGGTGAGTATTCCGGTAGAATCATTCTCAAGAAATGAAGTTCATCGTTGGGAGAACGATTAGGTGGTTGCATATGAAGTGTTTGAACGAAGAAGTAGGTACTATTATAATCTCGCATTTGAACAACGTGAAAGACATATTTATCATTTGTGATCGAGAAATTCGTCATTTGTCGACAGAATGGGACGATTACAAGGTGCTTACCTTGCCCTACGATTTATTTTACGATTTCAGCGATTAAAACTTGTTTTGCAATTTTCAATTCCCTAAGAAGGTTTCTTTATATCTATCGTACGCCTACATGTTCTCCAATAGTTGTACATTAACAAAACCAAGATAGAATTGTCAGACTCTGTTCAGAATCTTCGTCACGAGTCTGACTCGGTATTGTAAGGCAAGGGGTTAATCGATAAATTTGTTTGTTTAACACTAGATTTACGGGACCCATCAAAATGACGGGTTCTAACATTCTTAATTTGCGATTATTAAGATTGTAAAAGTGCTTTCCTGAGGAATTATTTACCAAATTTATTACTTTGGGTATATATTATTGGAAAAATAACCAAAAATTTGGATATACACATGCTTGTTACGTTCATAAAGTAATGTGAAATAGTTATTTCTACAGCTCCGTAAACCTAGTGTTAAAGTTGCTGTTTCTGAATCAGACATATCACATGCAATAGCTTGATACGGCCTTGAGTTCCACTGGTCCCGGAGACTTGTCAATCGATGATCTGCCTAACAGACTTCTGTCCATTGTCCGCAGGGCAAAGGCCGTACAAATGTGTAGAGTGCACAAGGGCATTCAAGCACAAGCACCATCTGACCGAACACAAGCGACTGCACAGCGGCGAAAAGCCTTTCCAGTGCACCAAGTGCCTAAAGCGCTTCTCTCACTCCGGCTCCTACAGCCAGCACATGAATCACCGTTTCTCTTACTGCAAACCGTATAGAGAATAGAAGAACGCTATTTCCGTTAACCCGAAGAACAAGAAGAAAAAGAAGAAGAAGAAGCCAGACGAGAGGACGTAGATTCCTCGCGGGTGTTAAGTTAAGTATGTACGGTCCTCTTCATTCCCATACCGGGACTCGGCATTTAATTTTGCGAAACGAATACCAAATAGGAAAGCAACAAAAAAAAAAAACAATGAACAAAAGAAAGAAAAGAAGATAATAAACGAAACACGTATACCTCGCGACTCGTCGCGCGTGAACATGATTAATAAGGGGTTGGGTGGGTGGGGGGTTAGGGGATCGACAACGATGATGTCGTGATTATGATACTACTGATACGTGAAGAAAAGTTAAACTGCGTGAAACGCAGCCGGAGAACAATTTAGCGCGTTCAAGAGTAAAAAAAATAGATATTTAGCACGGATAGACGAAGCTAAAAAGAGATAAAAATGGATCACGGACGGATGAACGATACGGCCTCGAAGATGGCGGTGGAAAATGGTGGCTCGAGCGGTGTTCTTGTAGATCGTCCCTCGAGTCGCATGATCGGCTCCAACGTCTCGCCGGGTTCCTCAAGATAACTGTTATACAGAGAAAAGAAAGTTGGGCGAACAAATGGAGATCCCGTGCGAGAATTGTTTTGGGTCGACGAGTGTGGAAAATGAAACCAAACAATACGCAACGGTACCAAAAATGCATAATGCAATAATCTATTATATATTATATATAATATACATAATATTTTAGTATTTTTATTAACAAGATTATTATATATACCATGACAATAATAAGGAAACTAATTAACGTACAAATTTGTTAGCCACGTTCGCAAACGGGGCACGCGATATTCTGTCGCAAAATGGCGAAGGGATGAAGTACGTTTTCGAGGATGATGTACAATATGATTTTTTTTTCGCGCGTGTGCGATCGACGACATTCCTTTTCGCGGTCTCGAGACACGCACTGGGTCGAGTTCGGTTCAGTTCTGCGAAGACTGCGGATTGTTTTGCGAATTCCTTTTCTAGAAAACGAAAGAATTACGATTACGGACACTTCACATTCTTCACAACTCGATCGTAATTCTTAATCTTAAACGAAATACAATGTTCTTAATTTTGTGACGGAAATACGATGAAACGAAAAGACAAGATTGAACGATTGGCATTTTTGAAAGTCGGTAGCACGCGTGCAGTTAGATGAGAAACCACGCGCGAGATGATCGAAGAGCACTAAGAATGCAGAATACGTTTTGGAAAACCAGCTAAACCGGGGGTGGCCAACCTTTTACATTTTTTTCTACCTTTTTACGTTCATCGTTGGGGTTGCTTCGGTTGGGGCTGCTTCGCTTAGGGGAGGAAAAGGGATAACTCGATCTAAATCAATTAATTTACGGCAGTTTGAAAGACACGTCATTTGTAATCATCGCAAGTTGACCACCCCAGCGCTAAAACAGAGAGCTTAATTGCGAATTCCGATATAAACCGTTGAGAACGAAACGAAACTAAATAGAATCTTTCTCCTAAGATGATTCGCACGTTTCTCAGGCTCGAGCGGCTCCTTCGCTCGATCCGATCGAGATCCGACCGAATGATCATTATTATTGTAGCGTCGTAATGTTTCTCTGGGCCTTACTTGTCGGTAATCGATGCCATAATCTTTCGATCATCGTGTACTTACTTCGAATTCCGAGTCATCGTGACGTCGGCGTTCGCGATACGCAACGCGTGATACGTGAGAGATTCTGGATCATTATAAACAAATGAATAGGCACGGTTCTGTGGGTCCGAGTTCATTTATTTTAAATTGCGTATTTTTAGTATATTCTATTAAATCGATTTGAAATGTGTTCGTATTATTATTTCTGAGAATAAGTAAGATTTGTATTTTTGTATATTTTATCAAATCGATTGCAAGTTTAGTGATTTTCAACGTTTGAAATGCATAAATTTTCGTATTATTATTTTCGGGAATAAATAATATTTGTGTCTAAGATATTAATAGAATGATATTAAAAAATTACGATTGGAAGGGAACGCTTCCTTTGCAATTTCTGTGCAATTTTTATTTTAAAGAGGGGAGTCGATGCTAAATTTATTATCTAGTTAATAAAAACCCGTCTGTATAATTTCGAGGATTATAGAATTTCTGTATAGAAAGCGATATTTTAAGGAAGGAACGAATTTCCATGCAATTTATGTGCAATTTTAATTTCGGTGGGAGGGAACGACACCAATTTTATCAACCAGCGAGTCAAAGCTTGTCTACAATTTCTTAAATGAATTAATTTTAATGTAATAAACATAAACCGAATCTCTCCACGTATCACCGTGTCCGAAGGCAGGAACGATTAAAAAAAGATGTCGGTATAGAAATGAAGGAAAGAGAGAAAGGTAGGAAAAAGTGTGACGCGTCCTAAAACAAAAAGTATGCCTTAGACATTCCGTGAGAGTAACGATAATAACGTATCGGTACCGGCGTTATCCGTGCCCCATTTATTTATCCGTTAGAAGAAAAAAGGCCTCTGGTACTTTTCTGTGTCCGCGTGAATGGCATCGAGAACCTCGCAATAAACAAATTGAAACAGATACGAGCACGTACACTGATCGAACAAAAACAAACAATCCGAAACTCGAGAGAGAAAAAAAAAACGAGAAAAAGAAAAGAATAACGATCTGTCGGAAAATGAAATCCCTTCACCGAGATCCGGGCCCCGAATCGTAAACACTAAGTATAATATTAAAATGCTTCCAATAACTGTACTATTAAAATGGCGAAAAACAAAAAAATTGCAAAAGAAAAAATGATTATTACAACAATTTTTATGATTTTATTCGTTCGGACGCGTAGGTAAGCGGTATGATATATGATATATATATTAATCTACAGATCGAATAATACTCGAAGAATGTATTTTATAACGGTTTACGCCTCTTTTTATTTACACGTACCACGAGTGACAAGTGATCTATATAAATATATATGTATATATGTATATCTTATATGTATACGTATATTTACGTATACGTACGTATAAATATGCATATATATATTAATAATATATTATATATATTGTTATCGATATAAAAAAAAAAAAAAGAAATGAGAAGAAATGAATAAGGATCGCAGGATATGAGAATGCGCAAAAAAAGAAAAATACTAAAAACGGCGACTTATATAAACGGGGGCGAATTAATTGCTGCGCCACGGCGAGTATATTATATATGAATAAGCGTGTAAAGGGAATAATTAAGGAGAGGGGAGAGAATGTTTATAAATGATTAATAATAATAATAATAATGATAATAATAATGCGGCAAAGTGCAGCGTCGCGTTGCATTTTTCCTCCGCGTCTAAGAAGCTCCGGTTATCCGCGACAGGCATCGTGTCCGTACTATTACGTGGGAAATAAAAAAAAAATGGGAATTGTGAATGGGAGAGAGAGGGAGAACACACTCCATGAAATATGATGCTTAATAATACTCATTTATTATAGTGTTAATAGTTAAGAAATATATTTTTATATTATTATAATATTACGACACGATATATAGTACTAAAATCGGTCGCGTTGCGGTACCGTGAACCCGCGACGAGTCTGTTCCTTGGCTCTTGGTACAGATATACGGGAGATCCATTGAAAGACCTTTTATTTTCCTATGTCTCCGGATTTCATGACTGTCCTGTCACGAGAGAGAGACTACGTTCCTGTGCAATCGCTTTCGTTACATCGCCGTTGTTCCTTTTTTTTCGTTCCGGTTTCTCTGTTCCTCTCCTCTTTCGACGATTTCGCTCACGAAAAACATCACCCAACACGACACGTGAAACTTCAATTGCTCGTTTAGAGTCACCATTTCAAACAATTTTCCATACTTTTTAATGATTTAATTTTTACAGTGACCATTTCAAACAATTTTCCATACTTTTTAATGATTTCATTTTTAGAGTGACCATTTCAAACAATTTTGCATATTTTTTAATGATTTCATTTTTAGAGTGACCATTTCAAACAATTTTGCATACTTTTTAATGATTTAATTTTTAGAGTTACCATTTAAAACAAGTTTGCATACTTTTTAATGATTTAATTTTTACAGTGACCATTTCAAACAA
>CM052203.1:6581620-6594273 GCA_028455805.1 Lasioglossum figueresi | reverse complement strand
TGACCATTTCAAACAATTCTGCATACTTTTTAATGATTTAATTTTTAAAGTGACCATTTCAAACAATTTTGCATAATTTTTAGAATTACCATTTAAAACGATTATACATATTTTTAATCATCCGTGCGGATTCGACATTTTCAATTGTGTACACCAATTTTTGGAAAGCGTGCATTAGATGATTTTTAAAGTTTTAATAATCTAATCTTTGGTGAGGATTTTGAAAAACAATTTTTATTGCTGCACTGAATTCACCGTGACAATAGTTGGTCACTTTCCTCATTGAACCTCCGGACGGGTCTAATTTGACCCAGATCAACAAAACTTCCGTTTCGTCAATTTATTCATCGATTTATATATTATCGAATTCCTTGTCTTTAATTACCAACACTTAACTACATCACCAACAATTTCTCTCGTATACGAACCATTCCCATCACCAACAGCACACCTAAAAATCTCCGCTCTCATAATTTCCTACCACGATTCCTTCACTAGTTCGAATTCGTTCTCCTCCTTTTCGTTTTCCCACGTGGAAGAAAAAGAATCTCAATTTTCTGTACTTTCGAATACTTTCACGACCAACGGGTTTTTTCGAACATCAGGAAGGAAAAGCAGGAAACTTTTACGAAGACAATACTACATACGTATAAGCGACTATAAAATGAAGGATAAAAGAAGAATATATATATAAATATATATATATATATAAATATAAAATATAAATATAGATATATTAAAGAATAGAGATATTTGCTCCGATTCGAGAGTAATTCGCAACCTGCTCGCCTCGATGTATGTACGTATGTATAACTAACTAAAGTAAACACAGACTACAAGCGTAAATAAATAAATAAAAGTAAATAAATAAATAAATTCTTGCCAGCTTTCGCGCCATCGGCACAAACCAGTTATGTCTCCGATATTTCCTAACGAAAAAAGAATTACGAGAACCTACACACTATTACACGAAAGCTAACGAAAAGAAGAAAAAAAACATAAACTAAAGAGAATAGGTTTTAAAGGAAAAGGGTACTCGCGACGCAACGTACGAGACAAATACAATAACGAAAGAAAGGTGTATAGAAGATGCAAAAAAAGACGGCAGGGAAAAAACTAGGAGAAAGAGAGCGCCAGAGTGAGAGAGAGAGAGAGAGAGAGAGCGAGCGAGATAAATACGAGAGAAATACGGAAAGGGAAATTGTTAATGATTGTTGATGCAACGATTTAATGAAAACTAAAAAAAAAAAATAAATATTGAGCACCGTACGATGCCTTCCGTGAACGACCGAGCTTGCCTAGTTAACCGAGAGAGAAAATAAAGTAGAAAATTCAACGATCCGATCTCGAGGTGAATTTTCTCGTCGAAAGTAAACGTTACCCCCGTGGATGCAACCATAATCTCTCGTTTCCCCCCCTCCGTGAATCTGACAATAATAAATAAACGTGAAATACTGCAAAATCCATGTTGCGCGAGTTTCTCTCCGTAGAGTCGCGGTTGAAAGCGGTTTCCTATTGGCCGGTGGTTCGGCCACGCCCCGTAGGGCGGCGCTTAGACCTCGGGGCGGCGCAACTACCGCGACGTTACGGAGGGAAAGCCGCGTATCTCGTTCTGGAACATGATTTCATTCCGAGATTCCAGACTAGTTTGTGATTCGATCCAGCTGGAAGCTACGCGGGGGTGATCATGTTCGCTTTAAGCTGTACTCGACGAACATCCGGTGGTTTTGCCGTCGAGCTTTCCATGACTACATTATACATGAGCATCCGATTCGTGCGTGTGTGCGTGTAGAAGCTGCGGTATGCCTGTAAACAACGTGCGCGAGGGAAATTCGAAATACTCGGGGAAAAGAGAGCGAGCGAGAAATAAAGCAAGAGAGGATTATGGCAGGACAATAACGAGAGAGAAAGAGAGAGAAAGAGAGAGCACCGTTTCTTTTAGAGGAGGTAGAGCGTAAGCATTATACAATAGTCTATACTACGTGATAAGTAGGCTGCGGATCTTTGTGCAATTGATTAAAAATGTTCAAACATCAAATTCGACGTAATTTAGCTTCTTGCTCTACGATTTATTTTACGGTTTCAGTGATTAGAACTTTTTTGTAGTTCGTAATTTCCTAAAATACGGGAAAATTTATATCTATTGTATACCTGTATGTTCCTCCAATAACTGTACATGAACGAACCCAAAATATTGGGTTGACAAGAAAGTAATTATTTTGTTTTGTTCGATGTTCTATTCTTCGCAATTCCGCGATCGTAAAATTTCTGATCCTTATCGGCATAGAACTGATCCAAATGAGATTTCACAATTTCAAAATACCGAGATTACTTTCTTGCGAACCCAATAGAATTTCATTTCGGTTTAAAGAAAATTAATAACATATTTATTAGACTCTGTACAGAATCTTAAGGCAAAGGGTTAGTACGATTTTAAAATTGATTTCCGATCTGGAAAAACTACCCACCGCAGAAAACAAGATCTGATTTGGTTCTAAATTGTTCTAGGAAAATTCCGAATTGCACAAAGATCCGCAGTCTAGTGATTCAGTTAGACTGCAAAATAAAAAATGTCTGCGTCGGTTCCAAGACACAGAGGCCAAATAGAAATGTCTTTCTTCTTCTAATTATTTGATTAAACCGAAACTAACACGTTGACGTTCTTAAATTCTTTTGAAATACGTCTGCTGCTTTAAACTTTACGTACGAATTTTTGTTATAAACACAACAAATCCGCAGTCAAGATGTAAGCGTGACACACACACACGGAGACACGGAGACTTCGTGAACGAGAAAAGATTATGCACTCGCCCCGTGTTGCGTGGGTGCGTGTATGCGTGTGTTTCTGTGTGGCTGAGCGTGTGGTGGGTGTACATAGGTAATACATTCGTAAGGTTACATTTAGAAGCCAGGAATAACGACGTGTAACATTACCGCGGATATTCGGGGGAAGAAATTCGAGCACGGTGGAGGAAAAATAAAATGGTGGGAGACCGGAAGTCTATGGCTGCTTAGTGGTGGCGCGGTGCGTGACCTGGGGATATAATGATCTTGACTGGGATCTTTCTGGAATTTCTTTCGGTTCTATCGATCAAGAACTTTCTTTCTTACTTTGAGGAATTGTTAGTGGATTATGATTATGATAGTAACGACGATCCTCTCGGAAACTCGATCGTTGAGAATGGGCATTCGACGTAGGAAGGGAACGAAGATGTTGAAACGCGTAAAATAAATAAATAACTATATAGATAGATAGATATATATTTGGAGAAGTTGTTGGGAATGATCGAGCACTGCGCTCACTATGCAGCTGGCTTCCGCGATGCACGAAATCAGGTGAATTCGGCTCGGACGCAGACAATTGACGAATCCGAGCTGTTCGGAAAGAAGCAGAAACGAAAAGGAAAAGAAAAGGAAAGGAAAATTAAAAATAATTGTATTGTGACGAAGTTCCATCCATAATAAATAAATGAAAATATTATACAGTTAGGCCGACTTTTCCGCCAGTTCGTGCCTTTTTTCTGCAGGGATAGAGAGTGCAGTTTTGGGATCGATCTGAATGTGTATGCTACATGTACCCGCTTATAGGTTGGAGAGAAAGAACGATCAGAATAAAAAGAAGGGGTTCGATGGGCGTGTAGGTGGGGACGAATAATGGGCGGATAGGAGGAACGATTAAGAATTATGCGAGTAGATTGGGAGAAGATTTTGCAATCGCGAAATACAGATTCGTGAAAACAAAGCCGATTCTCGAGAGATTGTGAAAGGAGACGATTACAGCGAAGGGAAGAAAAGAGGTGCGAGGCAAAACTGTAAGCAGATCAACCGAGTGACACGTACGATTGCAAGAATGTGTATGTGTGGAGAGAGAGAGAGAGGATAAAAGGATGCTTGTATACGTGAAAGTACGAACGAGTGAGTGAAAGAGAATTCTAGAAATTGTTGAACGTTCATTAAATTGTCCTCGTTTCACGATGTAATAAAGGCTATTTTACTTTGATGTTTGTTCTTCTGCTTTTGATCCTTTGTTCTTACAGGTATGGAAGACCGGAGGATTAATGGGATGCAGATAGCAACATGTTATGACGTGTGTTCGAAATGTTTTATTTAGAATCTCAGATTTATTATATCGTCTAATAAATGCGAATAAGTCTTAATCTTGTAGTGTGATTTTTCAAGTCAAAATCAATGCTCTTGGTCTCAAAATGATCTCGTTGATTTTGCGCGCATCGAACGTATATCTCAGAATTTCATAATTTCGGCTAGTTTTGATTTTTTTAAAATTAGCGCTTTCACGGGCAGTGAAATGCTAGCGCCGCGTAGCGGTGAAACCTGGAACTAACAAGAGCGATTTTTTAAAAAATAGCGAATAAAAGGATCTGACTAGTAAATAATAATGTTTATCTTATTTGACTACATACAATGTGATCTTTGGTGGAAGTTTACTTTGGGCATCTGGTACTCCAGGTCTACACTCCCAATTCAAATTTCTTACAATTGGGATGTGGAACGCATAAATTACTGTTTATAAAATACTGCTCTGTAATATGCAGATCAAGAGCACCCATCGTAGATAGATGACGAAGACTACAAGGGTGAGCGCGTACATGTTTTATTCCCTTCTGAATGTTAGCTCCAGCTTTTGTTGCTTTTTGGTACACAGTTTGGCAGGCACGGAATACATCTATACTTAATCCAGCTGACGCGAGGAGACATACCAATGCTCTACTCGCACAGTATTCCCATTCGTCAACCATATGCTGTGGAAATAACATCGCTGCTATAAGGGCGTTTGGATCCTTGCATGGTCTTCCGCGATAATTGAAATCCAATCGTCCAATATGACTTCTTGGTATTAACAGTCAGTCCAATTAGGTCCTTCATAGCACGGGAGAACGTATCAATATCCATTAGCACTCGCATATGGTACGCGGCCACTGCATTGTCACCAAAATATATGTCAAAGACTAGGTCTTCTTCGAATACAATCATTCCAATCGTCCAAGTTGCTACCATATCGACAAGACTACCAACAATGTTAGTGAACATCGACCCTAACAGGATTCCATGATCTTTCTTGAAATGACGGCCATCCGAATTCTGAACTGGGATATTGATGAAATAGTTGACACATCTCCGGAACTTCTTAAGATCTGATGGAGCGAGTATAAACGCAGAATAGTTGGGCATAAGTATCTTAGTTACTCCATGATCAATGGTAGTCCGAGCTAATTTACTATCCAGTCGCATTATGCCGTCTTTCATCATTTCGCAGCTACGACCTGTATTACGACAATATCCTGTTCGATAAACTCCTTCGTTAGAGGTAAGGCAAATCTACCTTCCTGCATGATTACAATTAGCGGACCACTAATAGTGGTACTGCCCAAACTGGGCTAACCTTGTTATCAAATACATCACCAATGTGACTACAGGCCAAAGCTGCACTATCCAGGAATTGTGTAAGTCCGTCCTCTGCCACGCGGTCCCAAATCTTCTTAATCTGTGGTAACTTTGTCCTCGGTACGTCTCTCGTCTTACAGCTTGAACGTGCGATAATATATGGCAATCCAGGAAACGTCGACTGCGGAATTCCACCAGCCGCTTCCTCCAAAGTTAGAGGGGACAGTTTAGTATTAACGTCAATCACCTCTCTAAGCTTAGCGAGTACATCAGAATAGTCTGAGAATGTTAGTTTCTTTTTGGTTTTCTTAGCAAACTTCCCAATATTATCCCAGATATAATTCGGGGTTTTGATTAACCGTCTGTACTGCTTTGAACCGTGTCAGCCAGTTCTCTAACTCCTTCCTCCTTCATAGTTTTATACACTTTGAAGGATACCTGAAGAATTTCATATTTGGCAGAAAATCCTTTTGCGCATGTTAGCAACTGGCTTGACTCAGGTTTCCAGTCAGCCTCAACATCCGGTACGTATGGATATATGAATTCGGTGATGTAACACCGTGCATCACGCCACTCCGACTCCGTGTTACGGCCATCTGACGATTAACAACTTCAATAGATATTTCCTTCGTAAAACGACTGATTAAGTCTATTGTTAAACAATCAAGTTAATAATCAATATTTATTCCAGCCGCAGATGATTCTTACCGCTCTCCCTATAAGACACAATACGTATCTTGGAAGCAGTGTTCCGGTATTTCAGCCTCAGTAAAGTAAGATTCTCGAAAAATGGGGTACCTCGAGCACGCCGCAGAATTGAAAAAAATTGGTATTATTTCATTCTGAAAAATGAATGTATAACATGTGTATTTGTGTATATTTTGTAACTCGTAGGACACGTCCTGGAGTCTTTTTGTTCGGAACAGATTGTTTCGATACATTCCCGCCAATATAACTGCCTCAGGGCTCTGCTACCTCATCATCCTAATATAGATACGTTACTGTGTTGAAAGGCCTCTGTACAGCGCCAAAGGACGTAGCGACGAAACGCTCAAACTGTTAGCCAAATTTTAGTACGACTCATTCGCTCAGATGGCGCCACATACAATTTCCTCGAAAATCTTAAAATACCGCCACTGGACGTAGTGGCAAAACGCTCAAACTGTTAGCCAAATTTTAGTACGACTCGTTCGCTCAGATGGCGCCACATACTATTTCCTTGAAAATCTCAAAATAGCGCCACTGGACGTAGTGGCAAAACGCTCAAACTGTTAGCCAAATTTTAGTTCAACTCATTCGCATAGGTGGCGCCACATACCATTTTCACTTCCAGCGCCACTGGACGTGTTCAACTTTATTTAACTCTAAAATTATTAACAACAACAATTAATGTTATTTTGCAGCTGGAAAAATTTGAATCGAGCTAACAAGATAAGACAACATGGGATCAATTAAAGAAAGTCATTCTTTACGTAATATCGTATTTATTAAACGAATCACATGATCGCAGAGATATCGTTACACAGATGTTCTGTACATTAAACTAACTTTAAATAATTCACGTATATACAGAGATAAAATGATGCCGGTGTTGTTTTCGACCTCGATAATAAAACAATAGTTCGAACGGAGTCCCCGTTAGAATGGACACGTAGGGCTCGCTAGATCGTTTAAGCTAGGATCAAGTTTATAATACAACCGACGATAAAAAGAACTATCATCGAGAAAAAAATAAGGAAGCTGCTAACTCGTTCTTCGTCGCTTTCGTTTTCTCACAGTCGTTAATTAAGATATAAAAATAATAGCCATATCCGCAGTCGTCGACTGCGCTCGCAGCACGAGAACAATTAATTAATTCTGAGCATTATTCTTTCATTTTCTCCGTCTCTCGCGTTCTCACGTTTGCATAAACGCACTGATCAAACCGTTCATCGATTTTGGTTTCACGTTTCGCGTATAATTATATTCTCGACTTGCTAAAATAATAAGTAAAGTCCGTCAGTCCTATCTCAGTTCGGCTAAGTTAATCACATAGTTCGCGCGGTTATTCTTTTATACTAGGATCACAAGTTTAGCTCTGTGATTAAATCGTACGCTCGATAGTTTCACAATTAATTCGCCGCATACCTCCTCTTTCGCTCTCTTCTACTTTCTCACTCGCATTCTCTCATTCTTTTATTATAAATAACGAAATTGGTTGAAGCAAGGAACTGTATGGTACGTAGTAGTTTTCGTCGATTCACCGTATTTTTACGATTCGACTAATGGAATCCGTAAAATCATCGACATCTAACGTTTACAATAAAAATCGTGCACGCTTCTCGTCTGCTTCCTTCGGTACGTTCTCTTTTCTTCGTTGAGTACGAGCTTGTTTCTTAATTCAAATGCATGCTTACTAAAAGAACTAACAAAAGAGAGAAATAAATATTTTCACGCCTCTCGGAGATTTGAAAAATCCATTACAAAAGAAATCTAGCTTTTTAAGAATTCAGACGTTCAGCTTGCCTCAATTGATTGATTGAATGGAATCAGTAAAATCGTCGACACTAACGTTTACAATAAAAATCGTGCATGAATAAAACGAGAAATAAATATTTTGACGTCTCTCGGAGATTTGAAAAATTCATTACGAAAGAAATCTAGCGTTTTAAGAATTTAGACGTTCAGCTTGACTCAATCGAGAAAAGATGTTACAGCTTATTATTGATTTTGCACAGTATATTTTCGCGTGGCGTTCAAGTATATTGTCGAAGATAGGTCGCCACGCGTGATATGTTTCCGTGAAAAGCTATTCGCATAAACGAGCAGCCTATTTTCTGCTCTATATCGTCTATTATCGCGTGGCTCCTTGTGTCTTGTTCAGTATTCGTCGAGAAAGTAACATGTTTTTTTCTCTGAATAATAACGAATGTCGCGTCAGTGTTCCTCGCTACGAACGTTCGATAATAGTCCCCGCATTTCACACGCACACAAATAAATAAATTCTATGAATTACAACGAAAGGTACAAAAATTCTACATGGAATATGAGATTGTGGTTCTTCGAAATTCGCTGCATGGAATGTGCTAAAGCGTGGTCGGAGATATTCGCCTGACGCTGATTTTATTTACTAATGTTCTCGGGAGATATTTCGACGGACATTAAAAAGATAATCAATTGCGATAAACAATTTCAAAAATTTGAATCCATTAATGCCCAACTCTGTATACAATTAATATTTTCAATTGCACATGATTCTTACGTACATTGGGAACAGATAAAAATGAAAAAGAATATTGCATTCCATGTTGCGCACACAAAAATTGCACTGATTAACTCGTAAAGTACGTCGAAAAAGTAAATGGTCTTTCCAGCTTTCCAATGGAACTCCAGTGTATGAAAAGATTAATAAATTTCTGTGTCTACATCAACGTATACGTACAGTCTTAAGTTTGATGAACAGAATTATGCACGAAGTAGTCTATTGTACGAGTAAACATGATTGCTTCGCAGATATAAACTATAAAAGTGTAATGCGCATGATACTTATGAAAAAAATACTAGAAACCTTGTACTCGCTGAGTCAGGATTGAACGAATGCTTCGTTCGAAATTAAACAGAAAATTAAAATTGTATATATCATTCGACAGATTCTCTTGACATTTTAAGAGCGTTGAACATGAAAGTCGTTATACTGAAATAAAGATAATCAGGGATTCATACGTAACAGTCATGTACAAACCGATATCCCTTTCAACGAAATTTCATGTTCAATTTGTTTCTGCAATTTTATAAAAATCATTAAATCTTTTCGTCATCGTTAGACAGCGAATCCTCATGCAAAATAAAATATTTTTAGCCAATTTACAACAAACTGGAGTGAAATAGAAACTTGTTTTCTTTCTTAACAATATAACAGTATTTTTAAATGTTTTACAAATGCATCAAATCCGCTGTCCAGTTAAATGATTATAAAACTGTGTCAGACTGTTTACAAGTTAAAAAAACTTCCTGTAAATCATTCGAACACACATTGGTGAACCTTGTATAGTTCGAAAATTTCTATATTCGGAAACACGTCCCTTCCTGGCGCAGCTCGACGACAATAAAGTCAATTAATTGATCTGTTAATAAATAGACTGTGGATTTTTGTGCAAAATAATTTGCTACGATATTGGCAATGATCAAGATGAGTCATTCTAACACGGGGCTTTTAAATTGTATAATTATATTCATGTTTCAGAACAATGTTTCGTCAATTCATTTCTGCCATAAATACACAAAATCCTCGGTATAATTACGAAAGACAATTCCATAGTGCGCGAGATGCAAAGTACAGTCTGATATCGCGTGGAATAAGTTTGCGAAAATGCTAATTGAAATGCAAAATGGACGAGTCTGGTGCGACGAGATGACACGATAGGCTACTGTAAAAATAACTGGCATACACGTTTTCTTCGGCCGTTGGTTTCTCTTTATGCGCATGAAAGAATGTCGATGCCACGTTTCCAGCAAATATGGTTGTTTTGTGAAATAATAAAGTAAATGACACCGAAGAGAATATTCGACGAGACAAATCCGTTTCAAAATATCAGCGAATTTCCTCGCGTTCTTTTATCGTGATGCTATAGTTATAATGCTTAATAGGCCATGCGTTGCTTAGCTTTACGCAATAAAATTAACCGAAGCACGGCGCACAGAATTATGCACAGCGTCGTGGAAACCGCGATGCAATCGATGAGGAAAGAATTTTCTACTAATTAACCCATTGCCTTACGATTTGTTTCACAGCTGCACTGATTAAACTTCCTTTGTTGTTTACAGATTCCTCAAAGCGAAAGCGAATTTATGTTAGTCGCACAACTATACTTAATAGTAAAGTTCGATTCGGTATCATAAGGCAAAGAATTGATAAGTTGTTTCCTTTTAAACGTACGTAAATGAATTTTCTCAATGAAAAATGATAAATTCATCGTTGGATTTTGGGTGAATTATGAATTATGAATTATTCTCAAGTCTCACGATAAACATTATGCATATGTTTTACCACTGACGAAACCTCGACGAAGCTTCTAAATTTATAAAAGTGTGAATCGGAGTAAACACCCGCAGCCTAGATGATCGCAGTACACAAAAGGCACTGATCAGGGTTAGTTATTCGAACGTAGATTTCTCGTCTTCTCTAAAAGTCTTTGATGATACAGTTTCCCCATGTTAGCGACTCGCGAAGCCCAGAAACCAATCCTGGAAGTTCAATCTCAATTCTTCTATTACGTACTACATAAATTAAGATTCTCGTTACAACAACAGATAAGAAACGATTGTACCTCAAGGACTACGTCGAACAATTTGATAATCCTTGCTCTTCAAGGATTAAGTTAAACAATTTGATCTGTACTAATCTTCCAAGTTGCTAATCAGGGAAAAGCTGTAGGAAATCTTGCTTGGTCTACGCGTAGAACAGAGAATCGTCACGGTTTGCAGCGAAATCATCGGTGATTAAGCTTTCAGGCATCGCAGTGGAGTCGATGCTGTCGAAATATCGATGCGGCCAGACAGAGCTCTGTCTGAATCTTCTCGTAGGCGATCCGATGATGAACTCCACCCTGGTGGACCCAGTAACCGATGAAGTTTCCTCGTTCAACGAGTCCGTGTACAAAGAGGAGTCGCTGTGCCGGAAGCTGCCGTTCGTCGAACACCAGGAACTCGGTGGCTCGGTGCAACTCTGAAAAATAGCGGTCTCGTTAACGTTTTGCGCTTGGTTCTTCGTGGACAAGGAATTCTCCCGTTTTGTCAATTGACTTGCAGCTTCGTACACACGGCTGCGATTCAACCCCTCAGAGGCAAAGTACACAAACCAAACCCCACGATAATCAGTGCTCGTATACGGTCTTTATTATTGCACAGACTGTCGAGGAAGTAATGCAAGCTGGATGAACATTTGGCTTTGGTGAAAAGACGTAAAAAGACGATAACTTTCTTTTAATAGCGAACCATGCGATTTTAACTTTTTTTTGGAAATTAGAATAATTGGTTTGCTACGTGACGCGACCAACAATTTTGCAACTCCTTTTTGTGGGCTTTTATGGATCGATTAAACGTATTCTGAAAATTTCATCTAACTCGGTCGACGTTGCAAAGAGCTTCCGAAAATTTTCAAAAAATACTAGAATATCAGATTCGACAGAATTCAGTACGATTTTTATTTATTTCAGTTCTAAGAATGCTGACACCACCGAAGATCAGATTTTAGTCGATTCCACTTTCTTCAAATTCGTCAACAAAAATTGTAAATTGTCATCACAAATGAGGGAGATGTTTAGGTTACCCTTGTAGTGGACCTCTACCAAAGCTGTCCATTACTTGCTCGACATTCTGTGCCATGTATAGTGATAATGACTATACCTGCTGTGCCAGCGATCAATGAAAAGTTAAAAATCAAAAAGGCGTCAGCCTAATCTTATCGTCTCGACTAATTGGAAAAGCAATGGTCGGTTCTATCCGACACCGAAAACTATAACAGTCGGTGGCTAATCGTGTCGAAGAGACATTAGGCTTTTTTTTGACATCGTAAATCAACAGTTGATTCGGAGTAACACGCAGCACTGGACACGTGAGATGAATAATGAACCGCAAGGCTAAGCAGGTAAGCGTGTGGTCGATTCATTTTCCTTTGCATCAATCATATAAAGTGCGACTCCAAGCCACGCGTTTATGGCTCTCGAGGTTACACGTCCGCATACAAGCAACGCTAGCAAATAAGATCAAACTTGAGCAAATGAAAGAGCAAACAAAACTGAAAGATTAATGGGAGATCGTACACGAAAATATAAGAAAGATAGGTGTGGTACTCTGACCAGCAACGGTGTGACAATTTGCTGTCGAAATATAATTCGTGTTTGGTGGTCGTGCGTGTTAAAAGTAAATTGATCGGCATTTTCTTCTGCCCCGACCTTGGTGTACAATTATGACAATCAGGAGGAAGGGGCGAGAGGATTGTTAAAGGGGTTGATTTACCCCTCGCTAAAAATCACGCGCAGATCATCCCCATACCAATTCAATTTTGATGAAACTATTCCGGTAAAAACCGCATGAACCTGTTACAATTCAACGAGCCAGCGAATTCACAAGATTCGTCACGTTTAAACCAATCCGCATGCACTTATCTCGAATATGTGTCACGCTAACGAAGGTGGAAATTATTTCCGGTATAGAGGCAGAGAGAAAGGGTCTAGCCGGATAAGCATGGGCCAGCGGCCCCCGCTCCGATT
>CM052203.1:6551020-6574713 GCA_028455805.1 Lasioglossum figueresi | reverse complement strand
TATACTAAAATATACAAGAATATACCTGAATATACTAAAATATACAAAAATATACCTGAATAAAAAGAATATAACTAGTTTAACTTTAGGGTTTATTTATAAATGTATTCATAATACAATAAATGTTGATTTTATAATAAAATATTTAATATAATTTAAAATTATTATTATTCTGTAATAAAAATTTAGAAATTTAATTAAATGAATAAATATATATATTTAAATTGAATAGAATAAAACAAATTCATTGCTATATAAAATTTAATTATTTTCTTATTTTTTTTATATCTAAAACATCAAACCAATAAATTCTTAATATAATATAATTCTTAATCAATTATTAATCTGTACTTAAATTATATGATACCTCAATTTTATTTTTCAGTTTTATTTTTATTCATTATTCCGCTATTATATTATTCCACTAATATACTAAAATACACAAAAATGTACCGGAATATACACGTGAATAATCATAATTATGATTTTTGTGCATCCGTATTTAAATTGTGGATTTGATGCATTTACGACAAAAATGGAACGGTCAATTTCAGAACAGTGAAGAGATTAAACGAATCTGAGACCATCAACATATCATTTCCAGCTTATTAAAATTATTCCAGAAGGAAAACTATTTTTATTCAGCATCCACAACATCTATTTAAGGGGATTTAATTCTGAAATTGGATTTTTCTTAAAAATTGCTTACTTACTCTTACCTTGAAAACAATACCTCCGTAACCCAGAATCACTATTGTTTTTCACTTTTCATCGCATTCAAATAAGAAAAATAAACCTCAAGCGAACTCTTCTGCCTATACAAATGAAACTACATAAATCGTCAGTAATACTTCACCTGAATAAAAGTGTATGTATTTGAACTTCAATTTTCATTATATTTATTTTACTGAAAATTCAATCCTTTGTATTGTGTTTTCAATATTTTTTGTTTGTAAATATATACATATCATTTATCATGGTTAATAATCATACAAAATCGAAGAACTTTTCAGTTTTTACCAATGTGCTGTAGAGTAAAACTTTATTATATGGGCGAATATGGACTTTAAACTACACCGAATGCATGCATTGAAGTCTTGTCTAGTCAGCTATGAAAACAAATTTTGCGTTTGGCTGCGTCTATAGTTTTCATTTGTTTTCAACAGATTACGCAGTAATCGCAGTCACCTCGTGCAGTCGTCTAACACAATTTATCCGAGAAAGTACGTGCCTGTTGATATTCATAAACCTGCACTTCGGTTGCTACTGTATTAAATTGTTATTGCTTTTATTTGTTATTGTTTAACTGTTGTTGTGTTCGATTGTTATTACATTTGATAGTTTTTAGTGTTTCGTTTAGTATTATATGTTTGACTACTTTTATTTCGAATTCTTAAAGAAATCCCCGTCAGGCTAATGCACCGTGTTTCAATAAAATCCATTAAAATGCCTTAATGATATAATCCTGTAATAAATAAAAAATTAAGTAAATTTTCAGTAATTACTTAAAACAATGTAAATTCTTTAGATTTTATATCATATTTTACATTGTCAGTCATCGATGGTTGACGTGGCGATCAACGTGTTAAGGCAAGTTTTCAATATTTTTGGTTTGAAAATCAGTTATACTTGGTGTGATCAAAAAGTAAGGTGGCTTTTTGAATTTCGCGGGATACCTACGGTCGATGTTCGTTTTCTTTTTTTTCTTATGCCGGTACACTCGTCCCGAACATATGTTCACAGTTTCAGCTATATAGCATTTTTTGTTTGTTTGCGAGAAGCGTAAAGGTTAGAAGTGTTTCGCGTGTTCGGCGATTTTCTGCAGTCGAAAAGAATGGATCAAAGAATTTGCATCAAATTTTGTGTAAAAAATGGAATTAAGTGCTCCAAAACGCTTGAAACGTTGACAGTGGCATACGGTGAGTGTACTCTGAGTAAAAAAAATGTTTATTAGTGGTACAAGCTCTTCCAAGATGGCCGAGAAGATGTTAAAGACGAAGCTCGCCCTGGACGATCCAGCGCGTCGACAACCGATGAAAACGTTGAAGAAGCGAAGAAAATAGTGTTGGGGAATCGTCGAATTACCATTAGAGAAGTTGCCGATGATGTCAGCGTCTCGTTTGGTTCGCGCCGAGCAATTTTAACGGATGTTTTGTTCATGACACGTGTGTCAGCGAAGTTTGTTCCGAAACTGCTTAATTTTGTCCAGAAGAAACGTCGCACGAGCATCGCTCAGGAGGTGTTGAACGACGTCAACGATGATCCTGATTTGCTCAAAAGGGTCATAACTGATGACGAATCATGGGTATATGGTTATGACGTCGAAACCAAAGTCCAATCGTCCCAATGGAAGTTGATCGAGGAGATAAAGACTGCATCGCTGGAAGAGCTCAAAGCTATACCAAAAAGGTATAGCTATTCAATTAATATAGGTATTCAATTAAAAATACTAATTTATACAATTAAACAGAATTATAATAAATCTAATTACAAATTTCATTATAATATTAAATTTATTACCCCTAATAATAAATCATAATATTAAATCAATTTCAATTAAAAATACTAATTTATACAATTAAACAAAATTATAAAGATTTAATTACAAATTTTATTATAATATTAAATTTATTACCCCTAATAATAAATCATAATATTAAATCAATTTCAATTAAAAATACTAATTTATATAATTAAATAAAATTATTAAAATTTAATTGCAAATTTTATTATATCAGTATATCGTTATAAGTGCTTATCAGAAGTGCTTCGAGGGTTGGAAAAAGCGCTGGCACAAGCGTATTATATCTGAGGTGGATTACTTTGAAGGGGACAACATAAAAATCGATGAATAAATAAATATTTTTTGATAAAAATAAAAAGTCACCTTACTTTTTGATCACACCTCGTATACTTTCGAGACACGTAGACGACTATTTTATGACTGGTAACAAACAATTATCATACAAAATTGAAGAACACTTTTCATTGTTTAGCGAATATGAATTTCATTCTTCATTGAATATCGAAGTTGTGATTTTAGAAGAAGTACTACAATCGCTTGCAGTGAATACATTAAATAATACAGAAGACGATAATGAAAGTTCGTCTGAATACGATGAAGTCGACTCCTGTTCTGACAGTGAAGATTAATAGATAATATACATATGTGCATAGAATTGTTAATGAAAAGCGAAGATTAATAGATAATATACATGATATACATATGTATATGGCATTGTTAATGAAAAGCTTGTTCAGTGCATTTCTCTACATGTGTTTAGTTTATTAAAACTTTGAATATATTTATGTAAGACTGTATCTGCAACTTCCATATATCATTTAAATTAAATACCCTCCCAAACAGTAATTTGCATGAAAAGTCA
Source organism: Lasioglossum figueresi (assembly GCA_028455805.1). Lineage (NCBI taxonomy): Eukaryota > Metazoa > Arthropoda > Insecta > Hymenoptera > Halictidae > Lasioglossum > Lasioglossum figueresi. The sequence continues at coordinate 6,571,327 of CM052203.1, read as the reverse complement.
TGTTAAAGCAATTAGAAATCATCATAGTTTGAGTAGTTTTAACAAAATACATGATGAAAAAAAAAAGGAACAACGTTATTAAGAATTTAATGCTCCTAAATGATCGAAACGCCACTGTGGCGACGCAGAAAATGTATAACTTGAGAAAAATAGTCGCGAAATAATGAACTTCCGCTCGTGCAGAAGTGTCTCGGGATTTCAGATCGCCGCGGGCGTTTAATTACACGGTCGCATTAATCACGCCCACGCAGCGCGAAGTCTCGACCGCTGTCCACGTCGATAACCGGGGATCCTCTGTTTTCCAATTACGCGACGACACTCGGTATAATAAGCTTAAGCAGATCGAGACAAATACCGTCCATTAAGTTATTTCGCCTCGGAGCTCTTGACCTTCGACATTCAATGGAATGCTCTCGCCGCAGGAGGACGATGATCCTGAAACGCGCGCAGACCTTGACCCGAGCCACTCGACTTCACACGGAGTTCGTTTCATCGAACTTCTGATAAACTGGGGAACATCATCGGGAAAGTATCGAATCATCGAAAGTCCGCGACAATCGTCCGCGTCGCAAATCTCCCACGCGATTTACCTCCACAGTCGAAATCATAGGGAATGCACTTGAGTGCAGCAGAGGTGCCACTCCTTGAAACGTTCTCAAAAAGTGGATCAGCGATTCTGATCGAACAGAAGCAAAATAATGACGATCGATAGCCTCGATTCGTCTTATTCGCGCCGACGATCAAAAGCGATTACGATATTGACATCGTATATTTGTCATAAATAACACTTTCTATGCATCTCGTAAATTCGATCCGTCGGCGAACAGTCGGTTTCTTCGATCACGAACTTTCTATTCGCGCCGAGTCGAGTTTCCGACAGGTAAGATGATATTCGAAGAAATATTATAAGAGTCCGATCGTTTTTTTTTCCGAGTCAGTGAAATGTCTTTCTTTTTTTTCATCCTTTCAGTAGAAATCGATGTGCACTAATCTTCTTGCGTGCATCGTTGCATAATGCCGAGAAAGTGAGCGGGAAAAATTTATTACAGCCTCGTGGCATTTGATTTTCCTGTAAAACATTCTCTTGCGAATATAAGTTTATGCGATATAAAAGTTCTCTTGCGGTTTAAGTGAACTGGAATTAAGTACAGTGTACGAAATTTCCGTGAAGCCAACTGATTTTTTGGTGAAATCTCATAATTATGTCATGGTAATGAGAAGCCGATGCACGACAGCATTTTAGGATTAATAAAAGATACCATTTACATGACTATATTCAATGATATATTATTTATTTGCAGAAAAACGTAAAGTTATATAGTTTAACAAGTTTAACAGTTTTAATAACATCAAGATTAACGAAAATTTCTTCTGTATATTTATAAATTAATACTTAGTATAATTGCCATTTCTTAAAATAACATCAAAAAATTCGATTGGGCTGTGATGAAATCAAAATACGAAGAGTTTCTGCTTCGATGGATGTCCACGCTTTGTTCACAGAAAGCCATCAGTCAGAAACAGATTCGCACTGTTTACAATTGCCGTATACTTTTCTTACAAGTATTCCACAAAAGTTCTCAATAGGGTTTAAATCTGGCGAACGAGATGGCCATTTAACCACTCCTTTGTTTATCTTGATGCATGAATTGAGGCGTTATCATGCTGAAAAATGAAGTTGTCAGTCTCAAATTCATCTGTAAATGGCATCAAAACCATCTCCAACAGCTCCGTATATTTTGTCGAATTCATTTTATGATTACTTCGACAGATTGAGTCTTTTTATTGGCACTGAACGCAGCCCAAATCATTAATGTGCCACCACCGAAGTTACGACTCATTTCAACGTTATTTATTAGTCATAAACAGTATTTGTAACTTACAAATACTACTGGCACGACTTAAGAAAAGAAAGTAACGTTGCAAAGAGTCGTAACTTCGGTGGTGGCTCATTAATGATTTGGGCTGAATTTAGAGCCAATAAAAAACACCAATTTGTCGAATTAATCATAAAATGAATTCGACGCGATATACGGAGCTGTTGGAGATGATCTTGATACCATTTACAGAAGAAATTGAGACTGACAACTTCATTTTTCAGCATGACAACGCCTCGATTCATGCATCAAGACAAACAAAAGAGTGGTTAGACGATAAAAATATGAGGATTTTGACATTGCTTGCGGCGAACGAAGCGTGGACATCCATCGAAGCAGAAACTCTTCGTGTTTTGATTTCATCAATGCCTAATCGAATTTTTTGATGTTATTCGAAGAAATGGCAATTATACTAAGTATTCATTTGTAAATATAAAAGAAATTTTCGTTAATCTCGATGTTATCTACTTACAAAACGTGTGGCTTTATGGAAATTTCGCAATTCGTTTAATGTTAAATTATATAACTTTACGTTTTCCTGCAAATGAATAATATATCTTTGAATGTGATAATGGAAATGGTTTCTTTTATTAATCCTAAAATCCTATGACATAATTATAAGATTTCACCAAAAAATCAGGTGGCTTTATGGAAATTTCGCAGTTCGTTTTTTGTTAAACCACATAATTTTACGTTTTTCTGCAAATGAATAATATATCTTTGAATGTGATAATGGAAATGGTTTCTTTTATCAATCCTAAAATGCTATTGTACACCAGCTTCTCATTAGTATGACATAATTATAAGATTTCACCAAAAAATCAGGTGGGTTTACGGAAATTTCGGGCACTGTACTAGACACTCGATGAACCCACGAAAGTGTTCGTACGCAAGAATGAATCATTTTATTGAGTGAAAGTTTGTTCTTAATAAATCGATGAACTTAAATTGAACAAATTCCATCCGCGTGTTTCTGGGTCACTGTGTGTGCATAAACGTGCACAGTCTAGTCCATACAATACGAAATATAGGATTTCTAATCGTTTGTAACCTGATCGCTCGAATGATTGATTAAGTAGCGGGAATACAATTTATACAATTTTCACCATCGGCTTGTTCGAACTGTAAATACATATTTGTAGAAAGTTAATATAATAATGCCGAAGGAAAGCTGTCATTTCTAATGGTTGTAAATCAAAGTAACATTTTCAGACGGGAAAATTCGATGACTCCAGAACGTGCGATAACAGTCTATGATTAAAGTGAAGTCGAAAAGAACGATACAGAATGAACGCTTTCCTCACGCATGAGCACTTGTCGACAAGCGTGTAGCAAGACCAAATCAAATTGTAAGATATTGAACTACTTTCCAACTTTTTAACATTGAAACAAGATCCACCTCGTTTTAAAAAATCACATGTACACTTAACATAAGGCGAAGTGGGATAAGTGTGCACTAGTTTTTGTAAAGTTGGACTTTAAACTGATGTATTTTCAGTCTGGTATGTAAAACACTTAACGCTCTTGGTGTCAAACTCTTGCCACAATCATTACCGATGAATTAGTATTATGTAGGATTCGAATTTTGCTTGAGAATCATCATTTTTATAAGATATTGTACAAAGTGTCAACTGCTATGCGTTCGCCCCACAATTGGGAAAAGAGCGTCTCCGAGAGTTAAAAATGCTTTCAAACATTGTTTCAAGAATTATTAACAAGCCTGCTACAAAATTCTTTTTATCGCATTAACCCTTAGCGCTCGAATGGCGACTCTGAGGCGCCATTATAAAATTGCTGTACCTACATTCAAAATATTGTTTAGATTATTCAATATATCGGTATCTAATCAATTACTAAACATAAAATTTATAAAATCATAGGGAATGGAAATGTTCTAAATCGAAAGAAATGTTTAATTTTCGAGTTAAAATAACTTCGAGTGCAAAGGGTTAAATTATATTGTTTAGTTTTATAGTTATCCATTTTTAAACAAACAAATACTTTTATACTGAAATATGAAAGCGGATACAGTGATTTTAAAACAAAGTTTATAAATGCTTTCAAACCTTGTTTCAAGTGCTACGGGACAAGAAAAGAATTATCAAGCCTGCTACAAAATTCTTTTTATTGCATTAAATTATATTGTTTAGTTTTATAGTTATCCATTTTTAAACAAACAAATGCTTTTATGCTGAAATATGAAAGCGGATACAGTGATTTTATTAAAACAAAGTTTAAAAATGCTTTCAAACATTGTTTCAAGTGCTACGGGACAAGAAAAGAATTATTATCAAGCCTGCTACAAAATTCTTTTTATTGCATTAAATTATATTGTTTAGTTTTATAGTTATCCATTCTTAAACAAACATGTACTTTTATTCTGAAATGTGAAAGGGGATACAGTGATATTATAACAAAGTTTAAAATATAAATATGATATTTATTATTAATATACACTTATGTGAAAATTTTGATTGACCGATGAAAACATAGTGGTCGACGAAAGTTAATTAATTAAATCGCGTCGACGAAAACGGTGTCGGTGAAATGAATTGTCAACGAACCCCGGCTAACCCGTAACCCTAAACGGTTTATTTAATGTAAACCTACATCAATATTTGTTGTACTTACCTAAAACAACAACACAGAATATATAAATAACTTGTGAACTATTGCACGTTCAGGGTAACCTCAAAATTGTTCGTGTACCTCTCACGTGACTGTTTGGCATTGGTTAATTTAAGCGAGAAATACACCTTCATTTTTGTCGAATAGTTCATACTAACTTATACCCAAAGGTGGGCATTATTTGGCGGAACAAATATTTCAAATACTATTGAATATTTTAGATTTTATTTTGCTCGAAGAAAATAGTATTTTAGATAAGATATATCATATCGAGAATAAAATATTTCTATTTTAACAATCTGACCCTCAAAATAAAATATTTCTATTTCAACGATTTGATCCAGAAAATAAAATATTTCTATTTTAACAATCTGAAACGCGAAACAAAATATTTTACTTTTTGCATTGTTATAACACTCTGAGAAACCGCATAAACATGCAGTATATCTTATCGTTGAGAATCGATTTACACTAATAAATGTAATGAATTCGAACCAGTATTTTCAGCAACGATATTTAAAATTGAAATGGCAAATAAAGGAAAAATACAAATATTTTAAATATTCTTCAAATAAGATACCATCTGCAAACACTAGTATCAAAAATGACTGCCTCAAATAAATTATGTAATTTTCCAAAATTACTGCATCAAATAAAATATTTTATTTTCAAAGTTGCACACATACTTTCAAATAAATAGGATTATTTATTATTTACTATTTAACCCTTAGCACTCGAGTGGCGCCTCCAAGGCGTCACTAAAAATTGCTGTACTATTATTTAAAATATTGTTAACATCATTAGATATGACGGTATCTGACCAATTAATAAACAGTTAAGTATTGCATGAGTTATCGCATCAATTTCGTGTCTACCAAATTTAAAAAATTATACAGAATGTAAATATTCTAGGTCTGAAGAAACGTTTGATTTTCAAGTTAAAATAGCTCCGAGTGCAAAGGGTTAAAATACTATTTTCTCCAGCTCTGCTTATACCACATTAATAAATACAAGCTAGAAAAATTTCGTTCATATTATAATAAAAATAACCAGTCAACGCACTTGCTCCGTTTACGTACTTACTCCACGCCACCTTACTAATAAAAGCGTGTGCAAAATCCCAACGCAAAAGGATCACCAGTTTTCCGATAAAAATTCGCGCAAGGTGCAAATTAGCTTGGATCAGTTATGGGGTCCAATTTATTAGCAGGTGGCTAATGGTTCGTCCATTAACGTGTATCAACATTCACGTCGGTAGATAACGATTGCTCGTTTTTCCCGGTTCTATCAATCTGCCAATAGTTAACGGACCGATCGATTCAGAATCGGCGGCGCTTTGGCCGTAATCGATGATTCGTGGCGCAGAACTATTGTGAAAATGCGGAACCATTACTTTAATAACACGTGTACTTAATGAACGGTCTTCCTAATTGAGAGACAACGGAACCACCGAGGAACGCCACGGGGAAAAAGAAAGAGAACAACGCCGAGCAACTTTCCACTTTGCTTTACCCGCTGTCTCTGCACGGTCCAGTGACCTTAACACGGCCGATTCTCAAAAAATCATCAGAAAGAACGAAACTTCGGAGCCTCTGCTGGAAACTAGAGCGAAACAGATCGAGTCTGGTTCTCTGACTTGCGTCTGATCGTTCCCGTCCAGCAAAATAAATAGAGACAGTCACGTGTTACGATTAGGCCCCGAGATGGACGTAACTTTCTCTTAATATCTCTCGATGTAATTTCGAGTTGGATATCTTTGAGGATAGTTCTCGAAGAGACTCCTCGGCGGATTTCAGTTTCGATCAGAACTCGCTGAACCAGATTAATTGCTGTTCGATTCCACGGTTCGTGTTCAACGCATTTTGGTATCGGTCGGTAAAGTGCAGTGGTACCTCGGTATACGACCTTAATCCGTTCCTGATGTTTGGACTTATACCAAAAAGGGCGTCTGCCAAACCAACCTTTCTCAGAAGAAGTAATGTAAACAATGATTAATCTCATGTAAAAAAAAACTCGTATTGCGTTATACCTACATTAATGGGTTTGTAAGATAATTTACACACTGTTTCACACTAGGTTTACGGGACCCGTCGAAATGACGGGCTCTAATATTCTTAACCCTTTGAATCAAACGTTTCTTCTGACCCAGAATATTTCCATTCTCCATAATTGTTTAAATTTCGCAGATGTGGAATTGATATAATACCTCGTACAATACTTAAATCTTTAGCAATTGATTAAATACCGACAAATCTAATAGTGTAAACAATATTTTAAATAATAGCACAGCAATTTTTAATAGCGCCTCAGAGGCGCCACTCGAGTGCTAAGGGTTAATTTGCAATTATTAAGATTGTAAAGATGCTTCTCTGAGAAATGATTTACCAAATTTAATTTTCGGGGTATATATACTATCGGAAAAATGGCCAAAAATTTGGATAGACGCATTCTTGTTATGTTTACAAATTAATGTAAAATAGTTCTATTTAGACCTCCGTAAACCTAGTGTTAAACACATAAATGAAATGTGTTTTGATCGTCGATCGTAAGATTGTTAATAACAAGATGTATCGATGATCTTGGCGCAAACGTTCGATCGGAGATATAAATTAAAGCAATTTTGCTAGTTTGATTAAACTTTCTACGTTTCGATCTTAATATGGATCCTTTTCAAGAAAGAAGAAAAAACTGCGTCTGTAAATTTTAAATAGAAACATACACAAATGAAATGATATGACATAAATGAAAAATGAGATTTTATTATAGATTTTTAAATTTAAACTCTGCTTAATGCTAAAATACAAAAAGAAACAAAATGATATTCTATTCTGTGGAAGAAGTGTCCCCTTGCAATAAAACCTGACATTCTGGTGTTTTTCCTTTCTCTGTCCTCTGTCGATTTTCACTACTTTCTTTCTGTCTTCTTCTCAGGATGTTTCTAAAGTGTGACATTGTCTGGCCTTCCCAAACGATGCTATTGCGATTTGTTTGAACTTCGTTGGAGTGGTATTTCTCAAAATTCATACAACAAATTTATGTCGTACACCGAGCAAAGTTAGTCACGTCCAAACAGGACGTACACCTAATTGGACGTACTCCAAAGCAGACGGATACGAGGTACCACTGTGCTCGGTCCAAATATATTAAAGGAAAATCGTAAATTAATTTTTATAGCGTCGTTGCAAAGTTCGGGCTTCGAATCTGTAGTGGTTTCGGATGCTGCTTGCACAAATGATCGTAAATTAATTTTTATAGTGTCGTTGCAGAGGAGAGATTTCGAGTAATCAATTAAAAAGTTTAATTCACCGACTTTCACTCAACTCGTGTGCGTGAAGGGGTTCAAATGACTCGAATGATTCCAGGTGGAAGTAGCAGAGGTCCCAGCGCGCACAGTGATCTAGCGATCACCGTCGAAAAATGAGGATCGAAGGCGAATCAACAGCCGGTGATCGCGAAACTCGAATCTTGATGATTCGGTGACCCGATTGGCCAGTCCCCGAGGGTTTACATAATACGCTCGACCGTGTCCTGTTATGGAATCTATCGATCACTGCATCGATATAAGGAGATACGAGGACCAGTTGTCATCTCGTCTCTGATCCTGTCCCTGTTCTGACCATGGTCCCGTTATTTAACCATGAACCCGATTCACACAACCCCCTTACATAAGATTAATACGAACTTCGTGGTCGGCCAGCATCTTTTCGGACAGATCGATCATCTCCTTTAATCCGTTGCGGGAATGGTTTCCGCGAGGAGCAGGATCTGCCGTTGCGATTTTTCGTAAATAGATAAAATATGTAACGATGTCTGCTAAAACTGGTTGATCAAAATGTCTAGATGTACATCATTGGCGTTTAACCATGAACCCGATTCGCACAACCCCCTTGCATAAGATTGATACGAACTTCGTGGTCGGTCAGCATCTTTTCGGACAGATCGATCATCTCCTTGAATCCGTTGGGGGAATGTTTTCCGCGAGGAGCAGGATCTGCCGTTGCGATTCGCGATTTTTCGTAAATAGGTAAAATATGTAACGATGTCTGCTAAAACAGGTTGATAAAAATGTCTAGGCGTACATCATTGGCGTCTATTATGAATCCGATTCACACAACCCCCTTACATAAAATTGATACGAACTTCGTGGTCGGCCAGCATCTTTTCGGACAGATCGATCATCTTCTTTAATCCGTTACGGGAATGGTTTCCGCGAGGAGCAGGATCTGCCGTTGCGATTTTTCGTAAATAGGTAAAATATGTAACGATGTCTGCTAAAACTGGTTGATAAAAATGTCTAGGCGTACATCGTTGGCGTTCGAAAGCAAACACCCTCCGCCACTTGGCCTGTAACAAAAGAAGAGGAAGCTCGGTCACGAGTTCGCGTCTTCTAATTATCGAAGAACACGAAGCTTCTGGGTGCAGTCGCCGAGGACGTAAAAGCCGCACCTAAACGAGCACACGTTGGTGGCCCACAAACGCTTAGCCTCTAATTATTAATCGCGGTTTGCCCTGCATTTACCTAATTTATTATCGTATAACGGAATCGTGTGCTGTTTGCACGTTTTCCTTCCGGTTGTTCAAAGATATTATAATTAGCCTAGGTATATTATCGACGCTATTTTTGTTAACGAAACGATCACCGAACGCGGTTTTACCTATCTGGACCAAAGTGTGTCGTTTAAGAATGGCGATAAAGACCGGCCATTTCGTATGCAAAGTTTTAATAATATCGTGTTTGCAAAAGTCGTCGGGGACGCATCCGTTACGTAAACACGGTGCTGTCATAGCGAAATGAATGGCGAGCGGAAATGTTCCTTCCCACGTGGCACGATCGAGACTCTGATTATTTCCCGTTAGAGCCGTTCCTTCCGCATACGGAATTTAATTTATCGATTAATCGGATACCGTTCTGCTCCGGAAAGGAACGAAACCATGGAAGCGCCACGATAATTAGGTTCGTTCGAACCGCCATTCGTTTCTCAAGAATTCACCGCGCGTCGGCGCGCCGAAGAAGAATCGTTTCTTCCGTTTGTCTTCAGCCTTTTCGCGCTACGCTTTTCATCCGCTTCCCCATTAATTAAAGCCGCGATACGCATGCAACCGGACCGTTATGGTAATTACCATTTCTTCATTGTGGTCAGCTATCTTCGCTTTCCTCCGATGCGTCGCTGAATCCCAGATTCCGGGATCACCTCCCGAGTTATTCAAAAAACGCACATGCCAATTATAGAAAAGTCTAAGAACGCTAGTCTAGGTTAACGCTAGGTTTACGGGTTCTAATATTCTTAATTTGCGATCAGATTGTAAAGATGCTTCCCTGAGGAATTATTTACCTTTATTTCTTTGGGTATATATTGTTGGAAAAGTGGCCAAAAACTTGGATAGACCCATTCTTGTTATGTTTATAAAATAATGTTATTTATAATAAAATAGCTATTTCTAGATCTCCGTAAACCTAGTGTTAACGAAGAATCGTTAAAGATCGTAGACGATGCCCGAATTTTTCCACAAAATAAATTAGCTCCGCCGCACAGTGTGACGTTTCGATCATTTAGGGGCATGAAATTCTTAATGATGTTCTTTCTTCTTTTTATCATGTATTTTTGTTAAAACTACTCAAAATATGATGACTTCTAATTACTGTAACATGACTTTTATTGTATTGACCGAAAATACGTATTTTAACTGTTGCAAATTATTTCGTTTCCGCCTACATAAAATCACAACTTCGATATTCAATGAAGAGTGAAATTCGTATTCGCTAAACAATGAAAACTGTTCTTCAATTTTGTATGGTAATTGTTTGTTACCAGTCAGAAATTATGCAGGGTCTCTGAAGCATATACCAGATTTTTAAGTCAAAAATATTGAAAACTTACCTTGAAGAGTGAAATAATCGCCAAAATAAAAAATATGTCAAATAATACTAAACGAAAGACATAAACTATCAAATGTCATAACAATCGAACGCAACAACAGTTAAACAATAACAATTTAATAGAGTAACAATCACAGTGCAGGTTTATGAATATCAACAGGCGCGTTTTCTCGCTCGGATAAATTGTGTTAAACGACTGCACGAGGTGACTGCACGAGGTGACTGCGATTACCGCGTAATCTGTTGAAAACGAATTAAAACTATAGACGGAGACAAACGTAATTTGTTTTCATAGCTGACTAGACGAGACTTCAATGCATACATTCGGTGTAGTTTAAAGTCCATATTCGCCCATATAATAAAGTTTTACTCTATAGAACATTGGTAAAAACTGAAAAGTTCTTCGACTTTCTAGCATTATAAATCATGATAAATTATATGTATAATATTTACAAACAAAAAACATTAAAAACACACTACAAAGGATTGAATAATCAATCCTGAATGATCCTGAATGATCACTAAAACAAATACATTAAAAATTGTAGTTCAAATACACACACTTTTATTCAGATAAAGTATCACTGATTTTTTTTTTGTCTATACTGTTCCAAGTAATCATATGTCTGTATTACAATATTTGCGTATTTCTAGTAACCCTATTCTGTTTTGTAATTTTTTTATATTCTTTTCTGTACGTAGTGTATTTCAGTTTTGTAATTATGTTGAAATAAATCTCATGAGATTTTCTAAAATAAGAAAAAAAAGTATCACTGACGAAGTGACGATTGATGTAGTTTCATCATTTGTATATGCAGAAGAGTTCACTTGAGTTTACGTTTATTTTTCTTATCTGAACGCGATGAAAAGTTAAAAACAATAGTGATTCCGGGTTACGGAGGTACTGTTTTCAAGGTAAGATTAAGTAAGTGAAGGAATGTTTATTATAACACTATTAAGCCATAATATAATACGATATAAATAAGACAAGTCAGTCTCTCCTCAATCTATTCAATCGAACTGAACTGCTCTGTTATTCGTCGTCAATGCTTTCAGGTGTTATCTCGCCATAAAGGTATCACTCACATAATTCCCATTATTCCCCACAGTTCGGGTGTTACACGATTCGATTCAATTCACAAGTCGATTCAATACAATTTCGCGAGCTCATCCCACTTCTGAAGTTTGAAGGAATGTTTATTATAACACTATTACACCATAATATAATACGATATAAATAAGACAAGTCAATCTCTCCTCAATCTATTCAATCGAACTGAACTGCTCTGTTATTCGTCGTCAATGCTTTCAGGTGTTATCTCGCCATAAAGGTATCACTCACATAATTCCCATTATTCCCCACAGTTCGGGTGTTACACGATTCGATTCAATTCACAAGTCGATTCAATACAATTTCGCGAGCTTATCCCACTTCTGAAGTTTGAAGGAATTTTTATTATAACACTATTACACCATAATATAATACGATATAAATACGACACGTCAATCTCTCCTCAATCTATTCAACCGAACTGAACTGCTCTGTTATTCGTCGTCAATGCTTTCAGGTGTTCTCTCGCCATAAAGGTATCACTCGCACCATTCCCATTATTCCCCACAGTTCGGGTTTTACACGATTCGATTCAATTCACAAGTCGATTCAATACAATTTCGCGAGCTTATCTCACTTCTGAAGTTTGAAGGAATGTTTATTATAACACTATTACACCATAATATAATACGATATAAATAAGACAAGTCAATCTCTCCTCAATCTATTCAACCGAACTGATCTGCTCTGGTATTCGTCGTCAATGCTTTCAGGTGTTCTCTCGTCATAAAGGTATGACTCACACCATTCCCATTATTCCCCACATAAGCAATTTCAAAAAAATGTCAATTTTGAAATTAAATTCCCCTAAATGATCGAAATGTTACACTGTGCGCCGTGGAGAACCGCAGCCGGCCGTAATAATGAAATAAGCCGGTCTTTTCCCATTGCGTCTCTCGCATTACGCCGATCAAAAGGTATTTGAGCACCGCCAATTTTATTGTTTCTCGCCGGCGAAAGTGAAATTCTACGTCATGCCTACACGGCTCCGTACACGACGTCTTCATTTCAAAATAATCGTATTCCAGATGGCCAATTTCAGCAAGACTAAGTGGGCGATGCTTCGAGCCGATCCCCGGAGCTTGACAGAAATTACGCTGATTTAAACACGACTTTCGTCGGTGCGCGAGACCGCTTACACTCGGAATGGTGGATCGAGACAGCCTCGATCTTAGGAAACCCGATGAGCCGACGTGGAACGAAAATCGTAATTGCGATGCAGCTGCAATTATCCGACTGAAACGTTCGGAAATTGCGGACACTGTTCTACAAATGTTTCGAGTCGGATTCGCGATTTTATTGTTTACAGAATTTGGGAATTTCGAACGCGATGGGACGAGTATTTCGAAGTTAGTTGCACATCGTTCACTCTCACGAGCAGACTTTTAGAATGTTAAGAAAGTGGAAACAAATGAAATCTTATTTTCAGTGATAGCAGCCTTTGCAGATCTGTTATAAATACAAATCGTGTTAAATACTATTGAATTTGTCTGCGTACGAGTTCTACAATTTTCTCCAGGCTTCCTCTCCGGAAGATTGTAATTTCACATAAAGATGCACAATTATCGAACACGTTACCGCAGCGGTAACCCGAGACGTTCGCACATGTTCGCGCAACAGAAAGGAAATAATTTCCACTGTTGAAGAAAATCCGCGAGCCGACGCGATTCGAAAGGTACAGCGACCCCGAGCGCGTTTACATATTTTTACATAATTGTGGAGTTACGCTCGTATTGGGATTTTCTAATTCCTCGGTGAATTCCTCGGCGATGGTTTCTCAATGAACGTGGATATAATCTTCGCGGCGCGACCATGAGAAAGTAAGAACACGTGAAAAGTGAAAGCATCGCGGGTCGATGCCAAGACAAAAGGATATCGTGGTAATTAAATATCCGTTGCTATTCAGCGTACACGTCATCGTGGTTTCAAACGACCGATGTCAACGGTTTTAAGCAAAATTAGGTGCGTTTATCCAGCAAGAAAGCTCGCGCTATAGCGTTCGCTGTGCGACAGTCGAACGCAGCGAAATGTTTTATGCCGCAATAGGTCGCGAATTGGCAATCAGCTGCATCCTGCAATCTCGTAGGTCTCTTTCTAGTCTCCTGCTCGCGCACGATCGTGATAACAAACACCGAGTTATGATTTACTCTTATTCGAGGACGATGAGCTAGAGCTCCAATGAGAATTTATGTGGAGCGTATTGCGGTCTTGATCGGTAGAACGATCGTTGTTGCTCCGTTCGACGTTTATTGATTGCCTCGATCATCCGGCTCTTATCGATGCCGATTAAACGCCGGAGAAATGGGACAAAACACGTTTTCCGCGATTTTCATTAACGGTACTCGCCAACTATAATTTACCAATCCCTGTCCTGTCCGGCCAGTGATCTCGAAACGATAGGATCCGCAGGATATTTATGCATGCCTGGAATTAGGAGCAGATTGAAGTAACCAGTTATGCAAGCGTTTAGAATTATCGCGGCCGGCGTTTTGCGAGTTTATCGACTTCGCTGATAAATTTCGCTGCTCGCTACACCGTGGATTTATGTAATTTTCCGTTGCCTGGAAGTTTGATCAGTTGCTGTGACAAATTGTCGTGCTTTAATCAATTAGGATATGTCGGAATAACCCAACGTTACTCCGTGAATTCCTTTCTATCTAATTTGTCCTTTGAAATAATGAATACTCGGGCATTCATTTCTCGTTGCCACCGTCACGCATACATGTATATAAAAGCAGAGTGGCCGTTCGTGGGCGGAGTAATTGAATAAAAAGATAGGACGAAAACATGAATAGCATGGTGTCAGTCCGTACCATTGCCGCTCTGTCATCGAAGTCGACCCATTTTTATTCTATCGGTGGCCAGCTATAAGTCTTCTGGCCTGCTCGAAAATGCCGTGACAAGAAATCGTTTCAGAGCACCCTTCGTGAACAAAAGCGGCTTAGTCGATGCCGCAATTGTTACTGAAATAAGTAAGCTGACGGATCAGCGACTGAATAAGTCGGGGAAACTGCGCTGCCATCGAGCAGACGCATTTTTCCTCGACAATTTCTGGTTACAGATAGGGATGGGATCGAGTACCTCGTAAAACAGGTTCGAACTTTGATTGAATGATTATTATAGTTTTCTATCGATCGTGTTTGTTGTTAATAAAATTGTTAACGCTTTCGGCGCAAGGGTTCGATCATTTGTTCAAGTACTTTGGTAAACGGAATTAATACTTGCAAGTATATTCGAATCTTGGTCGAACAGATTCGAAACTAATTTATGAAGCTATTTTGCAAATTATTAAAATAATTCCGACGTTTCGATCTAAGTTTAGATCGTCTTCTTCAAGGTTTACTAGAGTTGCGCCTGTGAACAATTTTTAAATTAAAACAAATGAAGAAAATTTTGAAATTTAAGGATACGTAACAGAGAAGGGGAATAATGCTGGTAATAAATTACACGCTAGCTTTACGATGAACATTAATAAATTCGACGTGTCAAGTATATTCGAATCTTGGTCAAACAGATTCGAAAATACCCACTGTAGATCTACGAAACATGTTTTAAATTTTCATTGAGGACCAAATAAAAACGTTTTAAAAAACGCCTTCTTTATTTTTGCACATAATATTGTAAATTATAATTTTTGGAAAATATTTTTTCATATCATTTCGTAAACCAACGCTTCTAATTGGTTATAAAAAATCAGGTCGTTTGGTAGAATTATAAAAAAGTTATTCTATTTTAAAAGTTGTACCAATACTTTGTACAACCACTGTAGATCCACGAAACATGTTTTAAATTTTCATTGAGGACCAAATAAAAACGTTTTAAAAAACGTCTTCTTTATTTTTGCACATAATCTTGTAAATTATAATTTTTGGCAAATCTTTTTTTCATATCATTTCGTAAACCAACGCTTCTAATTGGTTATAAAAAATCAGGTCGTTTGGTACAATTATAAAAAAGCTATTCTATTTTAAAAGGTGTACCAATACTTTGTACACCCACTGTAGATCCACGAAACATGTTTTAAATTTTCATTGAGGACCAAATAAAAACGGTTTAAAAAACGCCTTCTTTATTTTTGCACATAAACTTGTAAATTATAATTTTCGGAAAATCTTTTTTTCATATCATTTCGTAAACCAATGCTTCTAATTGATTATAAATAATCAGGTCGTTTGGTACAATTATAAAAAAGCTATTCTATTTTAAAAGGTGTACCAATACTTTGTACACCCACTGTAGATCCACGAAACATGATTTAAATTTTCATTGAGGACCAAATAAAAACGTTTTAAAAAACACCTTCTTTATTTTTGCACATAATCTTGTAAATTATAATTTTTGGAAAATCTTTTTTTAATATCATTTCGTAAACCAACGCTTCTAATTGATTATAAATAATCAGGTCATTTGGTACAATTATAAAAAAGTTATTCTATTTTAAAAGGTGTACAAATACTTTGTATCAGTTTGTATCAGTTTGTACAAAATGAATACTTTTCAAATATAATCATTGAAACATTATTGCTTTTAAGTAGTAATCGAAACCCATGAAATGAAACTTGGTTATTGAAATTGACTCGAATTCGTGAGTAAATACTGAACTTGATCCCATTCCTAGTTTTAGGCCAGCGGTTTCCAACCGTGGCGCCAAAATTTTCTAACGAAGAATTAATTTGAAGTTTTCACTTTCTTGTAATAAGGTTTTATTATTTAAAACGTGTCTATGCGATCGTTCAATTTCTCTTTCATCCTTTAATTAGGAACAGCGAGGTCTCTGTAAAGAAGAGACGGGCTGTAATCTGCGAAGCTAATTTCACGATCGAATAAACGTATGGTCACTGACAGCGAATCTCTCGGGCCAGTAAAAAGATAACGCTCCGACAACGAAACAAGAGAAGAAAATCATTTTTCCCGACACAATAAAACCATTTCTGCGCGTGTTTTGCAATTACACGAGGCACGATCTTTTCGCGATGTTACTTAATTAGCTACTTAATTAGCGTAACGCGAGCTCGTATTAATTCAGCTTCGAGCTGCGTTCTACTCCATAATTCAATGGAGAAGAATCCATTCCTATGGAAGTTCTTTCTTGAACAATTTCAGCCGATTCTTTCACCTTTGAAAATTGTTTAAAACGTTTGCAGATTTTCGTTAATCGTGAACAGGTTCGTAACTGTTGCTGTCCGAGCATGAAGCATTTATGAAATTGAAAATTTGCATGTCTATTTTATTCGAGGATTAATATTGTCGAATACCGGCGATGTTAGATTAAATTAATTAATAGATCAGCGTTCGACGCGTAAAAATACACAAGAAACAGGCATTGAAAGTTGGGAATACCCGTTGGAGCATAAAAAACTCACGTTATCTCGGAAACCTGTACAATCTCGCGTGTTTCTCGTGAACTTCACGCTTATCGAACTGGAGCTTGCCGCCATTCATAAATGCCAGCCCGCGAAGTACGTTGACCTGGACGCGTAGCATAATCGCACGACAAATTTCCAGTCTTTCCAATCACCTAACGCTTCGCGTCACGAATTTCGCAGCCGATAGAACGACCGTTGTCCGATCTAATAAGGATACATTGTCTCACAGAACTTCGTACGTGATAAAATGCGGCTTGAAGCATGATCGAATAAAACGGGAGCCTAAATTACGTTCGCTCAAGTTGGATCCTGGCCCAAGTACCGAATTACTCGAATATACCGTACGCTCTGCATTCTAAATCGAATTACTAACCCGTAGAAATTAATGTTGCCTCGTGCTATCACTAATTGCAAGTAACTGTTCCCGAAATTAGCAAGTGATTGTTTCATTATAACAGCAATTAGACAGGATTTTATATCGAAGCTCGGCTGCCTTTAATTGTACGGGTGTCTGGTGGCCAGTTGTTCGTGAGCCATAATTCATGAACTCGTAAAAAATATGTTTGCTACTTCTGTTTCCGTGAAATGTATCATTACAGATTTACAGTATGAATGCATTATTTCTCGATGAAGAATAAGTTTCAACGATTCGAGAGAAGCGCATTGTTCGGTAATGAATAAAACCATCGAGTATCGTAGCAGATAATTAATAAAGGCGCATCTCATGATTGTGCTTCTGTAAGAAATCCTGATTGTGGTCACAGCTTGCAGCACACATTACCATTTTCTTCTCGTTACATAAACCGACGAGAGCACTTGCGAATTCTGACGAACAGGTGTTGGTACAGAGAAAGGTGGCTCGCGGCTTAATTAAAAATCGCGCGATCCTCCCAAAGCAACGAATTGCAAATCACAAAATAAAAATAAATAGAACAATGTGTAATAATAAATATAATGAAGGGTGTCTCAACATTCACGCAAGAAGTAATTTTGATAGAAAACACAGGTTTTTAATGAAAAATTGTGAATATTTTATTGATTCGTAAATTATACAGTATAGGGTCATGCATGGAATAGCATTTGCTGGCACACACGCACTCTTACGTCGAAATTTTCCATGACCGTTTGGCATAAATGTGGCTGAATATCGTTGATACAGCGTTCAATTTCCTCCTTCGAGGCGTGGGTGGTCGCGGGCTTGTTGGCATAAACCTTATAATTTAAAAAACCCCAAAGAAATGTCCCTGAATTATTGAATTCACAGTTTCTCTTCACAGTTGTTGAAGTTGAATCACTATTCCGAACATATTTTGTACGAAACTTGAGAACTGTAGCTGCCAAACCTTTATTAGAATATTGCTCAACTCAATGAGAACGCGTCGTTCTTTTGTGTAGCACTCCATTTTTAACCCTTAGAACTCGAGTGGTGCCTCTGAGGCGTCACTAAAAATTGCTGTACTTTTATTTAAAATATTGTTTACATTATCAGATACGACGGTATCTGACCAATTAAATAATTTCTCAGGGAAGCATCTTTACAATCTTAATTGCAAATTAACCCTTAGTATTTAATCAATTGCTAAAGATTTAAGTATTGTATGAGGTATCCCATCAGTTTCATGTCTATCAAATTTAAAAAATCATACAGAATGGAAATATTCTAGGTCAGAAGAAACGTTTGATTTTCAAGTTAAAATAGCTCCGAGTGCAAAGAGTTAATATCCCTGAACTGTCAGCTGTCACGCTGTCTTTTTTTCCGTTATCAACACTTTACCGCACAAATTCACAGCGAAATTTAAATCTTGCGTACATTTTGGAACACCCTTTATTATAATATATATAATTAATATGTATATAGTATATAATTATAATAATAATAAAATAAGAACAATAAATTACAAATAAAATAAAGTAAAGTTGAAAATATTAAAACACGAAATTCAATAGAATTTCTACAACGGCCATTGCCACTGACAATACACGATCGCATTTGATTCCACTTTCCTAAAAATCTACAAAAATTAAAAAACCCATAACCATCCGCAGGCTACTGATAAACGATCTCGCATCTCGCCGAGCAGATATACGAACTGTTGAAGAACGTATATCAATTAATAAACATTAAATGCAGACATCTCGCATACAGCAGCCTAATATGTTTCTTCTTTTTCTCGACGCGTTCGTGGACTTTCTCCTCGTAAAGAATTCTGCTCGCGCGTTGCCATGTGCACGGTGACTGATTTTTTCCGATAGATGAGTGAGTCGAAACGCCGACAAATGTGACACACATTCGACGCGTCCGATCATGCTTCGCGCTTACGATGGGAAATCGTCTGTTTATCCCGGCGGGGTACGACGGGAAACCCAGATTTCTTCTGGATTTCGAGTTTTCACAATGAAAGGTGCAAAACCATTCGATGTACAGTGCTGTTCGCCTGAATAGTCTCGAATAATCCAAATAACTTCATAGTATGAAATTGCACAGCACATCATAACGGAACCAAGCGACGAATGAGGTCGAGATAGAAGTCGATTTTCTTTCCGTAAATCATGACAGCAGTAGGAAAATCCGTCTGGTCCATCCAGATTGAATTTTTTCTCATCTGAGAAAATTGTATTGCGCCATTGTTGAGTTTAACTCATATGCGTTCTAGCAAATTAGAGTCGGGCTTCAATATACCTTCAAATTAACGCAGGTTTTCTTTGCATTTTCTTGGGTTTTATGTATAGAACACTTTGTATGACACGTCTAATAGTTGAAATTGACGCTTTTGTTCCAACTTCCTGTTTGATCTTCTAAGGGAAACTGCTGCATTCGAAATTTTACCTAAAATTGATCTCCTTTCTCTCTCCGTTGTAGCTCGTTTTGTACTCCCTTTATAATTTTTCCCATAATTTCCAGGGTTATTACAGAAATTATTAATTGCTTTAGCACTCCTATTACTTCTTTTTCCAATTTATCGATTTGAATACCCTTCTTCTTTTAAAACTTTAATTTTTCCAATTTCCTCAACAGTCAATGACTTTCCGCGACCCATATTAGCACAATGATAATAATGATACAACAAATAATGGATATAATACTTAACATAGATGTGAAGATCAGATGTATTGTCTGATCTATCGCAAAGCGACAATTCTTGCAAGTGCACATATTGATGTAAACATATATCACTTACAAATTCATATTATAAACGAATTTAACTAATAAGCAAGAATTTTGCCCACAATTCCGAAGAAGATGTTATAAGTAAAAGTTTTGAATGGTATCAGACGGTGCATAATATTCAACTAATCTTATAGACTCGTGAGGATCGGTGCATCAGAAAAATGCAACTGCACTTCTTTATTAAATGGAAGCCTATGTTTTAGACTGCACCAATCGACGCAGTTTCTTGTGCTCTGCATAAAAGTACTAACATACTTATGTCCTAAACTTATTGGTTA
>CM052203.1:6516412-6535145 GCA_028455805.1 Lasioglossum figueresi | reverse complement strand
TTTGAGGATTTGCGAATCTTAGAGGAGAAGGTGGTATAATATAGTCACCCACTTTTGTATTACCTCATAAAATTTGATTCACAACTAGACTGCGGATTTTATGGATTTATGTATTGCAAGGGTCCGAGATTCCACTCTTGATTTCTTAATAAAGCAAAGACGGGGTTTCTTAGTAGTCAAAATCGCTAGATGGAAGATCAATCTAGGGGGCTATTTGCCGCAAAAGTCCTACTTTTACGTTTACGACACATAATTCTCATTATTCGGCAGCATGTCGCAGAGCCGCGATAACCAAAGGATAGGCGACGGTGCTGCCGCCTTTCGTGGCTGTCGACATGCTGTCGAATAATGAAAACTACGCGTCGTAAACGTAAAAGTAGGACTTTTGAGGCAATTAGACCCCTAAATTAATCTTTCATCTACCGATTTTCACTACTAAAAAACCCCGTCTTTGCATTATTAAGAAATTAGGAGTGGAATCCCGGACCCTTGCTCAACCACTTGCGCTGGATAGACGTGCCACGTGGTTAAACAATGAGAATGGCAATTGGAAGAAGTAGATTCGCCGAACAACCTCGAAATCCCGATCGATCTATCCAGAACCTTGATCTTGCCGAGGGAAAACCAGTTTCGCAACAACGCCGAAGGGGTTACGCCTTCGCACTTCCGTATTACCGATGCAGATTAGGCGTTCACGAAAGTATCGTGTGTTCTATCGCGTAATCGCCAAACATGGGAACGAAGCCACCGAGACCGATTTCTTCGAAGATTGAAGAAAGAATTGAACTTTACAGTTCGATGTTGAAATGGTAGAAGAAATACACTGATAAATCATGTCTAGAAAATTTGCATACTGTGCAGTCACTGCATCTACCACAGTGCTAAATCCAGTTTCTCCCGTCGTTTTATTTTTAGGCTAAATTCAGCTGTTGTTTTATGCAGGCAGGTGTAACATCGCGTCCCAATTATGTTCACGAATAAGCTGTGGGAGCTATCTTTGGACTAGAATTGCAGGAAGTCAAAATTCGTAAACCATCTATTGTCTCGGCATAATTCTTTGGAGTATATCTGCTCGTAATAATTCGATCGGAAAGTCGTTCCGCGACTGCATGCAAAAATCCAGCAAGATGTTTCAATATTCGAAACTATTTCTGTCCTCGCCTCGAGCCGCTGGTCGAAGGTAAAAACGATCTGACATTTGATTCGACAGGTAGCGAGAGAACCGGATAGTGAGTCAGTGAGACTCCGAGCGAAGGTTATCGATAAAAATTACGCTTTTTCCTATCGAATTGACTGCGAAATGAAATCAAGGACGTTTAATGGGGCGTGGAATACCAGCAGATTACTGAAAAATTCAAGCGGCCTTTGGTCGGACTCTGGAAGTTTCATACCGCATGAACAATTCCACAAATCTCCGTGTCGATGTTAATCAGAAAGTCGGATAAGATTGTCTCAATTCTTTAAACTGTTGTGTAACGTTAGATTCGGTTTTTGTCTGACAAAGTTGCAGCTGGTTCGACGATCTGATTATGCTTGCGGGGAACGGAGATTTCTAAAAATTTAATAAGCGATCAGAAGATGCACACAGAACCGCAGAACGCTAAGCAGTTTCTTCGGTAACCTGTTTTCTGATCTCTCGTCAAAGAATTGTGGTTCGGCATTTTTGCAATCGGAAGTATGTCAAATATTGATAGGTTTTCATGTCTCGGTAAGCGAGAAAGTGCAGAACCGCAGATGTCGAGAACAGAATTTACTGTCCCATTCTGTGAAACCAATTTTCTATGTCCTCGAAAGGTCTTAAAAATCCTCGCTACACCTAATTCGACAGAAACAGTGAAAGCCGGCGCTTCCATTTTTGCCATGTTTCCATATATAATTCGTTCTAAAATCACTGCGATATTTTATCCCGAACTTTCTTCTTTGCTCCAAATATTTATTTTCGGAGAACTCCGAAATGTTTTCGTTACTAAAAATGTGCTCCTTCGACGTTGACGGTTAATTGAGAAATTAGGAGACAATACAAGGTGCATTGCACGCCATTGCCGAATGCAGCAGCCAATCAGAAAAAGCCGGAATAATGACCAGAGCTGACAGGCTTCGCTCAGAATTTCTATTGTTACGCGTGTACACATTCACGATTTAATTTCGTTCCGCGCACGTGCGTTCGCACCATAATGGCACTCTCTCTCTCGAGCGTCTCACAAGTTTTAATACACTAATAGAAAAACCAGGTCTCCTCGACGACCCCTTCAGCCTCTATTATTTAAATTGAGAGCCTTTTAATTACCGTACAAGATTCCGTTTCGCCTTCAGAGACGGAACCACATCGAATTCTCTCTTCGAACGTTTTTAACTTCGTTATTTTTACAAGTTGCAATAAATCATATCGCAGACAGGTATCCGAAGGCATCGTTCAAGGAAACGAGCTAACAGAAATTGAATGTTGTTGAAATTACAGACCAGGATAGCTCCGGTAACGGAACCGTGTACACAGTCCCGTCGCTGTCGGTAATTACCGAGAGACGAGCATGTTGAAAATGTTGAACTCGGCCGAAAAAACGCTAATACGTCGGTTCGTTAATCTCGCGATAGACTACCGTCTATTGAATCGTCAGTCATCGTTTAACGACAGCTGATGGCTGGAAGACTTTCGCAAAATCAATTTCGCAACGCGCCTAATGAGCTTGCGTCGACATTGAAGCAACATAATGCTGGCCCGTGTGCAATTCAATTTCTACTTTCGAGCCGGCGTCGTTTCAGCGGATTTGGTGTTGATAACGATGGGTTCCAGTTAGGTGAGCGCTAATTACGATTTTACGCAAGTTCGCTCGATTATTTTCGCTCAGGCCTGAAGCAAGAAAGAGTCGCACCTTGAGGTCCCGCTAAATTTTCAAGAATTCTCTGGGACTACAAAAATCACAGTGTAATATGGAAATGGATAGTACAAAATGACGAATAATTTTGGCGCCAGCCTGGCCACATAGTGACAGTAAACTCTCGCTTCTATCGGTTTACTTTCCGTCGGGAGATAAGCTCCGGCACAGTTGCACAGCTAAAATCCTCTACCGTGCAGGCTGGCCGTGTCGGAAACTCGTTTCGCTACATTATTAGACAAGACTAAATAAACACACGGTGGCGATAAATATGAATAATCTGGGTTACCGGGGAAGAAAGTTACCGTTGCTTGTGCAACAGGAAAACTAGACATCCTGTCGAACGGGGACCAACCCTTCGACACACATCTGGTCCGCTTGACGAGGAGGACGACGAGTGTGTACACCGTGAACACACACGCGAGTGTGTTTATTAGTGGAAGACTAGGAGGTTTCACCGGCACTTTCAGCGGTTCACGGTTTGCATTTCACTGGTGAAACTCACCGCTGAGACCGATCCGTCGACCGCTGTCCAAAGAATTGCTACCGAGACATTTCGCTTTCCATCATCTTTGTCCTTGGCCAGGACGCGTCTCTGTCGACGCATCTTCTCCGTTTCTGGAGTCTAGACACGGAGCTCGCGCGACCGAACCTTTTACTTTTCCCGTTAGCCACCGCCCCATCTCGCACAGGAGAAAATTCGTGTCAAACTTCGCCTAATTCCTCGTAATTACCACTTTCGCGTTTCTTCTTGGTTCCGCGGTTCGGACGCTCCGTTGAAGCTAGGGATGGGATCAAGTTCAATATTTACTCACGAATCCGAGCCAATTTCAATAATAAAGTTTCATTTCACGGGATTCGATTGCTACTTAAAGGCAATAATGTTCCAACGAGTATATTTGAAATGTATTCATTCTATACAAACTGATATCGAATCTCGGAACGAGTACTTACAAGTTTCGAATAGATACTTATAAATACTTCGATGTTGAAAGGAATCGAATCTTTCGCAAATTGTACTCGAATCTTGGAAATCAGAACTGCATAGTAGATAGGGATGGGATCAAGTTCAATATGTACTCACGAATCCGAGCCAATTTCAATAATAAAGTTTCATTTCACGGGATTCGATTACTACTTAAATTATTATTATAATAATTTAAAGGCAATAATGTCCCAATGAGTATATTTAAAATGTATTCGTTCTATACAAACTGATATCAAACCCCGGAATGAGTACTTACAAGTTTCGAAAAGATACTTATAAGTACTTCGATGTTGAATGGTATCGAATCTTTCGCAAATAGTACGCGAATCTTGGAAATCAGAACTGCATAGTAGATAGGGATGGGGATCAAGTTCAATATGTACTCACGAATCCGAGGCAATTTCAATAACCAAGTTTCATTTCACGGGATTCGATTGCTACTTAAAGGCAATAATGTTCCAACGAGTATATTTGAAATGTATTCATTCTATACAAACTGATATCGAATCTCGGAACGAGTACTTACAAGTTTCGAATAGATACTTATAAATACTTCGATGTTGAAAGGAATTGAATCTTTCGCAAATAGTACGCGAATCTTGGAAATCAGAACTGCATAGTAGGTTTCGGTACGATATTCATAAAAGTTTCGAATCTGTTCGACCAAGATTCGAATATACTTGCAAGTATTATTTCCGTTTACCAAAGTACTTGAACAAATGATCGAACCCTTGCTCCGAAAGCATTAACAATTTTATTAACAACAAATACGATCGATAGGAAGCTCTAATTACTTGTAAAAGGTTCGAAACTGTCTAGCATAGGTTCGAGTATACTTAGGAGTACTATTTCTGTTTTTCGAAGTACTTATAGAGAGTTTGAATTGAATCAATCAAAGTTCGAAGCTGTTTGCGAGGTGCTCAATTAAGTATTCGTAGACAGCTGATTTCTATGCAAAATAAAAATTTTCTAGCTGGATTGCAACAATCTGAAGTAAAATAGAAATCTATCTTTCACTGTGAAACACGTTTCAAATGCATCAAATGCGCTGTCTAAACATAGGAGTGTAGCTTTCGTATTCCTGGAGCGAGCAATTTAATTATTTTGTAAAATTTAGCATCGCTATTCCGGGCCGACGCGAATGCATTAAGGATTAACAAGGGAGCTTCGAAACATAGCCTCGCTATTTAAAGTTCCCCGAAGCTGGTTACCGAAAAACACCTGTACAAACATACTCGCAACGATTTACGCGAGTCTGCGCTCCCAGCTGAGTTTTATGAGAAACGTCTCGTGTGTCGGACGATTTATGGTAGTGGCAATTCGAACGTGATTAAACTTGTACCGTTTTTGAAAGGCGCAAGACAAAAGGCTCGATCATTGCCAGCGAGACGAACTCGGCTGACCTTAGGCGAAGTTCTACTCGTGAACCATGGCGCGGCGTGACACGTGAACAGTTTTCAATGCCAACAACTCGTTTCCTGTGCGAACAATGCATACAACTACGCAACGCGCTGCACCCTACCGATGTTCGGCGTCATTCGGTTCTGTATCGTTGATTCTGTTCCGATGCGATTTCCAATTGGATAACAAATTCGAAAGCAGATTACAAAGTTATCGGAGATACAAGCATCTTGCGAGATGTTGTGAAATTGAGCGTGCAGATTGTAATTGCATTTTAAACGAAATAATCGCGTCGAAAGTGCGGACTCGTTAGAGCAATTACCACGAGACACCCGTGAGGAATATGTATCTAGGACTGCCACGAGTTCACACATTCGATCAATAGTAATGATTTCTCACCGACCGCTCTAACGAGACACTAGGGAAACGCGAAATAGAAGCGCCAAGCAATTCACTAGAAAATTAGTGAACAATCACCGAAACACGCAGCAAAATCTAAGCTTATTTCAAAGAGTTGAGTCTTCACTTTCACCTGATCTAATTGTACTTTTTTCAAGCAGGAATCGTGCAGATAAGTGAACGCGTTGTTTCCGTGATCTGCAAATTTAAACGTTACTAGGAAGTTTGTGAAATTATTTTTGCGAATTAGTCGTTGCCTCTCCGTTTTCACGGTAATTGAAAAGGAGTCCTCTAACGCTGCAAAGAATTATCGAAATGCAAATTTTGAGGAATCTTGCAGAAAAGTGAACGCGTTGTTTCCGAGATTTGCAAATATAAACGTTTCTACGAACCTTGTGAAATTATTTTTGCGAATTAGTCGCTGGCTCTCCGGTTCTGAGGATAATTCAAAAGAAGTCCTCTAACGCTGCAAATTTTGAGAAATCTTGCAGAAAAGTGAACGCGTTGATTCCGAGATTTGCAAATATAAACGTTTCTACGAACTTTGTGAAATTGTTTTTGCGAACTAGTCGCTGGCTCTCCGGTTTCGAGGATAATTCAAAAGGAGTCCTCTAACGCTGCAAAGAATAATCGAAATGCAAAATTCGAGCCTGGTCCCCCGCTCGTGTCCTTAAAGGATTTGAATAGACGATGATTCGCAGCTGTTAGCCGGGGCAGTAAACTGAAAGTACTCTCCAAGGCTGCCGATGGTTTTCAAGCTCCGTTGCCGAGACGTAGGCGTGCATTGTCATAGTTCGCGCCTCTCGTTGTCCGAGTTTGAATGCAACATCGGTTCGACGATAACTCGGCGTTAATACGGCGAAACGTGGCGCGCGTTTCGCGGGTGTATAATATTCAAAACGACTCGCAGTCACGGTTCGGAGCCGGTTCCACCATTATCTCCTCGGCCCTCGTCGAATCGTTATCTTTACTGTCTAGCACAAACACGGCGCGTTAATTCGCACGAATTTTTACGAAACTCGCGAGACGAACTTTCTGACCGGGCTTCTTTCTTCATCGCGAAAGCGGACATGCTAATTAACTTGTTGACTGGCGAACTATTACCTGGAAAGATTTGACTAACTTCAAGTCGGACATTTTCGGGCCGGAACGAATCATTTTCTAAAACATTTACAAGTAGGTGTTGAAGTTGACGTTTACGCGAGCCATGATTGAGACGTACCCGTAAATGGTCATTGAGCAAAGAAAATTGAATTATCGCGGTGATCGCTCAGTATTGGTTGAATAATGGCAGATAAACAAAGGTTCGTAATCGCGTAACACGCTTTCTAATACCTGTGCACGGACTCGTACGAACATCCCAGTCGCCTCGAAAGTGGGACACGTTCGACTAATGCTTTTTAACAGTTCTGACAATCGATGTAAGGGGGTTTATTGCATCGTTTACATCGAACATTTTTTCCTTATGGGAACCTGAGTCATAGTTTCTCGGAAAATTCCGGTACGCCTGAATACCGCGGTAACGACTCCCCTGCGCTCGTAATTATTCAATATTCTCTCCTGCGTTGAATCAGCTTCGACGATCGCTAATTTATCTTCCAGGAAATGCGGAAACATGCGAGAAACTTTATGCATCTAATTAGCAAAACCTTCGATTTCGATGATACTAATTGCACTCGTTTTTGCTTCCGCAGAACGTGTTTTGAAAAATGTTGCTGCATTAAATAGTGGACCAAAAAGCGAAGAGATTTCGATCGGACGAGTATTATACAAGAAAGTAAATTCTCGGAGGAAAAGCGGTGCAGTAAAGCCGATGTTTAAGATACATCGAAGCGGTGGATAATTACGAAATTAACATAAATTAGAAAATCTGTTGTTCGCGGAATTTATGCGTGGCGAATTCCGAAACAATGCGCTATTAAAAGCGCGTCTTCGCGATAATAACGAGTAGGGCACCGCTAATTGCTCGCACGCCTTTTCTTCAGAGAAACCTTAAAACGCCTATAAAATGTTGCATGATTAATTAGTGCACGTTTTCAAACGCGTAGTGCCTCCTTTAAGCATGCCTTAACGAATAGATTTTGGATTTTATTGCCGGAGAAATTAATTACACAATTCCAGAAGACAGCTGATCCATGAAAAACGCTGCTCATCGAGAAGATTACAGTTTTAATGTCGCACGTTCTTTCCAGGTTTGCTGCTGCTTCCTGTTTTCCATAAAGACGTAACCGTATTGTTACAAGATGGTTCAATAGTGTGAAAAGCATTTTTTTTTCTCGTTTGCCTTTATATAGCTCGTCGCAACTCGTTAAGATGACGCGCATCTTCTTTCTTACTTGGTCTCCTTCCTACTGAAAAGTAACTTCCGCTCGCATGTTCCTGCTCACGTTGCTAACACAAGCATCCCGCTTACCACGAATTAATTATAGCCATGCGCATCGAACCAGTTTAGTGGCAACAGTACTTCATGGATCAACACGAACATGTTTGTAAGCTGCTGCCTTATTTTTAACCTCACTTGAATTTCGGGATCAGAGTTGAGATTTCAGAGAAATTTCAATAAAAACAACAGCTTCCTCAATTAAAAATTAATCGTTCCCATTACCGTCTTCCTCGCGCATATAATATTACCGATTTTACAACTTCCCGCGGAAAATTGAACAAAGCATCGCCGAGCGCGCGAGGCTATAAAAATTTGAAAAATCATCCATCGTAATAAAAATGCAGATCTCCGAGTAGTTTCTAACGTTGTCAGATTAGCATCGGATTCATGGGAATCCAGGCTGCGTCTTCGCCGTGTGAAAACGCGATGCGTTTCAATTCAGCATATTAATATTCCGGGTCGATTTCCGTATTATGCAATACCGACAACCCGGATCGCATAATATGAAATATAAGAAAATAATGATCGTCGCGAACTTACTCACGACCGTGTCGTAATGGCGGTGCGATTATACCACTCGCTGAAGTCATCGAAGTCCCACTGTTGCAACTTCGTTTCCGAATGTTATTGCGACGCTAAAAACTCGTAGAGAAAATTGTTACACGTTGTTTTTGTAAGAATGACAATAAACTTTGTTCAAATGTGCTTCGTACGCAAGTTTCTTTCAGACCGTAGAAACGCGTTTTACTTGTGCCTGTGTATAAAATTTGATTCGTATAAACTGCGGTTTATTCTAGTACGTAATCTAATGAATTTATTGAATAATTTCTAACGTAAGAACGTGTCGGACTTGAGTGATCAATTGTATATCGATGGCTCGTCGTCCAGTTGAAAAAGCGGTTTGCGTGTCGTCATAATCCACGACATATCGAAAAGCTGCAGGGGGATTGCGTCTTGTCCGACTCTTCGGCTTCGCATTTGCGTTGACGGTGGCTCGCTTTCGGATATGCTGCTGATTTCGCTCCTAGTTTCGATGAAAAAACCATTACAATTCGCACAGCAATTTTGCATAATCATTTTAACCTTAAGCGCCCGAATGGCGACTCTGAGGCGCCACTAAAGATTGCTGTACCATTATTCAAGACATTGTTAAACATTTAAACGTTGTATGAGGAATTATATCAATTTCGTATCCATACAATTTGAAAAATCATAGGAAGTGCTTAATCACCACGTTTTTATTAACTCGCTTTCTTGTCTGTCCGTTTGTTTGTTTGTCTGTTCGGTACAAATTTTGCAATCGAGTTCAAACCAACTTCCCGATGAGCTAGAGACTTGAAACTTTAAACATAGCTCAGAACTGGATGGCAATGCAATTTTAACAAATTTAAAAGAAATCTGTGCGTCTAGGAGAAACAAAACAGTTAAATATGTATGCGTCAAATCTTGTAATCGAATTTTAAACCACTTCCCGATTAGATAGAGACTTGAAACATTAAACATAGCTCAGAACTGGATGGCAATGCAATTTTAACAAATTTAAAAGAAATCTGTGCGTCTAGGAGAAACAAAACAGTTAAATATGTATGCGTCAAATCTTGTAATCGAATTTTAAACCACTTCCCGATGAGATAGAGACTTGAAACATTAGACATAGCTCAGGACTGGATGACAACGCAATATTTTATCGGTTCCTCGATCGAACGTTCTACAATCTAGATCTATTTAGTTCGTTTGAATTTTCGTACGTTGAGGTAAACGGCCTCAACGCCAGCTGTTCGTTCTCGAACAAGATTCGTTCATTGAAAAATTTTACACACACAAGACTAACAAGCAAAAACTAATTATATAAATAAAAAACAATGTTTAATATACCACGTTTTTAAGACGAATTAAAAAATATAAAATAATTTTTCCAAGCCCCATAGAGATTCCCAACCCCATACAAATAGCCCTGAAAATTTGTGATTGTAAATTTGTAATAGCTATGAAAATACTTGTAATATTTAAAACGAAAAACGTGGGGCACTAGATAATAGTAAGGAGTGTAGACAATAGAATCATTAGACGATCATAAAACAATATTTTAAAATCTACAAAACATATTGTTTAAATTTTCAATATAGCCTCCCATAAAGAACTTGTAAAATGCAACTTTTAGTATTTTCTCTACAATTCCGACGAATTGCAATTTTTGGAAAAATTTCTTTTTACATCGTGCAGTAAACTAATTGCTCTAACTTCTCGGAAAAGTCCAAATTGTGTGGCCCAATATTAAAAAAGTTATGGCTTTTTCATTTACCCGACATTAGAATCATTAGATGATCGTTAAACAATTTTATAAGGTGCTTCATCGAACGATTGAAATGTGAAAAATATTTTTATCCGAAAGAAGAAGATCGGAATAGAAATATTTGCTCGCGAATAACGATAAAAATCATTAGCACACCGTTCAACCTCGATTTATATACGCAATGAAAACTCCCATTTTTACATCGCTTTTAACACGTTTTTATTAACTCGTTTTCTTGTCTATCTGTTTGTTTGTTTGTCTGTTCGGTACAAATTTTGCAATTGAGTTTAAACCAACTTCCCGATGAGCTAGACACTTGAAACTTTAAACACAGCTCAGAACTGGATGACAATGCAATATTAAAAAAACTAATTTTAAAAAACTGTGCGTCCAGAAGAAAAAATTTAAATTTAAAAAATTGTTTAATATACCACGTTTTTAAGACGGACTAAAAAGTATAAAATAATTTTTCCCAGACCCATACAGAGGCCCATACTAGTCCTGAAAATTTGTGATTGTGAATTTGTAATACCTATGAAAATACTTGTAAGATTTAAAACGAAAAACAGCAGCTGCCGTTGAGAAAACTCGCACAACAGTTCGTATCATTTGCAGTGCAACAAAATTGTTAGTGACTCAGGTAAACTATTCATGCATCAATTAATCTATTGCATACGCCCCACGTTTGTCGTTTTAACCCTTAGCACTCGAGTGGCAACTCCGAGGCGCCACTAAAAATTGCCGTGCCATTATTCAAAATATTGCTTGCATTACTATATATGTTGGTATCTAATGAATTACTAAACATTTAAGTATCGTGTGAGCTATTATATCAATTTCATATTCATACAGAATTAATTATAAAAGAATTAATATGGAATGGAATTATTCTAGATCGAAAGAAATGTTTGATTTCCCAGTTTAAATAGGTCCGAGTGGAAAGAGTTAAATCTTACAAGTATTTTCATAGCTATTCAAAATTGACAATCACAAAAATTTCAGAACTATCTGCATGCGGCGATACTGCGGATTTTATGCATTTATGACAAAAATGGCCACGAACAATTTAAAGCAGTGGACATGTTAAAAGTATTTAAGGACATCAATGTATTATTTTCAGCTTAATAGAACGATTAAAAGAAGAATATAATTTTTATTTGGCTCCTGTCTCCTGCAATCGATACAAACAATTTTTGATTTTTCATAAAGATCCGCAGTCTAGTATGGGGTTAGGAAAAATTATTTTATACTTTTTAGTCCGTCTTAAATCCAGTTCAACTAGCACCGAGTGCGAAGGTTTAAGAAGTCCCTAAAATGAAAGAGTTCAATCTGAAGCAACTGATCGATTAATCGCACGAACCAGTAAAGATTTGTCATTGATGTTTTCCGAGGAATGACTCAGAATCCGAGCACAATGGTTCGCTATCGTCGAGCGAGAAAGTGTGGGCATTTCCACGAGAAGGCGATCACCGTCGGAGATAACGATTCAACGGGCTAGATGATGAAGAAGAAGACGTTGTCGGCGGGATGCATGCGCCACACACATCGCCGAGAAAAGGCTCGCAGGACGAGAACTTTTACTTTCCAAAGCGACGAGTATAAAACCGTGCGTGACCGCGGGTCGCATAGACGCCGCGGCGTGTTTGTACCAAAGAAACCATGCACGGGCGACCCGTGCGATCAAATTCGAAAAATTCTTTATGCCCGGACACGCCTAAGGTCCGTACACAATATCCTCGCGGAGCGGAATTGAATGGCAATCCTGCTTGAAAATTCTATGCGGGAGGCCTAATGGGGAATTAAGTCTCCAATGCTCGCGGCGCAAGACACGACCGACGCTAGAAAATTTCGAATTAACTTTTAATTACTCGCATATGGTACTTACAAGGAGACTTCGCACACTTATAGATTATGTTCTCCTGATTACGAATATATAGCATTATAGGGGCAGACGCTCAATAGTTTTTTGAGATATTGACGATTAAAGTTTCATTGCTAACTATGAAATACAATACTCTTTCTATACCACAACAAGAGCTGGCGTGGCGTGATGGTAAGCGTGTCAGGTTTTCACGCAATAGTATTCAAAATTAATGACACAGTTCCACAAATCAAACACAAGGTAAAATATCTAGGTATCGCGCTAGACTCTA
Source organism: Lasioglossum figueresi (assembly GCA_028455805.1). Taxonomy (NCBI): domain Eukaryota; kingdom Metazoa; phylum Arthropoda; class Insecta; order Hymenoptera; family Halictidae; genus Lasioglossum; species Lasioglossum figueresi. Next base: position 6,522,655 of record CM052203.1, on the reverse strand, counting down.
AATTGTTATACAGGGAACATATTGGAAACATAATGATGAAAACTTATGCAACTATGAAAAATCTATACTCACTCATGGTAAGAAACTCGAAACTCAGTATTAAAAATAAAAGACTAATATACAAAGTAATCATAAGGCCAATTATAACATACGCTGCACCAATATGGAGAACTACAGCAAAATCAAACATATTAAAGTTACAACGTTTTCAAAATAATTAATACCAGTTAACGGACCAAAAACTAAGGTATAAGTTTCCATTCCATAATTTGAGGCTAGAAAATACTGAGACTTGAGAAAGAAAGAAATGTGATATAAATATATTAAAGCGTGAAATATATATGTTATAGTATCATTGAGAAACAAACAGGATCGGATAGGTTAGTTCTGAACGTAAAATAAGTCGGCTTTTATCCCATTTTTCCTACATAAAACTACATATCATGGAATAAAAGCCGCAACCGTAGCAATGCATAATCGAAGTATGAATAAGTCTGTTAGAAATATATTATACCACTATAATATAAAGAAGGCATATAAATACTATAGCAAGTAGGTTAATCATTAGATAGGGACTACAAAAGACTGCAACCGTTAAATTATAAAATATAGCATGAAACCATTGTTATGTATATTTTTATAAAACATTACTGTTATGTAAATAAAGAGTTTTTGAATTGAATTGAGGTTTTCACGCGGAAGACCAGTCTTCAAATCATAGTATATTATTAATTTCAATAGATTCGATTTCACGCATAAAATTGCGTGACGAATAGGTAAGTATTGTAAACAGACGTTTTCAAACCACGTCGTGTTCTCAAGAGTTTACTCGATCTCAAGAGGTTTCCTGATCTCACTGTTTATGTTGACTGTTTATATTGGGGCAGATAATGCAACCCACGAGTTTCGAACTGCATCTTTCAAGTCAGTTGATCGGTCAGTTGATCGGTCAGTTGATCGGTCAGTTGATCGGTCAGTTTTGTTCCACAGTGAAATCAAGAGCTTATAAAAATGAATGATTGTATCTATTGAAATTAATAATATACACATACATCGAGGTAAATGATTCATAAATATAAAGTACAGTAAAATAAAAAAATAAACGAATCAGTCAACAGGATTTGAACACTGGTCTTCCACGTGAAAACCTGACACGCTTACCATCACGCCATGGCGGCTCTTGTTGTGGTCTCGTGTGGAAAGATTATTGTATTTCGTAGAAGCAATGAAACTTTAATCGTCAATATCTGAAAAACTATTGAGCGTCTGCCCCTATAATGCTATATACTCGTAATCAGGAGTACATAATCTATAAGTGTGCGAAGTTTCAACCGGATCGGTGAGGCGAAGGTCGCGATGTCTCCTTGTTATTGTCTCAAAACATGAAATTTACTGTTTGAAGCATAGACAAAGGTGCCGGTGATTATATTCGTTAAAAATTTATCCATGTTGGACGATGTTATTGCCGCGTGATTCATTTTATGCCAGCAACATTTTTTCGCAGTTGGGTGATGCGCCTTGGAAGACTGGTATCGCGTGTTTCGTTCCACGTGGACGTGTGTTTGATTTATGATCGATTGTCAGGTGGGAATAATGGTGGAACGCCTCTACAATTATGCCGCGTTTGCCTAAGTTTCGATGAACACTTGATTAACTGCGCCTCGGATCAATGTTCGGCGCGAGTGATTCATTTACATAATTTATCGGTCGAGTTTTCACGCGGGATATGATCGATGCCGGGAAAAATTGATTGTTCTATCCGTACATTAACACTTTTGCTCTGTCGTTTATTAATAGAAGAAACCTTGTGGTTATACTAACAAAATTGTATCATTATCGAAGGAAGGAAAATAGCAAAGCCACGTGCCGCGTATTTTCGAAGCCGTACTCTGCCGGAGCTATGTTTGGTCAAGTACTATTACCCGAGTATTCAAGGTCAACGACGAGTTCCCTAGAAGGCAGCTTCGTTTCATCTTCATCAGAGAAATAGGCTCTCTCGGTATTCGACGTTAACGTCCATTCGCATGAATATTCATTTACCGAGTTGGTATACCGTTCTCTACTGTCATGATTGATATCTCTCGTATAACTGGCAGCGCGATGACTGTGGACAAACTCTTACCCAGGTAATGAGTGCCGAAAAACGTTGATTGCTAGCCGATATCGCGATTGACCCCTTGCCGTACAATTTTCTTTGCAGTTGCAGCGATTAAAACGTCCTTATCCCCCAAAAATGTCGAAGAGCATTTATTTTAATACTTAACCCTTTTAGTGCCGAGCGAAAAAGAGGTGCTTATGCGAAGATAACCGGCCGAATTTTACGATTTTACTAGGATTTGGAAAAAGGCTCGTAAAAACCAAATGAAAAGCAATATTTACATAACTCAAAAAGCAGTGTATCAAGGACAAAATAGAGAATAAAACAGTGACGCTAATTTTTCTATATTCATTGAAAATTACATAAATAACAAAGGTATAAGTGATAAAAAGAAAAATTGAGTTCTCTGTTTCAAAACATAATTGCACATAGGAAAAGTCATCTTTTTATCATAACTTTATATAGACCGTTTATTGCAAAGTATATACTTTAAATTTCCAATATATTTTTTAACAAAATAAGTAATATTGCGCAAGAAACATAAAAAATAACTCCAAGTCACATGGTAGGCGCCGAACGAATTATCTCATCCGAAACAAGTAACGAAGTAGTATCGTAGTATTTATTTTAATTCTCTCGTAATGAAATTAGACTATTTATAACGTATTATAAATTTATTTTGAGATAGAGATCTCTCGCGATGCGAATAGTAAAGTAAGCGCTACAAGGTGCGGGCCGATATATCGGCTCTGGCACTTTTCGCCAGTGCAGCGAGGGCCGATATATCGGCCTCCGGCACTAAAAGGGTTAAATATTGATTACAAATAAATCTCAATGACAAGTCTGACTCGTTCAAATACGACAAAGTGTTAACCTATTACAGTAAAGTCGATATTACTGTCTAACAGCCGTACTTATGGTGGACAGTGAGGTTGGTGTCTATGATCGTATTTTTGTTACTTCAAAGAAGCCGAACATAGAGAAGGACAGAATGAAATTCAAAGGAGAAGCCGAACATAGAGAAGGACAGAATGAAATTCAAAGGAGAAGCCGAACATAGGGAAGTTCAGAATGAAATTCAGAGAAGAGTCCGAACATGGAGAAGGACAGAATGAAATTCAGAGAAGAGTCCGAACATAGAGAAGGACAGAATGAAATTGAAAGGAGAAGTCGAACACAGAGAAAGACAGAATGAGTGTCTCTTTCTATCCCATACGCTGTCCTTCCTTGCGACCGAAACTTGAATCGTCGATTTAACCACTAAATACAATTGGAATTATATCGTGTTTGGTCTTATATTAATCAGAAAAATGCCAGAAATACGATAGTGAAGTTTCATTAAAAAGAATAATGAAAATTAAGAAAGTTGAACATTTCGATTCAGTCGAGTCAGTGTGCGGTGATTACACCGATATACACGAGCCGAGATCAATCATCGCCGCCTTCGGCGCCAGTGGAGCGAGTAGACACTGGACATAGAACCTGGTGTAAACAGAGGACAACTAATGTGAACCCGGCCAGAGCGAAGGTGACTCGGGTATGCGTCCTCGCCGCGAAGGCATACGCTACATTTCCATTCCATCTACTTTTAGCGAGGCGTCTCCTCTGCCAGGAAGAACGGGCGATGGAAAAATCCAGCAGTGCCACTGAGACGTATCAGTGGACGAGTTCTTTGGCCGCGAACGTTTGAGGGAGAATAAATTCTTCCTCAACCGTTCGCGCACACGGGGAGCCACGGGTAGGCGAACTCGCTGCGTGCCGCTCGCACGCACACCCTGACCTGTAAACAGAGGACAGTAATATCGACTTTACCGTAGTTGCTAGCTATTCGTCTGATAATTGATTTGCTCGGTCTTTCAGTAATTTTTCATTTTTTCCTCCGCCTTAGTCGTCCAAACAGGATAACGTCAGAACGCTTCGCATCGCATAAATCAATCCTCGGTAGAAAGTTCGCCGGTCGAAACATGGTTGCGATGGTATCAGCAAGTTCAGGAGCAACCAGAGCGCTCGCGCGTCTTGATAATCTAATTTTCCATTAAAGCTCTCTGTATCGCGGTGGTTCTTTTCCCGTGTGCCTGGTGATCGTGACTGATCCGGGTTTCGTTTCGACCTCGTTGCAGTTCGTAAAATTCTTCGCGGACTTAATTGCGCCTCGCGGAATCACGAGACAGCGAAGCGGTGCTGTTCTTCGGCTTCGTATAATGGAAATTTTGCGAAGCTTACCGGCACGCCACGGTTGCCAGCAACGACCACTACAATACCCGTTTCGCCTATCCTCTATAACTGTACCAGAGAATCGACCGAACTCGCCGAATCCATAATCCGTGCCAGGATGCACCTGCCTTCCTGACAAATCGTCAAAGTTATTCCGCCCCACTCTTCTACCTTCTAGAGGCCTCACGCTTTCATTAGAACCGTGGAATCTCGGCAACAGGAAGTAGGTGGACGGAAGGAGAGGAGCTCTGCGACCCGCTCGCGTAACCGCAGGTTCGGGCTAACAAGAGAAATTTCTCCCCGTTGCTCGAATTTCTGTCCACATAACGAACGGAGAAAGCGCACATTTTTTCCCCAACGTTGCCCGACATCGTTCCGTCAATCCGTCATTTCGTTGTGCAAGATCGGATGAAGATCTCAGGTCCACAGTCCAAAACCAGAATGCGCACTGAAGGGTTAAAGGCAGAGTTGTGCTAATATAAAATACATTGTAGTTGAATTACATTGTAATTTCATTACCTAATTCGGACCTTTCGCTTAATTTAATTGCTAATTACGCGACTTTCCTAAACAGTGGCCGAAATAATGATAGATTCACTTCAATTTGTTGACATAATGTTGCGTTTAGTGCAGTATTTTGAATCTTACTTATTATTATTTATTCGTTCCAAGATAATTAACAAAATACACAGCTCGATCGAATAACACAATGTTAATTAATATCAATTACAAATTTTCTATTACAAAACTTGAGATTTACTTGCGAAATACACATAAGATCATTATGTATTTTTACGTAAAAAATTAAAAAAAAAGAAAATAAAAATAATTCAATGCTTAGTTGAACCTCATTTGTGTTTTATAACTTCAAATATTCTGCGTGGGGAATCGATTAAATTAATTTTTGTAATGTTTCTAATTTAATTTCAGACCACGCCTTTCTAATCCCATTTTTCAATTCTGAAACGGTGATATACTGTTTTCTATTGTCGTATATCTTTCGTGCTAATATTCCCCAAAGATTTTTAATCGGATTTAAGTCCGGACTCCTTGATGGTCAGGGTAAAACTTCAATTTTTATCCTCTCAAAGTAGTTTTTAATTGTTTTTGCATCATGTATTGCTGCATTATCGTGCTGGAATGTTAAGTTAGGTCCACCAATCTTGTCGCCATATTCATCCAGTACGTATTCCAATAGTTCCTGATATTTTTCAATTTATTACAATATTTTTGCAACTTGGAAGATTGTACAGATTAAATTGTCTAACTTAATCCTTGAAGAGCAAGGATTATCAAATTGTTCGACGTAGTCGTTGAGGTTCAATCGTTTCTTATCTGTGTTGTAACGTGAATCTTAATTTATATAGTACGTAATAGAAGAATAAAAAAAAATGCACTATCAATAGTAATTTTTAAATATTTCTCCGTGAATCTCAGATTATTTCGTATCTTGTACTCGATAATTTTCAAAGTATCGCAAACAGGTACGTACAGGTACAAGTATTTCGCGAAACAGGTACGTCTTTACACTAATTCTGTTGATTGTCGACTAACTGCTTACACAATATGTAGAACACATTCTTGCGAAATAAAAACAAATGCCACGGTACACTTCCGAACACGAGAATAAAATTAGAAGCAGTAAACCAGCCGACGCGGCTATCGAACCTATCAATATTTCGACCACCGTAAACAGTGTTACGTTTTTCGAATTATCAAATAATCGAATACAGTGTAATTGAATTACTTTGTAATTATTGGGTTGTTGGGAAAGTAATTTCGTTTTTTTTCTTTTTTCGTGAAAATGAAAGACAATTTTCGTATAATGAACAAATATTTTATTAAATTATACAGGGTGCGGCACCTAAAACAGGTCACCTGAATAAATCGCTTGCTTTTGAAGATAGATAAAAAAGGATCAGACCAAACTT
>CM052203.1:6486565-6507009 GCA_028455805.1 Lasioglossum figueresi | reverse complement strand
TTTTTTTTAAATTGAATCTTTTTTTGTTATAACACGTTTACCAAACGTTTTGTTATAACATTTACTAAGACGAATTCGTTTTCTGTCGCGGAGTGTATATAGACTACCACTATTTCTCCTACAATAATTATGACGAGACAGCCTGAATTTTACCAACACCTCTGACCGCACATTAAACAATGTTAAAGCAGGCGAGAATGAGAGCTACCTGATCAGAGCGAAATTGAAAAACGAATTTCATTTCATTCGGTCGAGGACCAGCAGCTGGATAACCGGATCTCCAGAGTAATTATGACGAGAGAACCTGAAGTTTACCAACACCTGTGATCGCACAGGTCGCGATTGTCAGCCAGGTGGCTAATGAAATGAAATCGTAGTACGGTTCTCAAGATTACGCTTACCCTATCGCACTCGATCTAGTAAATCCGGTGTCACTGTTTACAGGGCCGTCGATATTAAACTGCTGACGATCTCCGCTCTGGATGTACACGAACGGGATGATCCTCGGATCTTCGTCGCTAAATCGTTCCGTCTGCGTTCTAGAAGGATCAATTATCGCGATCGCTTTTGTACAATTTACTGAGAACTTCTCAACTTGATATCGACACCGAGTCTCTTGGCGAATCTACACGGTTTTACCCTAACAGAGTGGACAAGGCTCCGGTGAATTCTAGAACGCTTCTCGTGACGGTAGCGGTTCGGGTTAGAACGTTCAGGAAGATTCCTTCGGTCGTCATTGTTTCGGACGTGTTCATGGAGTTCGAAATGGTTTCGTGCCCGGTTCCGGATGCCGCAGAAGTTGCGACGCGAACAAGGCGATTCGTAGTCTGATCTTCATCTGCAAGGAAACCCGGCCTATGTAATTCGCGGTAAACTCCCTCGAGAATCGATGAACCTTCTTAGACTTTCTGTTTGTACGTCGGCGCGTACATAGACTATTGAAAAGGGGCCTTTTAAATGACTGGGGATATTCCTCGAGCCGAAATACATAATGTAGCAAAATTGCGAGTTAAACCAAGTCACTCAACAGGCCCGCATAAAACAGTCGTTACCATCGGAGGCACCCTCGTAATCAACAATTCATAGCGAGCGGAGTATATTACCGTCTGCGTTCGAGGCGGAAGGTTCTTCGGACTCGAACACCGTGAAATCAATGGACGGGTTACAACCGGCATCGTACCACTCTGCATCGACCGTATGGTTTTCTATCCTTTCGCCGGAATCCTCGTCTTCAGATAGGTTTTGCCCGCTGATTGTTGTCGCTGACGAATAACATGTTGTCAACGGTTTCAAACGTGAACAAAAGCGTAAATGCTAGGCGTAGGCGGCCCCCGAAAATCTATTACACTCCCTAACGTTATACGAGGTGTGATCAAAAAGTGAGGTGACTTTTTATTTTTATCAAAAAATATTTATTTATTCATCGATATTTATGTTGTCCCCTTCAAAGTAATCCCCCTCGGATATAATACACTTGTGCCGGCGCTTTTTCCAATCCTCGAAGCACTTCTGATACGCACTTTTTGGTATAGCTTCGAGTCCTTTCATGGGTCTCTTCAGTTTTGGGAACAGGAAAAAGTCGCAGGGAGCCAAATCCGGCGAATATGGTGGCCGAGACACGATCGCGGTGTTGTTTCTGGCCAAAAAATTACTCGCAAGCAACGATGCGCGAGCAGGTGCGTTATCGCGATGCAAAATCCATGAATCGCGTTTCCAAAATTCCGTCAAAATTGCTTGGCACGAACCAAACGAGATGCCGACATCATCGGCAACTTCTCTAATGGTAATTCGACGATTTCCCAACATTATTTTCTTCGCTTCTTCAACGTTTTCATCGGTTGTCGACGTGCTGAGGCGTCCAAGGCGAGCTTCGTCGTTAACATCTTCCCGGCCTTCTTGGAAGAGCTTGCACCACTTAATAAACATATTTTTTACCCAGAGTACACTCACCGTATGCCACTGTCAACGTTTCAAGTGTTTTGGAGCACTTAATTCCATTTTTCACAGAAAATTTGATGCAAATTCTATGATTCATTGTTTTCGACAGCTGAAAATCGCCGAACTCGCAAAACACTTCTAACCTTTATGCTTCTCGCGAACAAACAAAAAATGCTATATACCTGAAACTGTGAACATATGTTCGGGACGAGTGTACCGGCATAAGAAAAGAAAGAAAACGAAAATCGACTGTAGGTATCCCGCGAAATGCAGGAAGTCACCTTACTTTTTGATCACACCTCGTAAATAAGGTGGAGTTGGATAAGTGCGTAAACAGGGCAAGTCCATATACTGGTTATTTTTATTATAATACTAGCTGTACCTGGCCACGCGTTGCTGTGGCTCAGATATTTTGAACAAACGAACATTTACATTTTTATTTATATTTACATAAATTCCAACAGAAACAAGGTTTGAAAGCATTTTTAAACTTTGTTTTAATATCACTGTAATCCCTGTCATATTTCAGCATGAAAGTACTTGTTTGTTTAAAAATGGATAACAATAAAACTAAACGATATAATTTAATGCAATAAACAGCTTTTTATCGCAGGCTTTTAAATAATTCTTTTCTTGCTCCGTAGCACTCGAAACAAGATTTGAAAGCATTTTTTAACTTTGTTTTAATATCACTGTACCCCCTTTCATATTTCAGCATAAAAGTACTTGTTTGTTTAAAAATGGATAACAATAAAACTAGACGATATAATTTAATCCAATAAACAGCTTTTTATCGCAGGCTTTTAAATAATTCTTTTCTTGCTCCGTAGCACTTGAAATAAGATTTGAAAGCATTTTTAACTCTCAGTTACGCTCTTGCCACATTTTCGGGGCTGGTGCAGAATAGTTGACATTTTGTACAATATTCTATAAAAATGAAAATTTTCAAGAAAAATTAGAATCCTACGTAATATTAATTCACCAGTAATAACTGTGCAAAGCGTTTGATAACAGCGTTAAGTATTTACATATCAGACTGAAAATACACACGTTTAAAATCCAACTTTACAAAAACCAGTCTGCACTTACCCCACTTCACCTTAGACAGCGGATCTTCATGCAAAATAAAAGTTTCTACCTGGTTTGCAAGAAACTGGAGTGAAATGGAACTTTATTTTCTGTCTTGATACGTTTAATAGATTGAAAATAACATTACAGTATTTTTGTATTCTTCTAATGTTTCTACTGTTTTAATTCTAAAAATTGGATTGCAACAAATTCAAGTGAAATAGGAATTTATTTTCAGTCTTAATACGTTCAATAGATTGAAAGTAACATTACAGTATGTTTTTGTATTCTCCTAATGTTTTCGTTTTAAATTACATCTACCCAGTTTTTATTATAAATGCATAAAATCCGCTGTCCCATTATAAATTTTCGGGTCCCGACCCGGGTAAAAAATTTTAGTATAGCGAAACTTTACCACTGAGTGCATTCGATACGGAATGATTAATCAAGCTGTTCACGGTTTCGATGACCTCCGAAGGACATCCGGTTGAGTCTTTCGAGGATCTAACATCCGGCTTGGATCGCATTAATCGCTTCAGGAATGACATACCAAGGATTCTTGATCTGATCTGATTGTTATGAACAGTTTATCTAGTGGCTCTGCTAAAAATGATTTATTCAAAGAGTCTGGAGCAGTGGTTCTTAACCTTTTCGAAGTCGGGGAACACTTATGATTATATGAAAAATTTGTCGGAACACCAAAATTAATGATCCTACAAACAAACTAAAACATCCCGCGTAGAAATAAATATATTTTAGAAAATATATTATTAACCCTTTGGACTCGAAGCAATTTTAATTTCGAAATTAAGATATATCTTTCAACCTACAAGATTTTTATTGTATATAATCTTGCTTGCACTATTCGCATGAAATTGAACCTGTTTTCTCATGCGACATTTGAATTTCCAGCAATTTCTAGAATACAGAAGAATTTAATCGCTTAAAAACTGTTATAAATAATGATATGGCAATTTTGGCTGGCGCCTCAGAGTCGCCATTCGAGTGCAAAGGGTTAATTATATATTAGAAAATATATTATTGAATATATTTAATATATTTCGCGGAATTTCGCGGAACACTTGCAAAAAGCTGACGGAACACCGGTTAAGAACCAGTGGTCTAAAGAAACGTCAGAATCTAACCTTCTTGGTTATGCTACTCGCGGCGGATAGTTTGAAGCTGTTAGCATCCCTATCTATGGAAGCACTCGAGTTCAATGCTTCCTCGGTGTTTGTCGTAGGTATTTCATAATTGGACACATTACTCCTCGACGAGGATCCATCGTTACTCATCTCCACGGTTCGAATATCCACGGATCAGTATACTTCGAATATGCGAAAGCCCTCCGAGGTTACTTGTCAATTTTCACATTCTGCGAATTGACATCCGTCGCTCTTTACCGACCGTCGCTTTTCCACTATTTCTATTGTTTTTCCACGTTGAACTCGATTACACGCTATCGCAGTTCGATGATTACACTTTGCGTCAGAAAACAGTGATCGTTCTCCTTTAGACGTACACACGTAACAACGTGATCTAACCTCTGCCATACACGAAAAGTAAACATTACATTTGTGCCCATCATTTCGTGTTAATACGTATCCTTTTACGTTAAACATCTCGAAACAAGAAATATAGGAGTTAGACCACTTAAAATCTAAAAATTCAAAAACTCAACTTTCCATCATCACATTTAAATTCAAATTCAACTTTCAATCATTATATTTAACCCTTAGCACTCGAGTGACGCCTCTGAGGCGCCATTAATAATTGCTGTACCATTATTTAAAATATTGTTTACATTATTAGATCTGTCGGTATCTAATCGATTACTAAACATTTAAGTATTGTAGAGGTATTACATCAATTTCATATCCACCAAATTTAAAAAATCATACAGGATGGAAATATCCTAGATCGGAAGAAATCTTTAATTTTCCAGTTAAAATAGCTCCGAGTGCAAAGGGTTAAATCTAAATTCAAATGATTAGACGGTGCTTGTTCTTTCAACATTATATGGAATTAATTTATTGTTAAAAAATCCTTTTCCTTTAAATATCTCAAAACAAGAAATATACGACTTAGACAACTTCCATAATTATGAACAATTATGGACAATTGCGGTAAACGTTTACAACTACACAGTGGCAGCAGAGTTTACAAATCGGCTAGATCGATCACGATTTTTGACGGTCATTCTTATCCACCGTTAACAACGGATTAACCAAATTGCATACAATTACGATTGATTAATGATCTGACTTCGTTCCGTGTTATTTTTGTAGCAGCGACGAAACCATATTGTAAAGTATACAATCATTCTTTAACAGCTTCATCACGCATTCACCTCTGTGTACGTGTGTCGGGAAAAAGAAACAGAACCATTGTTACCGGAAGAAACTGACAATTCAGAGTGCTGGTTAGGAAGATGGAGGAGACAGTGATTGCCGGGCGTGATCGCGTGGCGTCGGTGATTCGCCGGTTAATTGTCGTGTAACGATTGGCTTACCTGATAGGTGTACGGTGCACAGGAAACTAAAAATTCTCTGCTCATAATAGAGAGAATTGGTTGCGGTGGTAAAATCCAGCTGACGGATCTTGGGCAAGTGTCAAAATGCCGGTGGCGCCATCTTGAACTCGGCTGGAGTCGAGGTCGTCAAGCTGTCACGAGGAAAAGTTTCCCCGATTTCTTAGGAGAGCTCGATTAGGTTATCCGTCGATTCTCCGGGACGGTATCACCACCGTATCACTTTCGATACATCGATAATGTGCGCTCCTTTCGAGCCTCGAAACGTCACGAGGATCGCGAACACATCCGCTGTCAAAGCACAGTACGAGTCACCATCACACAACACTATTCACGTTGCTATCAGGGAAGAATGATCCATCGGGTTAAATCACAAATGCTGTTAACTGGACGGTATCGTTGCGAGTGCGACGATGATCGATTGTCGGACACTCGAACACTGGTCAGGTGCTTACACGGTGCGTTTATGCATCGAATATTATACGGGTTACGGCATTATACCACCTTGCTACGCCATTTTCAGTGGGCAGTTTACAATCGAACTGCGATACAAACGAACCACCACTCGCGTCTACTGGCAAGTGCCGACTGCCGCCAATCACGATCATCAAGCGGGTAATAATCATGGCTACCTAGTGTTTGGTGCCACTAGCGCCCCCATTTGAATCTTCTCGATCCCTGCGGTCGGTAACGTCGGTCTGTACTTTGCTGCTCGAATTTTAACCTTCATACCAACATAAATAAATCTACCTATCTATATAAATAAAAATGTAAATGTTCCTTTGTTCAAAATCTTGAATCTCCGAAAGTTCTTCATCGATTCCTTTGAAATTTCGACGCAACGTTGCATTCGAATACGCGCGTGTTTTTATATACCAGACTGAGCCACAGCAACGCGTGACCGGGTACAGCTAGTTTTAAATAAATCCTACACTATTATAGATGCGTAAACTCAAATTTTTTGAAATTGACGTGTGGCGTTTTTCCTTGCAATCACAGATACTTTCTAGCGCAGTAGACACTTCTTTTTAACGCTTGAAACACTGGATTTATTGTTTCGAGACTGTAGACATTGCATGCGAGTGATTCAAAGTTTATTTCGACTACACTCTTCCCCTCGGCTGTCGTTTGCAATTTCTACGTCAGGGAGGTCCAACTTGTTCCCCACCGAGAGCCACAAGATCCCTACCATTAGTCGTATCTCTCACCACTGCTACGTACATCCATAAGGAGGAACAGTGACGAAATTTTATATACGGCAACGATGAAGTCTAAGTGGGGAAGGAGTCGCGTGTGGCTCGCGAGCTACATGTTGGAACTCCCTATTTCACGTCATCCATGAAGGCTGACGAGATATAGAGGTAGACTAATCACTAGACTGCGGATCTTTATGTAAAATAAAAATTGTCTGCATCGATTGCAAGAAATAGAAACTGAATTGAATGATAAGAGGAGAAATCATACATTGACTTTTTCAATTTTTAAAGTTTTCCAACAATTTTGAATTTCGTCTACTCAATTTTACTATAAATGTATAAAGATCCGCAGTCTACTAATCTTATACACATACTATTCTCATAATACATTAAATAGATCGAAAATAATATAATAATATGTGTAAATTCTTGCAATATTTTTACCGTTTTAAACTATATTCATTTTTCTGATAAATTCATAAAATCCGCTGTCTAGCGATAATTACTGTCGCAGCGTGTAACGAAATAAGTGTCGAACCTTCGGTCAGCTAAAAATAAAGCTAATGAAAAAGATTCTGGACAACCTTGAAGATGTAAAGAGTTACGTAATCTGCATACTTCTTTTCAATTTCACGTTGTAAATATATGTAAAGGCAGTTATTCCTTATACCGGGATATCTATATTTACGTGAAAAAATGCGATATAAATGTACCCGTTTCTTTCCGTCAATAAAACATATATACAACTTGAATATAACATATTTCTCACCGTTAGAAACGAATTAGATAAATTCCTTCAAATGTTTCACATTTCGTAGCTGTTCGTGAAATTATATCTCTACAGAGATACGTTAGTATCTCGAATTATTATCGGAAAGAATTTATTTCCTAGAACCGGACGATCTCGTTCCACTATCAGTTTTCTGACAACATCTTTTACATTTGGTGCACCCCATGCTTGCCAACCCGCGCGGCGGATACTTCGAGGATGGGTGCTTCTTCTTTTTCTGCGACTCGATCACTATGTTTTTAGGTATCAAGATATCGTCCCACGGAATTTCGACATCATCGTCGGCGCAAGCTTCTTCCGACGACGGTTGTATATCCATTGGTTTCTCGAGCACGAGATCGTTCCACGGGATTTCCAACGTGGAGTCGCAATTTGCGGGATCGGCCGAAGCCGACTGTACAGTCTCCATAATTACTAAATCCTTCCACGGAAGAACCATGGTGCCCATAGACTCCTCTTTCGTGGGCTCTACCGCAACGTCGTCGTCAAATTCTCCGTTGCCATTTAAAGGAGTTACCGAAACATCTTGACGAATTTTCATGCCGGCTGCCGGTAACGCTATATCTCGCCACGGTAATTCGATTTTCGAATCGCACAATAGAGACACGTCCGAAAATTCCTTTCGCAGCTCCTTCATGTATGGTTCATGATACATCACCTCTTCCGGACTGTACACCAACGTCTGCCTTTTCCTTTTACACTGTTCTTTATTCTTTTGTTGCTGTTTCTGAAATTTCTGCCGAATGCAGTAACATCCTTTCACCTTTCTTTTCTCTTCGGTCATGGCGGTCAGCTATTGTATTATGGGTTTATAGAGTAAATACACGTTACTGTGATACTTGGTAATTTTCTGACGTTAACCAACCTTCTGCTGCAATTGGTTAGTTGCATTGTTTGTTTTGTTTTAACATACATGTATACATATGCGCGGAGAACATATATCTATAAGGTGTATCCTCTAACCGCCATTTTTAAGGAAAGAAAAATGTTTTCAATCAAAATTAGTCAGTCTTCTTTTAAATCATTGCTCAAAGTCATTTTTATTCTCTTTTAAACGAAACTGTATATATTTTAGAATTGTAACCAGCGGTAGGACGAATTGAACAACTATGTACCACGACCTTCAGGCGACCTTGAATCAACAAATCGCTAATACAAGAAATTACTTGACTTCAGCGAATGAGACTGTATATAGTTACAAAATTATTTGCTTTTCTTTTAACCAACTGTACACATCGAGTACATATAAATATATGATTTGGTGACATAAAATTCATTGTAATTGTACAGGCGTGCCGAAGAATACAAAGTTCGATCATCCGAACCTCGATTGAATGAATGAAACAACAATTCGATGATCTGTAGAATGAGATTGATTCGGTCGTCGTTGAACGAACGAACATTATGTTTTGCACATGTACAATCGAATACAATGTACAATCTGTTTCAATCACGCAATTGACGAATCACTTTTATAGTTTCGATCGCGACATCTGTCGACGAGCCGCGGTATAACGTGAAAAATTCACTAGTTGCCAATAAAAGGAAATCCGTAGTGACTCTGTCTTGATTTCACGGTATAAGATTGAATGAAATGCGCGAGTCCGTTCCGTTCTTTCGGTGCGTTCGCATTATAAAATTCAGCGTGTAAAATAACATTGTCCGGGATCGTGAAAGTAGCTGGTTTGACTGTTTCGAGAAACACCGAGAGAAATCCTTTATGGTGGTTGACTTGACGAGCGCAGTAGGAGTACGTTTAGAAGGCAGCCATCTTGCAATCCCTAATCAAAGATCTTCGGCTAGCGGCTATCGCTGTCTGGTTTTCAGCCAGTTAATATCAACACACAGTTCATCAAATGGCTTTAAAACGAATTAACAAGGTACGTGGATGGTCGGCGGTGTTCGTTTTGTACAGGGACAGTCAGGTGTCGATGTGATGTGTGCCGAATGCGGTTGAACGCCCTTAACGATTTTGCAGTGCGAGAAGCAATGTGAGCCAGCATTGAAAATCATGTTGGCTTTTCACCACCTTTTTTTTCCATCCCATTCGCCGTGTGTGCTTTTATTTAAGCTCGCGTACGCGATTATCCCGAGACAGTGCATTGCGCACGCAGCACAGTGCCACTTTGTGCCAGTGGATATGCATCTAAGGTGACAGTGAAATTCTAAAAAAAATTTTAAGTGGCTAACCGATAAATTACCGGAAGTAACGTAAAGCCGTGCGTTACATACTCCTTTATATATACACATATATACTATATATACGTATGTATATATATGTATATACATATATATACATATATATGTATATATATGCATATACATGTATACGTCGAGCTATAGATAACTCAGAAATCACGAAAATTTCATTAGTGCATTCATAGTCCATTTATGGAAAGAGCTGGGACTTCCCCCATTTTCCAAATGATCACTGGTACCTGCTCCAATGTGTAACGTGATTATCGCCATGTGACTCTAAAACATGTTCACACGAGAGAACTAATCGTTCAGGATTGCTAGCTTCGGTATTGCCATTCGTAGCAGCAAGGCAAAAGAATTGATTCCACCACCTATCGAATCGGCACATTGTATGATAAAACCTGCTGCCTTCCTACTCTGTTATAATGAAGCAAAGAACCAGTTCTTACCGTTGTTATCGTAGTTAATACGTCTACTACGATGTCATCTGTATGCGGGTAACAGAATTATTTGTACAGACTAAAAAATTCATTTTTACAGTGCTTGTTTTGCTCTTTACGGTGTAAGATCGATGAGATTTCTTTGCCGTACGTTTCCGAGAAGATTAGAGCTCCTAATTTTACCCTGAGTAATAACCTTATATATCTTATGTACGGACGAATCAGTTTAAACTATGTTTTCATGTTGTATACTACAGAGAGCATGGTAGAACTACGTTCGATACTTCTACCGTTACATGATAATATTTGATATTTATATGTTCTTTATGTATAGATTTATTTACTAGCTCTGTTATAAAAATGCATTGTACACCGGCTATATCTGTACGTCTATAGAAATCTTACTAATCTATGCTGCAATACTTGAAATAGGTATTTAGCTATTCGAGCGAGTTCTTAATTGAAAGGAGAGAAATTTAAGAAATATTAAATTTAGATTGTGCAACCTTTTATTCAGATTTTTAATCGAATTTGTTTTGTTCTTTAGGAGCTACAGGATCTTGGGAGGGATCCACCTGCCCAATGCTCCGCTGGTCCTGTAGGCGATGATTGTAAGTTTTCTTATTATATCTATCGTGCTGCAAAAGACTGCAAAATTATGGTTTCATATTGATGTTCAATCCTATCACAGTGTATTTATAAATGTGTGTTTCATTGAACTAAATATAGTCACATTATAATCCTCTATAATGGTTTTCTTTTTTAATCTTCTTTTCCATAATCTGAAATTATTGTTTTTCGTATATATTTAGTTGTAACTCACTGTTATGTTTTCTGCTTATAAAATCGCACAACGAAATATTACTTATTTAATTATATAATTGCTTTCAGTATTCCACTGGCAGGCAACTATTATGGGACCAGTGAGTATATATGAATTTTTAATCTTATGGTTCACATGAATTAATTAACTTCGTATTTATGAATTGGGAAACATAAGCTTCTTAAACGTTCCATAGTAATATAAGTATAAATATAATTTGTGAGTATTATTTTGCAAGTATTTTCACCTTTGCTCTGATCGTCAAAGGTAATTTCCAAATAATGAACTTTATGTTGTATTAACTATGATAGTATTATTTCGGAAATGTGTGATAATGCATGAAGTATTAAATGCAATAATTACCGAAATTTCACGAATATGTTTACCTCTGTTAGTGTGTACGATTCTGTTGTATTTCGCATATTTTGTTATGGACACTGGTGTCTGAAATATATAACGATAAAACAGTTTTTGAGCGAAATAGAATCACTTGTGAAATACAATGTACACAGCATTGTTCTAATAGTCAGTCCAATGCGAAATATGACCTTTTTGTGAAAATTAGTGAAGAAAATACATTACTCTCGATAGGATAGAAATCAAATTGAACGGAGAATTCAGAAGCATATATTATTTTCAGCCTGACAGTCCATATCAAGGAGGAGTATTTTTCCTTACAATTCACTTCCCCACAGATTACCCATTCAAACCACCTAAGGTATGTAAAATGCTGTTAGAGAAAAAACATACCACTACGACAGTGTATACATAGCATATTAATTCGATGATGCATGTTTATACAGGTTGCTTTTACGACTAGAATTTATCATCCAAATATTAACAGTAATGGAAGTATTTGTTTGGATATTTTAAGATCGCAATGGTCCCCAGCACTCACCATATCAAAGGGTATATAAATTTACGAATATAATATCATTGAAGTTAAAAAAGAAAAGAGAGAGAGAGAGAAAAGACGATTTTAATTTTAGAAGAATTTTAATAACAGAATAATATATATCTATGAGATGATTGTTTTATACAAGGGAAATCGTTTCTTTCTTCCAGTCTTACTATCAATATGCTCTTTGCTCTGCGATCCAAATCCAGATGACCCTCTGGTACCAGAGATAGCAAGGTTATACAAAACCGACAGGGAGAAGTACAATGAATTGGCACGTGAATGGACGCGCAAGTATGCCATGTGATGCGCCAACCTCCGTTGACTTCAACATCTAAAAACCACCAACAAGCAGCCCCAGCCTATTGCCACTTATGCATCAGCACCGATTGAAATTAGTTATGGCTCGTCTACTTTTAAACTTAAGCCAGTACTTGGGGTCGAAGTGTGCTCAGACAAACGTGGTCGATCTGAAATTTCCTTCGTCCTGAGAGGCCTGCGAATATTGAGACGTTGCCACCAAATGGCAATTGAGGCAATTTAAAAAAAGGTGGTCACATTAACATTATATATATATATATAAATCAGGAAAAAACAGAAAAAAGAAATATGTCCGCTTTGATTTTCATAAATAAAAAAGGAAAAAAGAACAACAAAATGGAAGTAAAAAATATAGGAGAGTGAAAGTAGGATTTGTATTTGAATTGAATAGTTTAATTTCTAATTATATATGCTTATGAAATACCGTAATATTATGTACCTACTTTCTCAGTGGAAAAACGAAAAAAAGAAAGATACCTTTGAACTGACAGCACACCAATTGTTAGTTTTAACGCAAGTGAGCAATGTTTGCCCGTCCCTTGGAACGATGCAGTCACTTTTTTGTAAGACTGGGCTATATATAAATACTACTGAAACTATACCTGTATGTTTTGTTCAATTATTAAAATTCCTTACCTATCTAACAAATTCTACGAGTAACTCGAAATTTTGTGGTTTGGTTCCTGTGTGTGCGTAGTAGTTTAATTATGCATATATCATTCATCGATAAATCGGACTACGAGAGAGAGAGAAAGAAAGTTGGAAAAACAAAACTCGACGATTATGCGACTAGTAGGAAATTCATTTTAGCGATTTCGACCGCGATAAAAACATCCTGGGCCTGTACTATACTAATTAATGAAGTTTAATCACGATTTTTCACCACCCGAGAATCTCACGATCCTCTCGGGCTTATTATAATGAAATGTAGTCACTGTTTATCGATAAATGATGAGAGCGAATTACAATTTTGTTTGAATTTTCACGTAAAACGTGTTAGACAAAGAAAAAAAAAGAAGACGAATTGTTTGAACAAGCCGTGGGGCTTGGAAAAAAAACCGACTTCATTTTATATTAAATATGCGTCATTTATATTATCAGCAAAGTCATGCGTCGTACCTTGCGAATCCACGATTCGCCTGTCGCTATATTTTATTTGAATCGATGCGTTTACTATTGTTTTGCGTGTAAATTTCTTTCTTTAAGCGATAACTTTTTATTATTATTATTATTATTATTACTACGATTATGATTATTATTAATATTATTATTAATATTATTTAGAATATTATTTAGAATTTGTCTTAAGTTTCCTTGTCAACCACAATATAAAAAAAAAACAATCTTATACGTACCTACACTAATTACGATCTTTGCAAAGACCTCTACCACCGCGAGCAAAATGGACTATACCGTGTTTTACATTAGGTATAATACTTTTAGTCTCTCCGAGTATACCAAGATACGTTTTCTCAACGCTATATATTTTTCATATATATTGTGGCTGTAAAGGATAATCGCAGTGAGATTTCAGGACTATTCTGCCTAAATCTACCTAAATACATTCTATGATTAACGAGAGATGAGAGAGCGAGAGCGAAAGATTGCGAGAGAGAGAGAGAGAGAGAGAGAGAGAGAGAGAGAAAGTACGTTGTCAACGTAGCAATGTATCCGTTCGTCGGTTAGTACGTTTTAAAAGTAATTATTTAAATAAACATGATGATGCACCGTCGTCTCGGTGCTAGCGATGTTTTTCGGCTTCTAAATCTAGATAATGAAATAAACTAATTGAGATATAACGACACGCGGTCACTTAATTAGACAGTAAGCAAAAAAGAAGGAAAACAGAAAAAATAGAGAAAGATAAAGGAAGAAAAGAAACAGACAGGAGTTTGTGTCTTTGCGATCAATTTTTTCTCTGGAATCGGTGCTTGTAAAAGATACGGCAAAGCTCGCGGAGCGAATAACGAAGCCTAGAAAAGACAAATCGATTAGTATGTAAGACGGCGTATCACACTTGTTAATGTCGATTTTGTCTCGTACGAACCTGTATTCGCTGTGTAATTTAAAACTTTAACAAAAGAAAGAGGAAAATAAAACAGAAACACGCGCGGCAAAGAGCAGATATTCAAACGTTTGATTTTGCCACGACGACGCGCGATAGAAAGCAACAACAAAAAAAAAAACAATATAACAATTGATGATCGTTCGACTTCTACTAGGAAGAACAAAAGAGAACAAACTACTCATGTGTAATTAATTATTACTATCGCAATAATGAACATTTTTCATAACGTATCTTGTGTACATTTTAGCAATTAGCCCTTTATATATAATAAATTCCACATGATGATAAGCGACTCGCGCGTGTATTCCCAATCACTTGTAATCCACCGACGAATAATATCATCGGCGCATTCTTTTTGTACTTGCATTTTACTGAACTCGTCGGACGTAATTTCTAGACTGTTATATCCTCTCATCCGCGGTGTTCTTAAAAAAATGCGACAAGTATTTAATCGAGTAGGATTTTTATAATACAATCGTGCGTGTACCCTAACTATACGAAGTAGAGTCATTGCCAGGTGGTTCGGTCGATTATAGTTATGAGCGTGAATGTTTTATATCGAATCAATCCCAGGTAAAAGTAAAGAAACTTCGAATGACTAGTATCTAGGACTGGGTAAATGTCTTTGTTAGACTTTCACGAAAGACGACGGACTATAGTATTTCGCGTAGAGCCATAAGCCGAGTTTGGAATGACACACGGACCGGTGAAAGTGGCGATCATCTTCCTCCCTTCGCCCTA
Organism: Lasioglossum figueresi; assembly: GCA_028455805.1. Lineage (NCBI taxonomy): Eukaryota > Metazoa > Arthropoda > Insecta > Hymenoptera > Halictidae > Lasioglossum > Lasioglossum figueresi. The sequence goes on along the minus strand of CM052203.1, from coordinate 6,491,997 downwards.
GTTGTTCTTGACCGCTGTATTTTACCACGTTTATTAACACTCGGCTTGAATCTGGTGGAATATCGCGGCTAGCGACAGATATAAACGTGCATCGGCGCGAACAAGTCGGGCTACGAACTTCTGTAGAGGACGTTCTCGGACAGGAGCCTAACCAGACGCCAACCGCACGTTTGAAGCCGAGATTTCGATTTAATGTAGCAGGTTTCTCTGCATTGTTAAAACGGCCACTATTCGTTAATTGGGAGTCGTTAGTACTTAAACCCAGATGGCTCGCGACGTCTCGAAGACGTCTTTTCACGACCATTTTGGGTCTGGGCGTCTACGTCCTGAATAGACATCTTAAAGACCTCGTTGAAGGTCTTACAGACGTCTGTTTCGAGACGTTTTAAAGACGTACCGTTTTGTAACAACATGAGACGTCCAGGAGATGTCCTTGAGACGTCCGTGTGTCCAAGAACAGACTTTTCGAGACGTCTTTAGGACGTCTTTGCGCTATCTGGGAAGGTTAATCCGTAACGTCTCAGGAGATATATTTTCGTTAATCCGGCCCGTGTCCTATGATGAAGAAGGGACACTTGTATATGGAGGTCGTCAACGACCGTTTAACCTACTTACGAAATTCCGTTGCAAAATGTATGACTTGCATCTGTGCGATTGTAACAAATTCTTAATCTGCAGAAAGTAATAAATGTTCATTTAAGATTGTCGTTGGTTAATGTGTGTTACATACATGGTTTTGTCAGGAATTGTGTAGTTTAAGGTTTTCTTCAGTTTTGACGCAGTATGCGAGCATCGGGAATGTCTAAACGCTTATCTGCGATCTTATAATGAAAGCAGTAGAAAGTTCGGCGAGTCTACGAACTCGTATCCGGTTTTTAGGAATAGTCCTTAAACGACTCGTTAAAACAATATTAACAGAGTCGGTTGTTGACTTACGCTTCATGACGATTATTCGCGTTAAATGTTTTTGGTCGTATGGAAATTAGGGTACGAATACTTTTTGGCATTTAGAGGTAGCGAAGGATCCGAGAGGATCTATGGAATTCGACATACTTTTTTTTTGTGCACCGTACTTAGTACGAGAAATCAGATTTTGCGTTTAGCTTTAGCGCGGTCGAAAGGAAAAAATCAATTTAGACTTCCTAGAACAATTTCCTAAATTCAGAAACGTCATGGTAGGATTAGTTAACTCATACCTTACGTTTGATAGCATCTGCAGAATAATTTTAGCATTACTTCTCCAAGGTGCAGGTTCCACAACCGGATGAAGTCTGAAATTATTTACATTTTTAACAGTAAACCCACCGAGCCTTAGAAATAACTGGAATGTGTTGCGTTAGAATAATAACAAGATATTGAATTTATTTATATTCCGCGTGATTTTGGTTACGTTCGTCAATAAAGCAATTTATTCAATTATTCCGCACTTGAAATTGTTGAACCTCGAGTGCCGGTGCTGGACTGCGTCTATTTCGCTTGTGTTCACTATATCTAGACTGCGGATTTTATGCCGCAAAATGTGTATATGTATATTATATACACATATATATAACTGCTGTATCTTGCAATTAATTCAGACAATTTTCATTTTGCAGAAAAAAGTGTGTACAAAGTATTCGTGCACGTTTTAAAAACGAATAACTTTTTCAAAATTCCACTGAATGTCCAATGCAGATTTAAATATAATGATTGAAAGTTGAATTTATATATAAATATAATGACTAGACTGCGGATGTTCAATAAGCATATGCAAATATGCACATAAAATATGAAAATATGCACAAAAAGTATGCAAATATGCACGAAAAATATGATCAGAACTAATACAAAGAGATATTTATCAGTTATATTTTAATTAACAAATTTATTTATACGTAAACACCATAATTTGCTTTACAATAAGTTGTTAGTAATTTTTCCATGTTTGTAACACTTAGTTGTTGCCGTTTGTCAGTTAATATTGACTTATATGCTGAAAAAGTACGTTTTACATTACAGAATGTAATAGGTGCATATTTATATTTGCCCCAACAGCGTTGTGGTACATTAGTTGACACATTTTCATCGCTTAATATCCTCAGTGTTTAGATGTTTCGCATAAATCAGGACTATTTTTTACCACTGCATTTGTTTTAACACGAATTTGATCACCAGATTTACCAGGAACACCTCTTAAATGTTCAATACAGTCCATGAATATTTTCATTGAATTTGTTAAGGGTAAACCAACAGTTTCCAGTCTCTTTATTGTAGCTGGAAGAAATCGTAAATGTACTTTTATAAACGTCAAATTTTGTGCAACTTGTGTCTGTTGGAACAAATTTTGAGCTGTCGCAACACATTCTGAGCTGTTGCAATTACAACTATATCATCTCCATAAAAATCTTCAACTACCTATTTACAGAAACAAAAGAAAGATTGCGAACGAATGATTTTACTTATTTTTAATGATTAAAGAATAGTCGAATCTGTTTAGTTTTATTAAAATTTTCGGCATAAAATATTGTAGTCAAACAAATCGCAGTAAAATACAGTGAAATTATATAAAAGAAATATGTAATATATATTTGCATATCGAAATATGTATTTACATAAACATCCGCAGTCTAATAATGACGCTAATGAACCTAGTCCTTCTAACGTTTCAAAAGAAACTCGAGCTGCTGGGTGCAATTTTGAAGAAATTATTCGTTTTTAAAAGGTGTACGAACAGTTTGAGTCGATACCTGGAAGAGAAACGCAAGGATTTGACTTGGTGATTTGAAACAGCAAAAAAGTGAGCACTGTGAGTACCGCGACTGATTCGAACCGGTGCAGCTCGAGCCCATCGCTAGCCTGTAGTACGAGTACGTGTTTCGATCTATCGAGCGGCGCTTGGGACAGTCTGGTCGCGATGCGGCTTATTCAGTATCAGTACTGTTCTCGGCACGTACGGCGATCGAGGACGTCAAGGTGGCTCGCTGGTGAATACGCGCGAAATACCGTCGCGAAAATGAGTCGATAGATCGCCGATCGATCAACTTCCTGTCCGTGCCGCGACATTTTCAAAAAGCATCTCACGGAAATCCGCCCCGATATACTTCGGAAACCTTTGGTACCTGCACGTCGCACCCGACAGGTACGTAATGCTGCAAAGTAAACATTGTTCAACACGTTGTACATCATTCTTCATTTTCTGCAACGCTCGTTCAAGCTGCATTGTCACGCTTCGCTAAAAAATACTGTGCCCCGTTCAGAGTCTAATCACAGGCTTCCTCGTGTCAATGTCTCATTGATCTTCTTGTGCGATTCTCTACCTCGATAACGATGGAATTTTATCGAAATTGCGATATAAACATTATTGAAAAATAGCTGGGATGAATTGTTTTCATTTTTCTCGAGATCTCTTTCGCTATCTTTTTGAGTGAGACGGTTCTTCGGTAATCGGTTTATTTGAAAAATACCGTGATCCTGATTAATTAGTTTCCATCTTCCATGTCTTGAATGAAAATTTTCTTGTTAATTAAAAATTTCTGTTCGTTAATCAAATATTACGGCGACCTTGTTTTCTCCTCCTTTCTCCTTTCGGATGAAGTGCAGCTTCTCGACTTCGTTATAAATCATCGAACACATTGAAAAATTATGTCCCAAGAATCCCTTCAATCGCGTCACTGTCATTTCCCATTTGTTTGATCTTGACGAGGTATAAGTGTCACCGATAACAACTGATTCTCCGTTTAATTGTCACTGAAGGAATTGTCATGCGAGGATATTCATTGTTATCTGTTAATAGTCATCAACTTCGCGATTGTGCGAAGCTCTTCTTCAATGGCGAATGTTCTTTATTTGTATAAGAATTCAGTGTTGCGCACTAAAAATTATTATTCGCTGTGCATTCGAGACAAAATAGCCTTAAGGATCCTGTTGAGTACTTTCTCTTCCTGTTTACTTATAAACGAATACTGTACCGATCACTGTAATGATTAGACAGCGGATCTTTATGCAAAGTAAAGATGTTCGGAATTGCAGGAAAACGGAGTGACGTATTTATTTTCTCTCTTAATACGTTCAATGGGTTGAGAATAGTATTAAGATATTTCTAAATTCGTCTAATGTTTTTAATGTCTGAAATTACAGTCCGCTGATGAGAGAAATCCTCTGTCTAGTAATGATAATGTTGTTGGGGAAAATGTTACTTAGGTTCGGCGTAACTTCCACGCGCAAAGTAATTCCGAAAATCTGTGAATCGAAATGTTTTCCGCACGCTTTCCCTCGCAGGATTATGCAAGATCACTTCCTACTTCCTCTTACTTTGCAAATGATCGCGGTTCAAAGCAGTCGACGATACTAAACATGATTTCCTGTATGCGCGACACGGATCTCGACAAATTCGAACAATATACTCGCGGCCAAACAGGATACGATTCATTGTCAATGTTACTCCACAATACCCCTTCATTTACCAATTATGCCAACGAAACGAGCACTAACAGTATTCGAAAAAGTTTCAAGGTGTGTTAAGAAACAAATATTAAATCTCATTTAATCGTTATCTACGCTAACTAAAAAACTGAACGTCTTATTACGCAGAGCTGATAGTTGAACGAAAATGGCGAAACATGACGTTCAACTGCCGTTTGAAACCGAATCGATAAGCTTCATTATCAGCGAAGATTTCATTCTAATATATTCACTCGTTCACACGTAGCAATAAAATGTCATCGTTATGGCCAACTGTTTTCGCTAGAAAATTGCTGCTTTGTTATACAGACGTTCGCTATACGATAAGCTCCATGCCTTTGTTTCATTATGAGTTTCTTAATTATGAATTATGACTAATTCCGAGTAACGGAATAATACGTTTGACGACACGTTCACATGTGACGTACCGTACTGCATTTCGACTGTAAGTTTTATGCACTCGTCGCGACTATGTGTGTTGTAACCGCGTCTTTTTTGTAAACTTCCCGTTTTTCCTGTTTCGTGCTCTTGCACGTTCAGACACGCGCGACGAAGTTTTGCGACCGTTTTTCCCAATAACATAGCGTATAATTATGTCTCTGACGAAACGTAATGCTAATGTCGGATCCACTCTACTTATCTTCCGTAAACAAACGATAAAAATTATTTGCAATATTATCGCAACTTTGAACAATAGGGAATACAATTTAATTGTTTATAAATTATGCGAAAGAATGGCGATTTTGTATTTTTTCAATGATACAGTGCCAGAAATTTCCATAAAGCCACTTGATTTTTTGGTGAAATCTTATATTTATTTCATGGTAATGAGAAACTTATGCACGATAGCATTTTAGGAATAATAAAAGAAACCATTTACATGATTACATTCAAAGATATATTATTTATTTGCTGAAAAACGTAAAATTATGTAGTTTAACAAAAAACGAACTGCGAAATTTCCATAAAGCCACCTGATTTTTTGGTGAAAT
>CM052203.1:6420454-6486465 GCA_028455805.1 Lasioglossum figueresi | reverse complement strand
TTTCTAATTCCGATATTTCATTTGTGTCGTGTGTAACTCCGTTTCTTGTCTGTCACAATTAAAAAGAAATGGAGATCAAAGGAAAATTTTTTCTAATAAATCGGGTGTATATTTTTCCATTTTATAATTTCCGTATGTAATTTGTGACGCGCGTAACTCCGTTAGAGGCACGTGCAAAAGAAGACCATAAGGTTAATGCAGTGAAGAAATTTAGCATAATTTAGCATAATCTAGCATAAACTTCACGTTCCAACTGCATCGCTGTCGGCTTTGGTTGATACGATATAAATAAATACCCTAATTCAATCTCTCCACTCTCTCAGTCCTTTATTTTTAAACGCGGTTCACATATGCCTATTGTTTACAATCACCTATTATCTACACGAGGAAATGAACTGTGTACATCTAAGAAAGTTTGGTCACGCGTGCTATTGAATAAGCATGAGCTAACGTGTCTGCTCGTGAATTACTATATCTCCTTGCTTTGAAATGCTAATGTAAGTACCTATCAAATATTCGAAGTCGATCTTCTCGAAAGTAAAGCGTCGTTCAAAATCGTTGAACAGAGAATAATTGAGATTCTCGATTTTCCGTGCAGGTGTACCGGAGGGCCTCCAAGAAATTGGAAGAGTCGCCTATCAAAACTAAAGTAACGCCGCAGGATGAGGAGAAAATGCGACGTCTTCTGTGCTATGAGGAGGCACCGGAATATCTTCAACATAATCCCTACATTCTGAGCGGATACCGAGGATACCTCACCACAAAATTATGCCTGGAAAGGTTCGTCCTCGCGTTGCCCTCGTCGATCCCCTTCCGATCATCGTCGATACTCTTGATTTCATCAGGTTGTTGCATATGAAACATTCAACTTCAGAACTTTTTCAAAATTGCACCGATTGTGTTTCTTTTGTGAAACGTTAGAAGAATTACTTGGACCACTTTTATAACACTGTCCAACACCAAATCTGTTTCGCCTATAACTGTTGCGTGCACCTTATAGAGATTTTTGCGCTGATTCCGCATCTACCTTCAATTTCTCTCCTACACGCACAGTTTTTGAGAAACATGACTCTGAAAAAAAACATATTTTCTAACTTTAAACAAATAGTGTGATTTTATTATAACAGATATTCAATTGTTCTTTGCAGCAAACGATTCTGTAGACTTTCTCGAATACAATGATATGCAATATTGATACGTTATGATTATTTAAACATGTTTATACAATCATTAAAGATGAAGAGGCACACTTTTGCACAGATTTTTGAGGATATTTTTAAATTTATCGGAAAAAATGAGGGTCCAGTGGAAAATCGAACTATACCACGCGATAGAGCAGACTTTTATCTTGAGAAACCACCCTTTGAAGTTTCGAACGTCAACGTTTTTTTCGAACCAGATAGCAAAATATCTTCGCCCGACATGACCGTCACTGGCGGCAACTCGTGTCGGGCGAAGATATTTTGCTATCTGGTTCGAAAAAAACGTCGACGTTGCGAACTTGAAAGGGTAGTTTCTCAAGAGAAAAGTCTGCTCTATCGCGTGGTACAGTTCGATTTTTCGCTGGACCCTTAATTTTTTGGATAGATTCAAAAATATCCTCAAAAATTGGTGCAAAAGTGGTGTGTCTCTCCATCTTTAACGATAGTTTAAATATGTTTAAACATGTTTAAACATTCATAATGGATTAATATTGGATATCACTGTATTCGGGATGTCTACAGAATCGTTTGCTGCAAACAACAATTCAATATCTTTTGTAATAACAACACAATATTTGTTTACAGTTGAAAAATATGTTTTTTTTTCAAAGTAATGTTTCTCAAAAACTGTTCGTATAGGAGAAAAATCAAGGACAGATTCGGAATCAGCGCAAAAATCTTTGTAAGGGACACCCAACAGCTATAGCGAAACATGAAAAAAGTTGAAATTTGTTGGGCAGTGTAATTATCGGACATTTCATGTGCAATATATACATACAGGGTGTTGGAAAAGGTTACTTCACATGACCTGAAGGAAGTACAACGTTTTTCGGACACCCTGTATGTTAGGAGTATGTTTAAATCTTTTAATAAAATTGTTAATGCTTTCGGCGCAAGGTTCGATCATTTGTTACTTAATTTACAAAGCCATTTTGCAAATTACCAAAGCAATTCCGTCGTTTCGATCTACATTCGGATCATCCTCGAAGGTTACTAGAATTGAGTCTGTGAACATTTTTTTTAGCAAATTAAGAACATTTTAAAATTTAAGAATACATAACAGAGAAAGGGAATACATAACAGAGAACGTTAATAATTCTAAATTCACTGCACACAGTCATCACAGTACACCCACACACCGCTAGACCACGTATACGTACGCGAGGATTGCAAAAGTTCGGGATTCCGCTCCTGATTTCATAATAACGCAAAGACGGGGTTTCTTAGTAGTCAAAATCGCTAGATGAAAGATTAATCTAGAGGACTATTTGCCTTAAAAGCCCTACTTTTACGTTTACGACGCGTAATTCTCATTATTCGGCAACATATCGACAGGCGGCAGCACCGTCGCCTGTCCATTGCTTCTCGCGGCTCCGCGACATGCTGCCGAATACAGTATTTTCTCGATAATTGTCCCCAACACGGGTCTGCCCAGGGACAATTATCCGCCAGGGATACTATATTCTTTGACTTTTGCCGAACGTAGAAAAGGACAGCGTAGCTCGAGAGGCTTCGGTCGCCGAGAAGTGTAAACATGACTAATCCGCTAACGAAACTTCTTTATTTTTAATTATCTATTTATGGGACTTTGACCAACATATTCTAATTCCAATATAATTCCAATTATATTTACTTGTGTATTGAACGATGAAAGTTTTCGATGCAATGAAATACAGCGTAACTTCCCATACGTTGTTCTTTCTTACGTTCGAAATTTTCGTCATTCATTACACAAGTAAATATCATGGGAAAACAAGTAAATATCGTGGAGTAAATATCATATTTGGTATCATTTGTATTAGAAGAATGCCACGAATATGTTGGTGAAAGTCCCATAAAAAAGTAATGAAAAATAAAGAAGTTTTGTCATTGGGTTAGTGGTGTCTCACCGATATAGTCCCGAGGAGTGGGGCAGGAGTGGGGATAGTTCGGTCAGACATTTGGGACATTTATCGATGAAATACTGTAATGAGAATTGCGCGTTGTAAACGTAAAAGTAGGAATTTTGAGGCAAATAGCCCCCTAGATTGATCTTTTATCTAGCGATTTTGACTACCAAGAGACCCCGTCTTTGCGTTATTGAGAAATCTGGAGTAAAATCCCAGACCCTTGCAATCCTTGCGTACGCGTACGTGGTCTTGCGGTGCGCGAGTGTACTGTGGCGACTGTGTGCAGTCACGCGCGAGTGTCGCCTGTCTAGGAGACGCAGCCCTTAATAAATTCGACGTGAAACTGTAATACTTGTTGAGTGCATACCAGTTATCGAGACACTGAGGTAAACAGTAAACATTAGGCGAGAACATATAAGGTCATAGGTCGAAGTATACCAACCAAAATTATGCGGTAAATTTGAAATTACTTTGAAACGCGAGAACACTTTTCGTACCTCTTGTAACTGCTTGTTATACCATATCTATGAATTTATGGTAATTCTTTGAAATTCATCTGTGTCCATGAAATAATTACAACACTTAAGTAACAAATGATCGAACCCTTGCGCCGAAAGCATTAACAATTTTATTAACAAGAAATACGATCGATAGAAAGCTATAATTTAAATCTTTTGTTGGAAAGCATTGAAACGTTGTTTATTTCAGTATATTTTGGTGGACGAATGAAACAGTGAATATATGGAGCCACATATTTGGCTGGATGTTATTCTTTGGTTTGACGCTATACGATCTTTGTCTATTGAACATCCATGCTCCGATGGGTGACAAAGTAATCGTAGCTCTTTTATTAATCTGTTTTCAGGTAAACGCACATTGGCTTAATTTTACTAGACTATGTAGTTCCGTACACACGGCGCACCTCTCACTCAAAATTTCGATAGAACGGCTAAAAAAAATCGTACATCAATTATTAACGCGTCGTTGTAAAGATGAAGCTCCAATCTTTAAATCAATTGCGGATTCGATGATGAACTTTTTTTTTTTTGAAGAATTCATAGACGTTTCAATTTATAGCATTTTCGAGAAAAAACGCGTTTTCGGTTTCTGACTCGCTACATCTTGAAAAAATATCTTTGAGAAAAATGAACACTACGCCGCGAAAGTGGAGGCTTCAAGCTTTAAATTGAGTCTAAATTTATTGTCGTACGATCATTTTTTACGAAACTGTCATACTTTTAATCGGGTACTTGTTCAAATACTTTTTCTATCCATTAATATTGCATAATAATATGCTTTAGATCTCTGATTATTATTTAAAATTTAAACATTCATTGTTTTAGGCTTGTATGATACTGTCCTCGGTCTATCACACGTTCTCCTGTCGAAGCGAGAAGGATTACTGGTGTTTCCTTTCGTTCGATCTCTTTGGCATTGCTTTAAGTCTTCTGTCGATATACATGTCTGGAGTGTACTACGCGTTTTGGTGTCACAAGGTGAAAAACTTGCATATTCCTATGTCTTAATCGATACTGACAGCGTAAACCTCTGTATTGTTCGCGATCTCGAGGCTAGCGGTATAATTCTTCCGATTATAATCCATAAAGTCTGCAGTCTAACGACTTTAATTCCTTTTTACTACAAATGCATAAAGTCTACAGTCTAACGACTTTAATTTCTTTTTATTACAAATGCATAAAGTCTGCAGTCTAACGACTTTAATTCCTTTTTACTACAAATGTATAAAGTCTGCAGTCTAATGACTTTAATTCCTTTTTACTACAAATGCATAAAGTCTGCAGTCTAATGACTTTAATTTATTTTTATTACAAATGCATAAATTCTGTAAACATCTGTATTGTTGTTCGCGATCTGAAGGCTAGCGGTATAATTCTTCCGATTATAATCCATAAAATCTGTAGTCTGATGACGTTAATTCCTTTTGTTTTACAAATGCATAAAGTCTACAGACTAACGACTTTAATTTCTTTTTATTACAAATGCATAAATTCTGTAAACATCTGTATTGTTGTTCGCGATCTGAAGGCTAGCGGTATAATTCTTCCGATTATAATCCATAAAATCTGTAGTCTGATGACGTTAATTCCTTTTGTTTTACAAATGCATAAAGTCTACAGACTAACGGCTTTAATTTCTTTTTATTACAAATGCATAAAGTCTACAGTCTAACGACTTTAATTCCTTTTTATTACAAATGCATAAAGTCTGCAGTCTAATGACTTTAATTTATTTTTATTACAAATGTATGAAACCTTCAGTCCATTTGATCACAATACGATTTGTGCTGTTCATCTCTTCCTAAAACACTTCGGGACATTCTAGGATAATTCCAAGAGCGGTAATTGAAAATGACTGTTTCTCTTTTTAAATAGGAACTGCAGAGGTTCTACTTGATAACGGTGCTGGCAATCTTCGTGTTCGCGATGATACTTCAAATACCAAAACTGAATGTCAATGGGAACGTGAAGCTAGTCGTATTTGTTGCTTGGGCGGCTTATGGAGTCCTGCCAACGCTGCATTGGAGTATCGCAATGGGCGGCATGGACAACCCGATCGTTAGAATGTTGCTTCCAAGGGTACTAGGAATGTATGTGATCAGTGGTGGCGCATTTGTTATTTATTTGACGAAAATACCGGAACGTTTTTTCCCAGGTAATCATTCTCCTGTCAATATATGTCAATGTCTATCGTTACGGTCCAAGAGCCCATTCGGATGAGATTCCATTCGGATCTTGGGTACTAAATTTAATAGAAATATATTGAGTATATATATAAATTAATTATTTATGGTAAGCGTAAAATTGAATAAAACTATATATAGATTAAAATTAATTTCAAATTTTAGTATTCACGCGTGTCCGCGCTGTCGAACAATTGAAAACAAAAATCGCGCGATTTCGGCCGTGTCTGAACGGGCTCTAAGACTTCAAAATGTACTTCACGGTTTCGTGAGAAGAAATACGGCCATTTTTAATGCTCGGTATTCTTCGGCGTTAATAGGACTTTCACGGTCTAGGGTTTCGCTTTATATCATTAGAAAGTCTGCCGTAAGACCACGGGAGCATCTTACGCAATTTTCGCAGGTCAGAGATGACTGTAATTTGTTTATGTTCAAGGGTGGGTGGATTACATCGGCTCCTCTCATCAATGGTGGCACGCGCTGGTGGTGTTGGCTCTGTATTATTGGCACAACACCGGGATGCTTTATGTGGAATACAGGATGAACCATGGTTGCCCGAGCAACATCAAGTTATTATGACAGACGGAGTCTGACGACCATTCAGGTATGAAATCGAATTCTGTCCGATACAATTAACCCTTAGCGCTCGATGCAGTTTTAATTCCAATATCGAGACATTTTTTGAATCTAGATTTTTTACATTGGGCACATAAAATTAAATCTGTTTTCTCATACAACGGTGGTAGAGGCGGGCATTATTTGGCGAAACAAATATTTCAAATACTATTTAATATTTCAGATGTTATTTTGCTTAAAGAAAATAGCATTTTAAATAAGATATACAATTTCGAAAATAAAATATTTCTATTTGAACAATATGAACATCGAAATAAAATATTTCTATTTTAACGATTTGATCCACAAAATAAAATATTTCTATTTTAACCATTTGATCCACAAAATAAAATATTTCTATTTGAACAATCTGAAACACGAAATAAAATATTTTACCGTTAAGAAGCGACTTACACCGATAAATGTATCGAATTCGAACCATTATTTTCAGCAATATTTAAAATTAAAATTGAAAATAACGACAAAATACAAATATTTTCAATATTCTTCAAATAAAATACTATTTTCCAATACTATTTTCAAAAACTACTGCCTCGAATAAATTATTTTATTTTCAAAAACTACTACCTCGAATAAATTATTTTATTTTCAAAACTTGCTGCATCAAATAAAATATTTACATCAAATAAAAAATCAAGACATTTTTTAAATCTAGATTTTTTACATTGGGCACATAAAATTAAACTTGTTTTCTCATACAACGGTGGCAGAGGCGGGCATTATTTGGCGAAACAAATATTTCAAATACTATTTAATATTTCAGATGTTATTTTGCTTAAAGAAAATAGCATTTTAAATAAGATATACAATTTCGAAAATAAAATATTTCTATTTGAACAATATGAACATCGAAATAAAATATTTCTATTTTAACCATTTGATCCATAAAATAAAATATTTCTATTCGAACAATCTGAAACACGAAATAAAATATTTTACCGTTAAGAAACGACTTACACCGATAAATGTATCGAATTCGAACCATTATTTTCAGCAATATTTGAAATTAAAATTGAAAATAACGACAAAATACAAATATTTTCAATATTCTTCAAATAAAATACTATTTTCCGATACTATTTTCAAAAACTACTGCCTCGAATAAATTATTTTATTTTCAAAACTTGCTGCATCAAATAAAATATTTTATTTTCGAAGTTGTACACATACTTTAAAATAAATAGGATTATTTATTATTTACTATTTAAAATACTGTTTTCCCCAGCTCTGAACGATGGAGGTTTTTGCAATTTATACAGGGTGTCTCAAAATTCCTTCAACATCCGGAGATGGGAGGTTCCTGAAATCATTTGACGCGACATTTTCCTGTGCAAAAATGACGTCCGCGGCTTTGTTTAAAGTTACTAACAAAAACCACGGACCAATCAGAGCGCGGTGGAGACTTGTCCCGCATAGCGTGGCGCCGCCGTTGGTCGAGCCAGAGTTAATCCGCTGTAGCCGCGCTCTGATTGGTCCGTCTTTTTCGTTAATAACTCCTAAACAAAGCCGAGGACGCCATTTTTGAAAAGGAAAATGTCGCTTCGAATGATCTCAGGAATCTAATAATATTGAAACTGTTTTTAATAATGCCGTGGTCATTTTTACTGGCGCCTCAGAGTCACCATTCGAGTGCAAAGGGTTCACAAATTGATGTACGATCTCTTTTAGTTGTTTTAGTGAACTTTGAACGATAAAACGGTGAAAAAGAATCGTGTATCAATTTATAAGTAGTCGTAATAAAGAGGAGGGTTCAATCTTTAAATCTGTTGCGGTCCGATTCTTGAGAAAAATTTTGGAAACGTTTGAATTTACAGTATTTTTGAAGAGTATTTATATGAAGGGAAATGGATTTTTGGTTTCCGACCTGTTACGTATAATATGTTATATCATAATTGAAATTTCAGCACCTGGTTTTCTCATGGAATGTGCTTGCGCTATGGAATTCAATGTTTGGTCGTCAGGATACCACAACAAGCCACCGTTTTATGCTACCGAGAGCAAAACAACTTGCGCAATGGACAATCCATTATGGGCGTATGTCCGTCAGCAAGTGATCTAGTTCGAGATAGTGTGTAACATAACGTGAAACTTTACTTAAAAACAACATCAACGCGGTAGTTTGGAGATATCTGTTGTCCTGGCGTTCATTAATTTTTTATTTATTTTGTATTTATAAACTCTGAATAGATTTATTATATTTCCTATTCCTATTATATATTCTGTTTCCCGTTCTCCTATTCAGTCGAATCCTGAAAGCGTGAAAAATTAGACAGTGGATCTTTATGCAAAATAAAACTTGTTTTATTAATAATTTTAACATTTTGATACACCAACATTTTTTTTACTCTCTCCTGTTTCAAATTTTATCTAATTGTTGTTATAAATTGCATAAAATCCGCAATCTAATAATAATTTAGCAAACGGTCAAGATTTAAATAACGCACATGTACTCTTCACCGTGATTTCTGCACTTGAAAATTTCTTTTCAAACTATATATATAATAGTTGCTGATTATTTGTAAATAGCGTGACGTAATGTCACAGTTCTTTCTATAAATTTTCTTAGGCTGACGCATATCGCATCTCAAAGAATAATTGTAGAGAAATATTGTTTCTAGGAATTGTTAAATAAAATCGATTCTTAAAAATGTGCCATCATTGTCTCATTTTAGCTCCTACACCGATTTTAATCGAAACCAACGATGATGTAGATTCTGTTCTGATTCAGGCTAAAGATGATGTAGGTTCTGATCCAGGCTAAAGATGATGTAGGTTCTGATCCAGGCTAAAGATAATGTAGGTTCTGATCCAGGCTAAACATGATGTCGATCTATGTCGGTGCACTAACGTAAGAGGGCGTTTACAATTAGTCGAGATGTGGTCAACTGTCAAGGTCCTCTTTCTCATCTGATAACGATACATGTTTTTATAATATAATTTGTTTGGTGAAAAATAAAGAATACTAATAACAATGGTTAATGTGTTCTTTTTTCCCACCCACTACAAAATTTTTGACCACATCTTTCGTGCCACCTCCGTCGACATCCTATTCTCCTAATGCAAACATCGATTTTCGAGGTTTTCGAAAAATTTCTGGAAATTTTCGGCGTCATGATTGTCATTGAATTGAACTACTGCATTTCGTGACATCACTTTCGCTATCATATTCCCCTAATACAAAACCCAGTTTTCGAGATTGTTGAAAATTTTTCGAAGAAATAAAAAATCGAATTTTCGGGGCCACGTAACCCCATTAAAATGTTCATTTCGCCAATTTGCATAGACCAATAATGCACTGTATTTTTGCGGCCCACTTTTCGAGGGCCACGTAACCCCATTACAATCCAACGTATCTTTGAGGCCCACTTTTGGGGGGCTGCGTAACCCCATTGCAATCCAATGTATCTGTGAGGCCCACTTTTTGGGGGCTACGTAACAACATAAGGAGCCAATGGTACGTGAGAGTTGAGGGCCGAGCCAGCGAGGGGATAAATACCACGTCCCACGATTCTAACATTACAGAGTACCATCTGTGTTAGATATCATAGTCTGTGGTTACTCCATGAGGTGCAGAGTGCAGAGTTGAGTTCAGACGCAGACTGTAGAAAACTCGTTTCTGGAACGTCGAAATTATTTTTGTCTTTCGTTGTCAGAATTCTTTGTGTAATTACCGCCCAACTGTGATCTAGCGAATCGATATGCCGAAGAATAAGGGTATGTAAACAATTCTATCCTATTATTTCTTTCTGTATTCCCGAAAAGTGTACAATATCTGTGTAGAAAGTCATGTAACTTTGAATGTGCAATGTGGTTAGTTGTCCTAACCTGTTAACGTCAACCTTGCGCCCGAAATAGTTTAACGCAGAGCAACAGAAACGCTTGTTTCTTTTCGTTGAACGTTCGCCGTTCGAAATTCTCGAAAAAAATAATTGTTCTAATGATTTCTCAGGAAAGGGAGGTAAAAATAGGAGAAGGGGTAAGAATGAAAACGAAACGGAGAAACGAGAATTGGTGTTCAAAGAAGACGGACAAGGTAAAAAATTTCGCAACAAAAATTTCGAGATGTTTGCACAAGGGGTGTTTCCAAGGTTCTTCCTCGTTTATTCGAATTTCTTCGTTGTTCATGCAATTTTGCGAGATGCTGTTTATTTTTTGATTAACCCTTATGTGGCCAACCAAAATGTAAAGATTATTTAAAACCTTTTGTATTGGGTTGAAACGTAAGTTCGTAGCGTTTGTAAATTAAAATTAAAAGCTAAAATTCAGATATTTATTCATAGATTTATTCAATAACATAATTCCATTCTGTTCTATTACTTTCTGCCATTTTCGAGGTAACTTCTCGTGTTATTGAATAAACATATGAATAAATACCTTAATTGTATTTTTGATTCTTAATTTGAAAACTCTACGAACATTCTTTCCAACCCAATATTTAACTTATTTGCACGAATTCTCAATTTAATACTATACATGAATATTCAGAGAAATTTTGCAATATTTTTGGACGAACATTAATGAATTGTTGAAAGAAATGTAGTACATGGGTACCTGGATACCTGGATACCTGATTGGATGCACGAGGGTTAAATGGCAAATTTTTGGAACCTTAGAAATTTCCCACATACATATATGCACATATGTACATGTATAGAATTTCGTATTTTCCACGATGTTCTTTAGAATACGCACAAGTTACAAAGATGCTTGGTAACGGAAGACTAGAAGCAATGTGCTTTGACGGTGTGAAACGGTTGTGTCACATTCGAGGCAAGCTACGAAAAAAAGTATGGATCAATCAGGGTGACATTATATTAATCGGTTTGCGAGAATATCAGAACGCCAAAGCCGATGTTATCTTGAAGTATACATCAGATGAAGCTCGTAACTTGAAAACATATGGCGAATTCCCAGAAACTGGTAAGTTTAAACGACCAACATTGTCGCTAACACATTCCGTGTCAAGCTGTGTTTCCTCAACAATTAAACAAGCTTATGTGCTTCGTTCTATAATGCCACCTTCTTTTGTTGGAAATATGTTCTACAGTCTTGAACTTATTATAAAATATATGTTTTTAGCATGTTTATGCAGTTTGCAATTTTTGTAGACGAATTTTAAGAAAATCAGAATCCTGTAAAATCTTATTTTCAATGGTAGTAGCCTCTGCAGGTCTGAGATAAATAAAAATCGTGTTAAATTCTGTCAAATTTTATACTCTATCATTTCTTGAAAATTTTTAGAAGCCATAATGCGTAAAAATCGCAGTCTAGTCGTTAAAATAACTAGAACATGTTGAAATAACGTGGACATTGCACTAAATCGAATTTTCCCTGTTACAGTACGTATCAATGACACTGTTACCTTCGTCGAAGACGGTTTCGACGAGGATATTGAATTCGGCGATGAAATTAGCGATGATGACGAAGACGACGTTGACAATGTGAGTTCTTATTTTTGATACCATATCCATATGTTCTTGCAAGAATTTCTTAAAGAGTTTCTTTCTAATATTTATCATATCTTCAACATGAATTAAGGATAAATGAATTTTTTCCATGAATTACAGATCTGATGACCTTCGGTATAATAATACTAAAAAGGTATGGATAAAACGTACATGGAAACAACTATTCGTTTTACAACATGCTATCATTTGTCAGGCAATGAAAAATATTGAATTCTTTGGAAAGAAGTAGTTAATTTCTCTGTATCTATGAATAAATTTCGGATTGTGTGCATAATATTGTATTCCGGTTCAGCATTATATCGGACGTTGAATTTCCAGAATTTGTAAAAGTTAAATTAGACTAAATAGTATTCGCTATACAACCAGTCGGTTGCTGTTATGTGATTTCACGTCGAACATCTCGTCTCTCTCCGAAAGATGTGTTTTAAAGATTTGTAACGGAACTTTTAATCGGAAAATCACATTGCACATAGATAGTTAATATTATTCATAGTATCACTCTATTGTCTTCATAAACAACTTTGTTTCTTTTGTATATTATTTCGTTTCATATTGAACGAATATTGCTACGATTTTAAACGGGAAGTGAAAAATATAGCGAGCACTATATATATCACGATAATTCAGTATCTATTAAGAGGCGATCATTAAATCATCCGTTGTACAACATAATAATGCGACTTACACAAAAGTTGTTTTTGTAATTGTATTTTATAGACAGCTGAGTATAATTTTAAGACCAGAATTATTAGTTATGGATATGAAAGCAATATATATATATATATATATATATATATATATATATATAACAATACAAGTGTAATAAAATTCCATTTAGAAATAATCGTGAGAAACGGAATAGGAGATCTTTTAACTAAAGCATGAATATATTTCAGACTTCATTTTACTTTCTCGAATTGAATTCTATTACATCTTTCGTTCTCGAAAAAACTCATAAATAGTATCCCTTTTATTTCAATAGATGGAACACGAAAAATTCAATGGAATATACAGATTACAACCGTTTTTTTGTATAAAACAATGATTCCATGAATGTGTACTAAAGAAAATTAATGTCAACTGTTATGATAATGAATAAAAATCTATAAAACACCAAAGTGTCGTTTATTGGAGCATCTATGATACCAGTATAAGTTAACAATTAAAGAAATAGAACTGTTTGTCGTTCAGTAATTTTTTAAAGTTCACAAGCAAGAAAAATAATTGAAAAATAAATTGGGGGACGAGGTATAGATCCTTCCACGTCTCACTCCCTTTTTCGTTGCAAGTGTGTCGTGAATTGTAATGCAACAGTTTATTTATTACATTGTCGTTGATAACTCTATCACATAATAGTATATGGTAAAATTATAGTTTTTCCTTTCCTCTGTCGATTTTTGATATCGTACGCCATACGATGGCATTATAATTTTCTCAACGTAATGTTGTGATATTTTACGAAGGTTTCTCAAGCTTAGAGGAAAATTGTTAGCCGCGTGGCGTGTACGCGTTAAATTCACAGAACAGACCAAAACACATTGTAGAAAAAAGTTACATTCAGAACTAGAAGCGTACTGATGCGATTCTGAATGTTAAATACCTCTTAATTCGAACGCATATGAATGAAACGACATTGAAATCATCGCACACCATTTTTTTCATCTTTTTACAACAGTAATATATAGCTAGCTGGAGGAAAACGGTTTTGGGCAAAGTCAGACATAATCGGAGAGAACTATAATACACGTCTCCGATAGATTATACATATTAATTCTGTTTAACAATCTTTCTTTTAGCAATAAATAGCGTCTTTATGAAATTAGTAAAGATCGATGTGTAAAACAAGTTAGATATTCTCTTAAATGTGTTTTTATACAGTTCTCGTAATAGGAATCAATGAAAAAAACTTTCATTGGAGTATCGTTAGTAGAAAATTTAGCGTTAAGCGAGTAAAGAAATTACGGGCTCTCAGAGTTTTTCATTCATATTACATTTTACCGTCACAGAGAATCGAATAAATTACTCGGACTGAAAAATAGCTGTTTCACAGAGAATTACAAAATGTATATTTTCACTCAATTGTAACGTTACTGGCTTCTAGCGAATATCACAAAGAACAAAAAAGATAGAAGAATATACAAACTTCTTCGTTCAACACTTTACAAAAATCAGCATTTAGCAAAACAGAATGAATCGATTCGACTATGTACAATTTACTGCTGCGAAACGTTCGCAAATCAAAACAATATAACTAGACTACCGGATCTTTATGCATTTATAGCTTGAAAAAATTGTCACAAAATGCTGGAACATAAAATTCAGATCTACAAAGACTATTATCACTGAAAATAAAATATTTTACATGATTCCACTTTCTTCAAATTTGCCTAGAGAAATTGAAGATTGCATAAACATCCGCAGTCTAAATATAACCGACATAAATAATAAGATTAAATACTGTAAAAATACAAGAAAGAAAAGTATATTTTCGTTATCCTATTGGTCATCGTATTTTCATTAGCCAGTAAAGTTACTACGGTCGACTTTCAACATGTAGCTCGATTTCGCGCGTCTATTTATCAACGTACGCGACATAGTAAAGATAGTAGTGACTCGTAAAAAATGTTACTAACATACGGGACAGAAATGACACGATGAATGAAAAATCCGTTATCGACTTTACAATGTCTTTTCGTCGTTATTACAAGTGGCTTGGCGGTTGTTACGGTATCGGAGAAGGGGGGAAAAATATGTTTCTCGTTCTTCGTTTAAATACAAACCATTTTCTGTGTGTATTCGTAGCAGTCAGAATATTTAAATGCCAGTATCGCAACGTCTGCAATCGGTTTCACAATAAACGTTACACGACAGTATACATGGGAGCATAATGTTTTATTCTTTTTTTTTTTTATGCGTGCGTGATTGTGCCTTTGGTCCTTAGGTCAGATAGGCTCTAGGCAAAGTCTATTAAACATAGAATAACAGTCATTATAGATAATAATTTATAAACTTCAGATGCGTAATCATATCATTCTTCAATATATTATACATTAATAGAATACCTTATTTAAAGTATATTTTGTTCTGCGTTTTGGACTGCGCAACGACGTT
Source organism: Lasioglossum figueresi (assembly GCA_028455805.1). NCBI lineage: Eukaryota > Metazoa > Arthropoda > Insecta > Hymenoptera > Halictidae > Lasioglossum > Lasioglossum figueresi. Next base: position 6,471,458 of record CM052203.1, on the reverse strand, counting down.
CCTTCGAAGCAGCTTTCAAACAATGCTTTCCGCTGTGCTCAGCTTTGTACATTGAATTGATTCCAACAGAGACAGTTTAGACAATACAAAATAACTTTAACGTACTATGCGAATAGAGAGGTTTGATAGACGACAGAGTTTAGACATAATTTAGATTCGCATAATATAAGACTGACTACTTACTCGGTACTTGCTCATCGCTTAAAGATTAACTGGTAATGTTTACGTGCAAAGTCAAGCACGGTAGGAAGCATTCTCTCGAGGCAAATTGGAAGCGCAACCGTTGCTCAGTCCAGAACACTCTGTATTCTGTTATTTTTGTCTTCTTTCATTTAAATACATACTATATGATTCCTTTCTGTGCCGTTTTTAAAACTGTGTTATACACTGAAAGCTAATGCGGCTTAAACATTAAAACGTATTTCATCTCTTAATCGTTTGAACGTCTCGAATAAACACACATTTTTTTCCCCTATAGTCGTCGCGTCGTATTCGCCCGATGATTCGTTTAAATATTCTCGATTTCTTTTATTTATCGTTCGCAGTGTGGTCGCAGTTTAATTTACATGAATCGCAACACACGTTCATCAAACGTTCCCCTCGATCCCACGATTTCGTTTGACTTGTCGCTAACAATTTGTCCCGATGGTTCTCTCAGCTATATAAATAAAATATCCGTGTTATAATATTGCAATTATTACAATCGTATAATAGTACATTTATATAGGTATACGCTAAGAAATTATTATATATACAATTAAAAATTGTTAGGAAATATTGTTGTTTCTTTTAAATAAGTTAAATTTACATATTGTATCCCGATTCAGGAAAACATTCGGTACCTCGTTGCGATCCGGATTATCTTCTGGATCGCGACGAGGATTCGCACAGTTTTTCTTTTAGAATCTCTTTTATATATCCTGTGTCTTCTCTCTGTGTGTCTGTATATGGGTACGTGTTCGTGTGTATGTGTATCAGTGTGACTCAAGTGGTATTGCAGACCTATGAAGCGCGGATAGATATACAATCATCCTAAAGCTAAAACGAACGACTCGACGAGTTTCGCGGGTTCGGCCCGCGATATCTATCGATCACGTTCGTTCCTCGGATCGTTTACAAATCTAGATACCGGTGTAGAGTTGGTCGAGCCTGCATGTAGACGCGAACGAGCCCTAATTTCATCTTTCTGTTCGCGTTTTCCACGCTGTTCCAGCGATTCTCACTCTCATACTCTCTCTCTCTCTCACTCTCTCTCTCTTTTCGCTTGTCGAACAACTCGAGAAAGGCGTTGTACATGGACGGGTTAGCTTAGCGAAGATTAGCGGATCACGCCATTGATCGGTGGATCGCGATTAGCTAGTCGATCGCAAAAGTGTTCGAACGTAAACGCGTTAAGGCAACAGAATTCTAACCGAAACAGGCAAGCAAAATGTCGAAGCGTAGGCCATGAGTGTGATAGTAAAATTGTCGTGCATGCTCTTTCGATTCCTTTTCGAACGAATTTCGAACGAATTTCGAACGAAACGCTGCAACGATTTCTCTGGAGATCGAAGAGATCGTTTCTCCTTGATCTATGATGGATTGAAAGGTGCCCGACTAGACGCTCGAGGATGCGTCCAGCTAGACTCGATGCGGCTTCGTTCTCGAATTAATGCTACGGAAATTTCTTGAAATTGTTGTTTTTTTTTCGCGTTCTTCTTCTTCTAGCGGCTAGAATCTAGCCGAAAGATCCGTTTCCGTCGTTCCCGTGATCGCTCGTTCACTGATCCCGCCTTTCCTCCATCATGAACTTCTGCATCGCGTCTCGTAGATCGTCTGCGCCGCTTATGGTTCCGCTGGTCGTTGTCACTTGAGTTACCGTTCTCGTTATTCTGGAAAATACGTTTTCTCGTTTGTACATTTCTTTTGGAAACAATGGAGTTGACATATTTAATCGTGAACTTTCTGCTAGGGGTAGAAGATCATTTTTAATTCGAATTTTCAAATTCTTAATGAACGGATTGCGGATCTTTATGCGAATTAAAAATTGTCTGCATCGGTTGCAAGAAATAGAAACCAAATTGAACGTTATTCTTCTCTTAAAGGACACTTACTTATCTTCAACAAAATGGTAATTAATCTTCAACTACTCACTGGAACTTTATACATCGCTTCAACGCAAATCAATTTTCACTTAATGATGAAATAACTACTTTAATGCAAAATAAATGTTTGCTAGTGCGGTCGATACCTTTGCTTACGCTTGAAACTCTATATTTAAAGTTTTCAGATTGCAAATACTATATGCGAGCAATTAAAATTTAAAGAATACAAGCTTCTAGCTTGACTTATAATCAATATATTCATTATACATATTTGAATGGAAAATTAAATATATACATATACCATTTGGATAAACGTTGGAAACAAAAGATTGAGAAATTGTGGGATGATTATTCAACAAAACGGTAATTAGTCAAAATTGTCTGCATCAAAATTTCTACATCGACATTTTCAATTTGAAGAATGTTTCAACAACTTTGAACTTCATCTACTCAATTTTCCTATAAATGCATAAAGATCCGCAGTCTATTAATGAACAATAATGTGATTTCTGGTTTCTCTGTTCGCGTTGTCTCTGGTTACCTTTCCTGTGTGTCAGGGTCCACTTCTGTCGTTGTCGTTTCCATGAAGGATGGCTCACTGTGTTGCAAAAAGTCAGATTCTGCGTAACAAACGATAAACTGGTCAAAATCCGTTCTCCTGAATCGACGGTAATGCGTTTTCTCTTACTATCTTTAGCGGTTCACATAGATATACAAGTACCAATTTGTATAGATCTCTCAATTTTACATCATGCCCAAAACAAGGGGTAATTACTAGACACATATAAAAAAATTAACAACATCACTATACATTTGACGATACATAATATAATATAATACGCATTTTCACTCAAATCAGCCAACTATGCAACCGCTTTTCTTACACTTCGCTTATCATTTTCCCCGCGCGATTCTCTCAATTCGTTAAAAACTTCTTATCGCGATAAAAAATATCGAAACATTTGAAATCGACTCCTTATGCTTCGATCGAAATGTTTAACGCGTGTAAGCGTTCTTTCGAGTTTAATAAAAAAAAAAATGATTTGAACGTGATCTGAATTGGAATTCCGCAAAATCGGGTGGAATTTGGAAGTACTATGCACTAATAGCAGCGCTTGAGAGTCGCAGTCGATCGTTCGAGAGTAATTATTGCATTGTTCTGAATCCTTGCAAGAAAGATTTCGATCCACTGGACGCTTTTATTAATGAACATCGTTGCACTTTCGATAGTAATCGAACGGAAGATGAGTCCAAGTGTGTCGCACTCGTATAATGAACAAGTTACGAATTCGAAGAGATCAGATTAGGATCGTGGTGCGCGTCTCTTCGGCCGAATTACTGAAAAATGTCGAGGATTCATCAAGAAAACACTGTGAAAGGAAACCTTCCTTGTAGGCGGGACTGTGCTGCACGCAGCGAGCTCGTGTGAAGCGCTGATAAAAGCTACTGAATAATAAAGCGTTTAGCAGTTAGTCAATTAAGTAATATTCTCCGGGTACAACAGAAGAGTATTGTCTACGGTGAAAAACAGAAAGGGGGTTCCTTCGGTAGAAAATAAGTAAGGACTAAGAAAACTCCTAGAAAGAAACTCCAACAAAATTCGAAACGAGTTAACCCTTCGCGCTCGAAGCTGTTCTAATTCGGAAACCGATTTAATTCTCAATTAAAACTAATGTAATACGGGGTTTATTCCTCTTTCGGGGGTTTACTCAAATATCAAATACTTTTAGTAATTAATAGACTGCGGATCTTTATGCATTTATGGGTTCTAAAAATTCTCAAAAAATGCTAGAATATAAAATTTCACAGAATTTAGTACGATTTTGATTTATTCCAGAACTACAAAGACTACTACCACTGAAAATAAGATTTCACGTGGTTCAACATTCTTAAAATTTGCCTACAAAAATTGAAAATTGCATAAACATCCGCGGTCTAGCAATTAATAATGCAACAAATATTTTCAATAATGGCCACTCGAGTGCGCGAAGGGCTAAACAATAAAAAAATCTCTATATTCGAGGTCTCGGGAAAATGCTAGAACTACGGAAAAATAGGGAATCTGTCGAACTGCTGTTCAACGAAGGAACAAAATTACGCTACAAGAACGTGTACGCTAGATTATTATTGGTTCGACGAAACAGTTATCGGTAAAAGAACCGCTAAAAGGAACACGATCGACAAAATGATTATTCAATCGATTCCCAACGTCTAGGAGAACCTAAGAATTTTACGAGTTGCACAATATTATAATAATATGGTCAACGATCATTAAAAGGTTTCGAGATATTTAATAAATCTGTTCACGTGTCAACAGTGTCGTACTTACAATTTTCGACCGAGGAAAACTGTCTCTGGTTTTGACCGTAGCTCATTGAAACACCCTGTGTATTATAGTGGCAACAAGTTTAAAGGGCCGCGTACTAACTACCATCAGTTAGTGTTGTTAGACGAACGGTCAAGTATTGCTTAAAGGATTATTCGCTGCAGAGAGTTCGACTGTTATCGTTATTACAGAGGAAGAGGCATCTGTGCGTATTCTCGCAGACCTGTGATTCGACGTGGTTTCTTCCGATTAAATTTTACAGCACGATTGTTATTTTAGAGAAATGCTGGAGCAATTTATTGGATTTAGGCTCGTGGGTCCTCTCGAGGTTTTTCAAAAATCATATTAAACTATTTCCTCGCACTAGACATTTCAAACGCTTCGAATAGAACTGTGTAGAATTAAAAAAAACCAGCGAAACTAATAAAATGCAAATCTCACGTTCACCATTAACAAAATTATTTATTGTGCAACGAGTCTTTTGGAACCTCGAAAGGACAGAGATTCGCAGCAAACAAGTCGCCAATTATTCCGGAAAGACTCGATCGGAAGAAACAACCATAATCATTCGCAACGCAGTGAAAACTTGCCAGACAATTATGGACTGACATGTGCTCTAAACGCTGAAAGGAGCGCTTCCACTCTCGCCATGATCGACGAACAATGAAAAAGAAAATAAGAACAATCAGGAAAAGAAAAAACGCTATCCTAGATTATGGCGTTTTGCATTGACATTCCGAAAGCGAATGAGAGATATGATTGATCGAGATGTTCGAATATACAATCGTTTTCGTTTTTGCATGGTGTATGGGTACAATAATCTCGTGTCGACACGCAGAATGTATACATAGAGATTAATAGATTAGCTACTTACATGACGATTCGCCTAACAATCCTAAACTGTCTAAAAATAATACGATTTGTTGGTCCCTCTACACTTTAGCTTTATCTTGAGTTGCTTATTGTCAGAAGAGCTAGAAAGGGTAAAATAGTGAAAAAACTAGAATGAAACCAAACGTGAGAAACGAGCTCTTCTCTCTCGGTTATCTCTTTTTTTTTTTTTTAAATATTTTCAGGGGGAAAACGTGCATCAAGCGAAGAAACAGAAACGGTGATATTTGATCAGTCGAGGGAATAGTAAAACAATGGAGAAATAATAATAAAAATGTAGACAGATTCAAAGAATAATATTATCGGCGTGTGAAAACGCTGCGGAAGACAACGTAAGACTTTTCACATACTATAGATGCAATTTAGGGTCATGCAAGGTGTTGATTATCAATAAATCATGCAGCACATTCGCTATCACGGTGGGGTCGATCGGACCTGTTAGAAAAAGAAAGCTTGTATACGTGATTCATCATCGGAAGATTATTGTCGAAGATTATTGTTTCGATCGTCTCTCGAAAATTGCGAGATCCTTCTCTATTTACACTTTCCTGACAAAATATTCGTCAATTTTCTGGGACACTGCATACCTTCACAAACTTAACTCTCGTGGAACGTTTTCGGCTAAAATTTTTGGGATTGTATAATACAGTGTGACGTGTGTTAAATATTCCTAAAATGTTTGTCGAGGTTCCATTGAAATTTCTCAATTGAGAAATGCTATTAGTCGACAGCGGATCTTTATGCAAAATAACAATTTTTTTAAATATGTTTAGTGGGTTGAAGATAATATAAACAGAATACTCTTAAAATCTTTTAATGTATAAATAAATGCCTAAAATCCGCTGTCTAGCTATTAGAAACATTTCGCGATAGAATTTGGAAGTGTTTAAACATGTTTTAGACACACTAACTTTCGTACCACGCGGTTATCATACAGTCAAACATTTTCGGAACATTGATAGTCGTCTGTGTCGAGTGATGTGTATCTGACCAGTTTGTTCTAAACGACAATTGCAAATTTTGGGCATGGGACGAGTATTCATAGCGTTACATGGTTGACTAAAAAACGAAACAGCTTATACGGCGCTTTGTATTCTCTTTTTGTTTTGTTTTTTTTTTGTTTTAAAGAAATAAATAAAAAATGAAGGGTAAATCGTACCCAGCTTGCCTCGGGTAATTGTTAGAGAGGGCGTAGATGGCACGTTGGAATGTTTGTGGCTCCAGGGTAAGAAAAATTGCTAGTAGGACCACCAACGTAGCGGCGGCTACGCTCATCCAACATGCGCAGCCTGCTCTACCGGAAGTCTTCGTCCTAGGCGTTCCCTCAACCGTGCTCGGGCAAACTGACCGTATCGAACTGTCTGTTTCTGTCACTTAAACATTACGGCTCCTATGAAACTGTGCTCTATCCGAACCCTTCCACTCTTTTCAAAGCTTTTCGCAAATTTTCTCACTGAACCGTGTTTGCCCACGCCGTGATTAGTATGAACAGACCAGCGAGATACGTGGTCCGACTTCTATTCTTTGCAACTTTTCTTTTTGCTTATTCTCCATAGCTGTTCTTTCAATTTTTATCGTATAATAGATTTTTATAGAAATATAATTTACATTTTCTGTAGAAACAGATGCTATAGAAATTTAATTTACTGGATATTGTACTATTGATTTAATCGTGTAAGAAAATTGATGACTGAAAAATCTGCGATTCCCAGAAGGACTTCGCGATAGGTTTATCTCAATAGCAATAATGATTTGAATTAGAAACTAAAAAGTTTGCAGATAAAAATTGGAGTTGCTGACCGCACAAAATGGTTCAAAGATAATAGTCAAGTATGAATCGGACCACGTAAATGAAGAGAATAGCAGGTACTCCGCTCGAATGACTTGCAGCTATGATTTTTGATAGTCCGAGACACATGACAGAGGTACCGTCCAGAATTTTGTAAATGGAACACATCGATAGCCCGAAAGCTGGGTAGCCTCATTACTCCTGATGTTATTCACGAGATTCATTGCTCCGTGGGATTAATTATGGATAGTTCTGTGGATTAAGTTCAGCCCAGTATGAAGCTTCGCTTGGGACAGGGTGTACAACATGTAACATTATGTATTTTTTTCGATTGAGCTTTTAGCGAGCTGTTACAAGTATTTGATAGCTAATTATGTTAAAGTAGCCCCATGTAATTTCGATGTGATTTTAGGTCGAAATATTTATGTTTGCCACGGGTTTTTTTTTAGGGGGCAGGGGATTTTTATCGATCTCGAACGAAATGAGAGGATTAGGGTTAATTTCTTTTAATATTGTCACCCCTGTTACCTCATGATCTCTGCATGTGATACACATGTGTTGTCACGAATGCTGTATGTGACATACTGGTTGCGTTTAAAAAGAAATATCATGCTTGCGTACCCATATTCAAATATTCTTGAAATTCATTTTGCATCCAAAAGATTTTTCTTTTTGTAAATGGTACTTCTATCGAGTAAAATAATTATTGTTTCGAGCAAAGATATTTCTCTTTGACCGCAGAGATTGTTTTACACGCCACACAAGATGTCTAACCATGGATGAACGTCAGTGAAAAAGTATGCTAGTCCCAGAAGCCCCTGATTCGCAATTTTATCCGTCCAACCAAGACCAAACGGGTAGGCAAAAAAAAAAAAATAGGGGGAAGAAGAAAATCTTCCTTTCGAACGAAGCACACTGAACTCGATCACCAAATCACCCTAATGAAAAACAGAGATCTCATCCCCACGGTAAGTCCACGAAGAATCAGAAACCACACAGGTAACGCAGATTTTACGAAACTGCCTGTCACAAGCTTTGTTTTTCTTTGCGAGTAGTTATCGTTTTATATATTTCTTGTTTTATTCAACATCCTTCCACCTTTGTGCAAACACACCTCGAGTTACAGTTTTTATTATGCAAGCTTGAAGTCATGCAACGCCGTGTGCAAAGAATATGTAGAAATTAGGTCGAGACTGTGGTTTTGATCCTAGCGAAAGGAGATTAGGTCTGTTTCTTGATGAAACAATTTATGAACGGATATTTATGCTATTGTCTAAGCGATGGGTTAGTCAGAACAAGATTAGTTAACGTTATAACACATACTGTTGAGAAGTTTCGAGTCGTTATATTCCAGTACTTTTATTTCGTTCAAATAGGATTTTAACCAAGAGACAATTTGTTCACCAGCAACTGTGCAACTGGAACTATCGATCGCACTGTTCAACAAATATCTACTTCTTTCTCTATCTCTCATTTTATAGAAAATCAAAATGTCAATTCGAATATGCATATTTTTTAAAAACTTCAAATTTCAAGATGTTTTGCGTTCTGATGGTAACTAACAGGGGTGTGCGAGAATCCGAAGTATCTGGTCGGGAACACGAAATTTCTTTGGGGATCGGGACGGATTAAAAATTTAATCATTACACAAAAATCTTTTCACCGAAAGAATGTTGTCCATCACGAATTCTTTCCAAGAGTGTCATGTCATATTTTCGAAATTTTCGGGATACCCGATTCCTTCGGGAATCTCGAAATTTTCCGGAACTCGACCTCTTCCCGATTCGTCCCGACCATGATTCATTCCCGATATTTCGGGTTCTCGCACAATCCTAATAACTGACAAGGAGACATCGCGACCTTCGCCTCACCTATCGTATCGACACTTCGCACATTTATAGATTATGTTCTCCTGTTTACGAATATATACCATTATAGGGGCAGACGCTCAATAGTTTTCGAGATATTGACGATTAAAGTTTCATTGATATCGAGGTCACCTTGACTGTTTTAAATGGAACCACCCTTTTTTAAACACCTACAATGATAGTTCCTTTCAGTAGGAATTCAGTGACTATACAGTCTATAAAGACTATAAAGTCACTGAATTCCTAATGAAAGGGACTATCATTGTAGTCATTTTTTTTTAGAGATATCAAGGTCACCTTGACTTTTTTTAAATGGAACCACCCTTTTTTAAACACCTACAATTATAGTCCCTTTCATTAGGAATTCAGTGACTTTATAGTCTTTATAGTCTTTATAGACTATAAAGTCACTGAATTCCTAATGAAAGGGACTATCATTGTGGGTGTTTAAAAAATGATGTTTCCATTTAAAAAAATCAAGGTGACCTTGATATCTCTTTAAAAAATGACATAAAACCAAATTTTTTTTTTGGCATGGTGTCAGCCCCATTGTACCATTCAACTTTGTCCTTACCATATTTTACGTATCTTTAGAAACAACAAAGATATTTGAGGTGCAAACGTTAGGTGACTCACCCTGTATATTCAGTGAACAGGAGAACATAATCTATAAGTGTGCGAAGTTTCGACACGATCGGTGGAGGCGAAGGTCGCGACGTCTCTTGTAAGCTACAAACAAGTTGTGTTTCAACTTGAACTTGAAGCACCGTTGAACAGCGTCACGACTCTAATAACCAGATCGCTCGCTGACCCAAGAGTGTCCCAGGGGTTACGCTACATCTAGGGATAGATAAACGATAAAACAGAAGGACAAAGGATCTACAACATGCATAAGAAGCGAGATTGACGATGAACGCGTCTCGGAACGGCTGGCCTTAGTTCCATCGGTCTCTGACCGCCTCGAGTAAGAACGTTGGATAGCGGGATATGTACATTGCTTACTTAGAAGGTTAGCTGTGAGTGCGGTACCTTGGTCGTCCTCCAACGGGGACAGCTCCGCACCTTCGTGCAGTGCTACATCAGACCCGCTGGAACTGCCCAATGTACGCCTCTTGCTCGGCGATCTTCTTCTCGGTGGTGGCGAGCCATCGCTCTCGGTGTCACTGTGCAAATCGTGCCTCGAGCTGCCATTTTTCGGATAAGTATCCCCATTCCCAGATCCTGGGGACGTATCCTGAGACAATTGGCTGTCCCATAGCTCGGCTTTCTCATTCGAACGATCTGCGATATGTCGCCACGGTTCTGACACCTCAGCCCTCATCGCTCTAGCCTGATCGAGAACTATATTTTCCTCGCTGGTTGTCACCGTTCGCATAATCTGCTCGACTTGCTCGGCACCGAGTGACTCGCACCGTACAGTCGTCACAGTCCTCACCACGGTCTCCTTCAACGTGACCTCGTCCTTTTGTTCAGTCTTTGAGATCGTTGTTGCGCGAGTCGTCACTTCGTTCATCATCGGTGAACTCTCTAGGATTCTAGAACTACCCTCGATAGAGTCCGTTAGAGGATCACCATCTATACTGTGCGTCATGGACAGCTCTAGCTTCGTCGGGTCAGTCTTCTCTCGGAGATCGTCTAGCTCCTTTCTCAGATCTTCATGGTTCGGAGAGATCTTTGCTCGATCGTCTTTGATAATATTCTGAGTTTCGTTTTCCAGGGATTTTTTCACTTTGATCGGGATCTTGCTTTTGGGACTGGTCTTCTCTGTTGAGTGGTCCTCCTGCTGCAGCTTGGATTGGTGCTCCGTGGTCTTATGTTTAGGACTGTACGGCGTGTAAGAGGTGTCTTTCAGGTCTAGATGAAAGTCTGTTTTGATGGACGACCTGGTGGAGTGACGCGGGGCGGGAACAGGTTGCTTTGTTGGAGCAGAAGTAGCATGCCTCTCTACAGTCCCATCAATCTCAGCCGAATCATGCCCTGACCCATCCAAAAGGACATGGACAAGAACAGGAACAAGGACATAAAGCACATTGATACACACTAAGAATTTCGATCTCTAGCCCAGCTGCGACAGATGGACTCGAAAAAGATTCAGCGTGTCTGTCTCACATTACCGCGGCGTGTGCACGCGCGACAACTAGTTAAACGCTACGCGATATTGTTGTAAATCGATCAAATTCCGCGTGCACACGCCGTGTTCTTTGTGTAGGGTTTGTACTCGTTCGTGTATGGCTTTTGTCTTCGTGTCCGTGTGTATCAGGGATGGGCAGTTTTGTCTGAATCGAGACAAGACTACCGTGACCACCCCTGGTGTGTATGTTGGTGTCTCTGTATCTCTGTGTGTGTGTGCAGAACACTTTCTACATTTAGTATTTAGTTAGTATCAATACTGCAACAGGATTAGTTTGTTTATAAAAAGAAACACTCAGTTAAATGGTGTCTAATTCATGGCGCCTGAGTCTTACTAAAACGTACCCTGCGCAGCGACGACGATCGCAGTCATCGATCGTCATTCTCGTTTGCGGGGAGAATTCGAATAAGCGTGGCGATCGTTGTTCGAAGCGATTGAGATCGATCTTTACAGCGATAGAATGATTGCGGAGTATGATCGAATGATCTTATGCTACATAACTATTTAGGAGAGAGAGCAGAAGGACTAGGCTACGTCGATTCAACTAAAGTTTCCTACGCGCTGCTACCCAGAAGAGCCGCTACTCTCGTTAGCTCCTCTGTGACGATGGCAGTTTACAGTCTCACCTCGCATAGCGTGACTTTTGTCTCTACGAATAGTGTTACAATGTAGCACGATTCGATCATGAAATTTTATTATTGAATTACGGATGTTTATGCAATTTCCAATGTTTCTAGACAAATTCGAAGAAAGTGGGGGCTTTTAAAATCCTAATTTCGGTAAAGGCAGAAAGGCAGTGGAACAGCCTTTGTAGAGGTACAGTCGAGGTAGTAACACCATGCGAGGGAGGACTGCAACAACATTCTTTGCGACCGCGTTAAGGGGATAGATTCGTTTCCAGGATTGGAAGGGTGAGAGATGCCCTTTTCTCATTTCTCGATAATGCAAATATATAATGGGCTTTCTCAGTAGCGAAAAGCGCTGGATAAAAGATCCATCTAGGCCGTGATCCCTCTCAAAAGTCCTATTTTTACGTTTACACGGCGCAATTTACATTATTCGGCAGTATGTTTTGCAGCTTTATGAAAATAGCTACATGCGCAACTTTATGCTTCCGAATAATTCAAGTTACGTTTCCTAAACGTGAAAATAGAACTTTCGAAGACGATCGCGGCCTAGATTGATCTTTTATCCAGCACTTTTGACTACTGAAAAACCCTGACAATCCTGGGAAAACGTGTCTACTCCATTAAGACAACCGCAGAGGTATGAGATTCGGCAGACCGACGTCGTTTGCCACCGTTACAGAGAAATCGACAGAGATCGGCGTCTTTTCGACAGCGACGCGTACCGTGAGAATAGAAATGGATGAGAAGGTGTGTCGCGAGTGGTCGATGTTATTGTACAAATGTTACGACGCGTTTTGACAGTCTCGCGTCAATGCCACAAACGAGGTATCTATTTAGTAAGAGACGTGCGCACAATTATTAGTCAGTGTGAAAGCGTCGGCAGGTGCTAACTATGGAAGATAAAGCTAAATATAAATGAGGGCACCAAAATAGAATCTGCTAACGTATTGATCTTGGGCCTGTGATCTGTGTATATACTGTGAACTTTTTTTTTTTCTAGCTCTCGGCTGACCATACGTTACCTGCTTTCGACATCGCTTCGGTTTGGTCCGCTGCCAATGTCCTCGCCCTTCTGGCGGCTTCCTCGATGACATCTGAAAAAGCCATCGAACAAAAACGTGAGCACAATCTGGAAATCGTTTGGTGAACATTGAAAGCAATGAACTGACAAAGAGAGATTAGATGAATGATGGTTTTTCCCTGCATGGCATACCTCGGTTCATGCTTCGCTAGTCGTAGGTCTCCTGTTAATTCAATGAGATACAGTATTTTTTCGAATCACCGTGTAAAACAACAGATTAATCGTGTGTATGCGACGGTCTATATAGATTACGTTTACATACGCTAGAATTAACAAAGAAAAACGGATAACGGAGAAATAAAGGTAGCCGGACTGCCCGTTCTTTCTCACCGACGTGTGTATAATAAACAATCGGGTCGAATGTATATATATATATATATATATATGTATGGAATGTTAAAAAATAGCGTAAAAAACCTGAAAACATGCATTAAAGAAATGTTAAGAGAAGTTAAGAACGCACAAACTGAAAAAATAAGAACAGCAAATAAATCGAAACCATGTACGGGGTTGTACTCTTTTTTTTTTCGTTTTTTAACGTCGTTTACTACGCTAGATGTAAATACGTGTATCCTCCTCGCGTTGTTACACATTTAGAGAGATTATCATACTATAAAGTGAGACGATCAAAGAGTTAATGGATTCACTGTTATAGAAAGCGATTGATACATAGACAATCTTGAATCTTCATAGACAGACAGATATACATACAAAGAAAACGTTTTATATTCCACTTTATAGTACGGTCCCGGTATATCCTGGTCGACGAGAAAATTAGTAGATACACTAAAGGTAGTGAAACTGATAGATAGATCAGAAGTGTTAGGAATTATATTACGAATGACACAGTGCAGTATGACCGGCGTTATCCCGGCCACTTTGGTAAACGACTACCAATAAAACTTAAGTTACAGAAAAGCGTCAACTTAATTAATCATGTTACACACAGCTGGTATGTAATATGTATAACGCAATTGTTGCAAGATACCTTCGATTCTATTGTCAGTGTACTCGGCGAGACTGGGTGGTGGGGTCGCCGCCGTCCGCACAGACTTTCTTACGACTGTGGTGACGGTTTGCCGTGTGCGAGGCTCGAGGTGCTCTACTTCGCTAGACACCGTCACTACCCTAACAGAGCTGTCTTGCGAACTACCCGGACTAACTATCGTTTCTACCGAGCTAATTTTCTGTGGAATGCGGGACATTTTTGGCGACTTCACCTCGGCCACTCGAACGTGCACCGAGTCGCCCATCGCGGCCAAAGGGTCGCTGAACTGTGGACTCGAGCTGACTATAGTCTTTGTGACAACTTTAGCTACCCTAGAGGGCTCGGCGCCCTGTAACCTCTGATTGTCGCCGGAGAATTGGTCTAACGCGGCGTCGCGTCTCATTTCATCCAAAAACATGGTCGTGTCGCTTTTCGCGACATCCATCCTCTGCGAAGGACCTTCAGCCTTCACGGCTAATCTGTGTGTCCTTTCAACAGCCTCTCTCACTTCGTCCGAAGTTTCGTCGCCGGAGTGTTTGCCACCTTTGAACAGGCCCGACAGGAATCCACTGCCTTTCTCTTTGGCCTTCTTGGTCTTGTCTTTCGCTGCTTCTGCGCTGTCAGCTGCCGCATCGAGCTCCGCCGACACCTTCTGTTTTACCGCTTCGCTTCCATCTTTCACTTCCTTTGACAGTTTAGTTTTTCCAACTTGCACAGTTTCGACTACTTCCAGCACAGCAGCCTCGGCCTTGCCTTCAGCCTTCTTCGCACCCTCTGCTAGCTTCTCCGCTGCAGATTTGCCAGCTTGTTCGACCTTTCCTGCTGTGTCCTTCGCAGCTGTGGTCACCTTGTACTTTGCGTCTTCCACGTCTTTCGTTTTCTCGGCAGCGGATTTTTGGAGTTTAGCTTCCTCCTCTTCTGCTTCTTTCTTTGTTTCGTCGAGGAAGTCTTTCACGTCTTCGGACACTTCGTCGGCAGCGTGCTTTGCGCCCTTGATCAGCCCGGAGAGGAAACCTCCGCCCTTCTCCTTCGCCTTTTTAGCTTCTTTAGCGGCCTTGTCCTTCGCAGCCTCGCCGCCATCGGCGACAGCGTCGATTCCAGATGAAAGTTTGCCTTTTACAACCTCGACGTCTTCTCTCACTTCTTTCGAGACCTTGTCTTTAGCTGCCTTAGCACCGTCAGCTGCGTCTTCAGCCACAGCCTTCGTCTTGTCCTGGACTTGTTTGGCCCCATCGGAGATCTTCTCACCTACTGCTTTGCCAGCGTCGGAGACCTTCTGTGCTCCTTCCGATACCTTCTCACCGACCTTGGTCTTAACATCCTTAGCTGCGTCTCGAACTTTGGCTTCTTCCTCCACTGCCTCCTTCTTCGTCTCATCAAGGAACTCTTTCATGTCTTCCGACACTTCTTCGGCAGCGTGTTTTGCTCCCTTGATCAGACCAGAAAAGAAGCCACCGGTCTTTTCTTTCGCTCTCTTCGCCTCCTTCGCTGCTTTATCCTTCGCAGTCTCTGCTCCTTCGGCAACCGCAGCTACTCCCGATGATACTTTCTGCTTTGCAGCCTCCGCGTCTTCTTTCACTTCTTTGGACACCTTCTCCTTCGCTGCCTTTACGCTGTCAGCCGCGTCTTTCGCAGTCGCAGCCGCCTTGGCTTCAGTCTTCTTGGCTCCGTTCTTCAGATGTTCCACCGCGGCTTTACTAGTGTCCGCTACACCTTGCACCCCGTCCGAGACTTTCTGCGCTACTTTATCCTTAACTTCCTTCACGCCAAATAAAGCTTCGTCTTTTGCAGATTCAGCTTCCTTCAGCTTCCCCGCAGCTGCTGCCCGAGCTCTAGCTTCCTCCTCCGCTGCTTCCTTCTTGGTTTCGTCGAGGAAGTCCTTCACATCTTCAGAGACTTCCTCGGCAGCGTGCTTGGCGCCTTTGATCAGGCCAGAGATCAGTCCACCGCCCTTCTCCTTTGCTTTTTTAGCTTCTTTAGCAGCTTTGTCTTTCGCAGCCTCTGCGCCGTCTGCTACTTTCTCTACTCCCGAAGCTGCTTTATCTTTTACCAAGGTCGCATCCTTCTTTATCTCCTTGGACACCTTGCTTGCTGTTTCCTTCACTCCATCTGCCAAATCTTTAACAGCTGCTTCCGATTTAGATTCAGCCTGTTTAACGCTGTCCGCAGCTTTCTCAGCAACGCTTTTTCCAGCATCGGATACCTTCTGCATTCCAGCAGCTGCTGTGTCACTGATCTTATCCTTGACATCCTTCGCAGCTGTGGAAACCTTGCCTTTAACGTCGCTAACCTCGCTAACTGCTTTGTCCTTCATGGCGTCCATCTCTTCGCGAGCACTGGCTTGTTCCGCAGCCGCCGCTCTTCTTGTTTCCTCGAGGAACCCTTGAACATCATCCGAGACCTCGTCAGCCGATTGTTTTGCACCCTTGAACAGTCCAGAAAGGAAACCACTGCCTTTTTCTTTTGCTTTCTTAGCTTCCTTGGCAGCTTTGTCTTTCGCAGACTCTGCGCCATCAGCAACTGCAGCTACGCCAGACACAACCTTCTCTTTCACGATGGTAGCGTCTTCTTTAACCTCCTTCGAGACTGCGTCCTTCGCAGCCTTGGCTCCATCGGCCACCTTCGCAGCTGCTGCTTCTGTCTTGTCTTTCACATCTTTAGCTCCATCGGAGATCTTTTCGCCAACAGCTTTGCCAGTATCGGCCACTTTCTGCACTCCATCCTGAACTTTGTCGCCGACTTTATCTTTAACATCCTTTGCAGTACCAACGACTTTGTCCTTACCAGATTTTAGATCGGTCACAATTTTGTCTTTGACAGATTCAGCAGCCTTTGCTTTCTCAGCCGCAGCCTCCTTCTTCGTCTCGTCAAGAAACTCTGTCATGTCTTCAGACACCTCATCGGCAGCGTGTTTTGCTCCTTTGAACAACCCAGAAAGGAAACCACCGGTTTTCTCCTTGGCTTTCTTCGCCTCCTTCGCTGCTTTGTCCTTCGCAGACTCTGCACCTTCGGCAACTGCATCCACTCCCGATGAGACCTTGCTTTTAACCGCCTCAGCGTCTTCTTTCACTTCCTTGGCTACCTTATCCTTTGCCGTCTTGATATTATCGGTTACTCCTTCCGCCGCAGCCTTCGCTTTGTCTTCAGCCATTTTGGTCCCTTCTACCACCTTCTCGCCAACAGCTTTGCCAGCATCGGCAACTGTTTGCACTCCTCCTGTTACTTTGTCGCTGACTTTGTCCTTCGCATCCTTTGCCGAAGCAGCAATTTTATCCTTGGCGTCCGTGACGTCCGTCACTGCTTTATCCTTCGCTGTTTTAGCATCTTTCAACTTCTCCGCTGCAACGTCCTTCAGTTTCGCTTCTTCCTCAACAGCCTCCTTCTTCGTTTCGTCAAGGAACTCATCAACATCTTCAACAACTTCGTCGGCAGCGTGCTTTGCTCCTTTGAACAGGCCAGAAAGGAACCCACTGCCCTTCTCTTTAGCTTTCTTTGCTTTGTCTTTCGCAGACTCTGCACCATCGGCAACTGCGGCCACGCCAGACGCAACCTTCTCTTTCACGATGGTAGCATCTTCTTTAACTTCCTTCGAGACTGTGTCCTTTGCAGCCTTGGCTCCATCAGCTACCTTCACAGCTGCTGCTTCTGTCTTTTCTTTAACTTCCTTTGCTCCGTCAGCGATCTTCTCGCCTGCTGCTTTGCCAGCGTCCGACACCATCTGAACTCCACCAACAACCTTCTCGCTAACTTTATCCTTAGCGTCCTTGACAGTGCCAGCCACTTTATCGACAGCAGACTTTCCTTCAGCTACAACCTTATCCTTCGCTGCATCAGCCTCTTTCGCTTTCTCAGCAGCTGCTTCCCGGAGTTTAGCTTCCTCGTCAGCAGCCTCCTTCTTCGTCTCATCCAGAAACTCTTTCATGTCTTCGGACACCTCGTCGGCTGCGTGTTTCGCACCCTTGATCAGCCCAGAAAAGAAGCCTCCGGTTTTTTCTTTTGCTTTCTTCGCCTCCTTCGCTGCCTTGTCCTTCGCAGTCTCTGCTCCTTCAGCAACTGCTCCTATTCCCGATGCAACCTTCTGTTTAACAGCGTCAGCGTCTTCCTTGACCTCTTTGGATACTTTGTCCTTTGCATCTTTTACCCCAGTAGTTACATCTTGCGCTGCTCCCTTCGCTTTATCCTCGACCTGTTTCGCTCCCTTTGCTGCCTTATCTTTCACAGCTTCCGCGCCATCAACTACTGCGTCCATTCCTGACGAGACCTTCTGCTTCACCAATTCTGCGTCCTCTTTGATCTCCGCTGCTAATTTATCTTTGGCTGATTTAGCGCCGTCAGCTACGTCCTTGACAGCTTCCTTCACTTTAGCTTCTGTCTTTTCACCAGCCTCTGAGATCTTATCGACAGCATGGGATACCTTCTCACTGATCTTATCCTTGGTGTCTTTCACCGCGGCTGCAGTTTTGTCTTTAGCCTGGCCCAAGTCCTCAAACACTTTATCTTTTGTCTGCTCCACACCTTCAGCCACTTTCCCAGCAGCCATCTTCGCTTTGTCCTCCACGGACTTGCCAACTTCAGCTGCCTTCTGGACTCCATCAGTTACTTTCTCGCTCACTTTGTCCTTGGCGTCCTTCGTTGCACCGACAACCTTATCGGCAGCGTCTTTCGCGCCAGCTACTGCTTTCTCTTTCGTTTTTTCAACGTCTTTGACTTTCTCAGCAGCAGCGGCTCGAAGTCTAGCTTGCTCTTCGGAAGCTTCCCTCTTGGTCTCATCCAGGAAGTCTTTAACGTCATCTGTGGCGTCCTCGACAGCATGCTTGGCTCCTCTGAACAACCCAGAGAAGAAGTTACCGCCTTTGTCTTTTGCTTTCTTCGCTTCCTTCGCGGTTGCGTCTTTCGCAGCCTCTACACCGTCTGCTGCTGCCTCCATTCCTGAAGAGATCTTCCTTTTCACAGCTTCGGCGTCCTCTTTGATCTCTTTGGACGCTTTCTCTTTAGTGTCCTTCAGGCTGTCGCTAACGCCTTTAGCACCGGCCTGCAGTTTCTCTTCGACTTGTTTGGCTCCTTTTGCTGCTTTGTCTTTCGCTGCTTCCGCGCCATCAGCAACAGCTGCAACTCCAGATGAAACCTTGTCTTTCACGATGGCAGCGTCTCCCTTAATTTCCTTCGCCACTGCATCCTTTGCTGACTTGGCTCCATCAGCTACCTTTTGTGCTGCTTCTCCTGTTTTATCTTTCACATCTTTAGCTCCATCAGAGATCTTTTCACCGACAGCTTTGCCAGTATCGACCACCTTTTGTGCTCCATCCTGGACTTTGTCGCCGACTTTATCTTTAACATCCTTTGCAGCGGTGGAAACCTTGTCCTTCACGCTTTCAAGATCGTCCACAACTTCGTCCTTCGCTGCTTTAACATCCTTCAGCTTCTTAGCAGCAGTTTCTCGTGCTTTCGCATCCTCCTCCGCTGCGTCCTTCTTGGTCTCATCGACAAACTCATGGATGTCTTCGGCTACCTCATCAACCGCGTGCTTTGCACCTTTCAGCAGTCCGGAGAAAAATCCACCAGTCTTTTCTTTGGCTTCCTTAGCTTCCTTCGCCGCTTTATCCTTCGCTGTGTCGACAGAGTCAGACACAGCTGCGATTCCAGATGATATTTTACCTTTCACTGCTTCAGCGTCCTCCTTCAACTCTTTCGAAGCTTTATCTTTCGCAGCCTCGACACCACTGGTTACATCGTTAGCAGTTCCTTCAACTTTGGCCTTAGTTGCCTCCACACCAGCTGCCACTGCCTCGCCAGCCGCCTTCCGAGATTCTGACGCCTTCTGGACTCCGTCGGACACCTTGCCAGTGACAAAATCTGACGCTCCTTTAACGGTGTCAGCTGTTTTCTCTTTCGCAGCTTTGGCATCCGCAACTGCGGCGTCTTTCACCTTCCCAGATTCTTTTTTCGTCTCATCGGCAAGCTCTTTAACATCCTCCGACACTTCGTCAGCAGCATGTTTAGCTCCCTTGAAGAGCCCGGAAAGGAAGCCACTGCCTTTCTCTTTAGCCTTCTTAGCTTCCTTCGCAGCTTTGTCTTTCGTAGCTTCTGCCCCGTCAGCAACAGCTGCAACTCCAGATGCAACCTTGTCTTTCACGATGGTAGCGTCTTCCTTAATTTCCGTCACAACTGCATCCTTTGCCGACTTCGCTCCGTCAGCTACCTTTTGCGCTGCTGCTCCTGTTTTATCTTTCGCATCCTTAGCTCCATCAGAGATCTTTTCACCGACAGCTTTGCCAGTATCGACCACCTTTTGCGCTCCATCATGAACTTTGTCGCTGAGTTTATCTTTAACATCCTTCGCACCAGCAACGACCTTATCCTTGCCAGCTTTTAAACCCTCTGCAAGCTTATCTTTCTCAGCTTCAGCTTCTTTTGCTTTCTCAGCTGCAGCTTCCCGGAGTTTAGCTTCCTCTTCAGCAGCCTCCTTCTTCGTCTCGTCAAGGAATTCTTTCATGTCTTCAGACACCTCATCAGCTGCATGTTTTGCTCCCTTAAACAAACCAGAAAGGAAACCACCAGTCTTTTCCTTCGTTTTCTTTGCCTCTTTCGATGCCTTGTCCTTTGCAGCTTCAGCGCCATTGGCAATTGCACCTATTCCTGATGCAACCTTCTGTTTGACAGCGTCAGCGTCTTCTTTTACCTCTTTGGACACTTTATCCTTCGCAGTCTTGACTCCAGTAGCCACATCTTGCGCTACTCCCTTTGCCTTATCTTCCACCTGTTTAGCTTCCTTCGCTGCTTTGTCTTTCACAGCCTCTGCGCCATCGGCAACTGCTGCAAATCCAGATGTCACCTTGTCCTTCACGATAGTAGCGTCTTCCTTGATTTCCGTCACAACTGCATCCTTTGCAGACTTGGCTCCATCAGCTACCTTTTGTGCTGCTGCTCCTGTTTTATCTTTCACATCCTTAGCTCCATCAGCGACCTTTTCGCCAACATCTTGAACCGTCTCACTGACTTTGTCCTTCGTATCAGCCGCAGCTGATACAACCTTGTCCTTTGCCTGATCTAAACCTGATAGTGCTCTGTCTTTAGCTTGGGCTGCACTGTCGACAACGACTTTGGCAGTCGTCTGGGCTTTCGCAGCGGTTTCCTTGGCAGTCTCAGCGACCGTTTGACCAACAGCTTTGCCATCGTCAGAAAGCTTCTGCATCGCATCAGAAGCTTTCCGAGTGACTCCGTCTTTCGCATCCTTCGCAGCGGATACTGCTTTGTCTTTAGCCTGTTTCGCATCGGTTATCGCGCTGTCCTTGGCAGTATCGATGTCTTTTATCTTCTTACCGGCCATTTCGCGTGCACGAGCTTCCTCCTCGGATGCTTCTTTCCTCGTTTCGTCAAGGAAATCTTTTACATCGTCGGTGACTTCCTCGGCAGCGTGTTTTGCTCCTTTGAACAGCCCAGAGAGGAAACCACTGCTCTTTTCTTTAGCTTTCTTGGCTTCCTTCGCAGCTTTGTCTTTCGCAGACTCTGCACCTTCGGCAACTGCATCCACCCCTGATGAGACCTTGCCCTTGACTGCCTCGGCGTCTTCTTTGATCTCTTTTGACACTTTGTCCTTTGCGTCCTTTGCACCGTCCGCTAATTTCTGTGCTGTAGACTTTGTTTTGTCTTGAACCTCCTTAGCTCCGTCAGAGATCTTTTCACCAACTGCTTTGCCAGCATCCGACACCTTCCGGACTCCATCTTGAACTTTCTCACTGACTTTATCTTTCGCGTCCTTCACACCAGTCACGACTTTGTCTTCGGCATCCTTTGCCTGCTGAGCAATTGAATCTTGCATTCTGTCCCTCTCCTGGGATGCTTCTCTCCTCGTCACCTCAAGGAACTCGTTAACATCGTCTGTTACTTCGTCGGCAGAATGTTTAGCTCCTTTAAACAAACCAGAAAGGAACCCACTGCCTTTGTCTTTAGCCTTCTTGGCTTCCTTCGCAGCTTTGTCTTTCGCGGACTCTGCGCCATCGGCAATAGCATCCACTCCTGATGACACCTTGCCCTTGACTGCCTCGGCGTCTTCTTTGATCTCTTTTGACACTTTGTCCTTTGCGTCCTTTGCACCGTCCACTAATTTCTGTGCTGTAGACTTTGTTTTGTCTTGAACCTCCTTACCTCCGTCAGAGATCTTTTCACCAACTGCTTTGCCAGCATCCGACACCTTCCGGGCTCCATCTTGAACTTTCTCACTGACTTTATCTTTCGCGTCCTTCACACCAGTCACGACTTTGTCTTCGGCATCCTTTGCCTGCTGAGCAATTGAATCTTGCATTCTGTCCCTCTCTTGAGATGCTTCTCTCCTCGTCACCTCAAGGAACTCGTTAACATCGTCTGTTACTTCGTCAGCAGAATGTTTAGCTCCTTTAAACAAACCAGAAAGGAACCCACTGCCTTTGTCTTTAGCCTTCTTAGCTTCCTTTGCTGCCTTGTCTTTCGCAGCCTCTGCACCATCAGCTACTGCACCTATTCCCGATGCAACCTTCTGTTTGACTGCATCGGCGTCTTCTTTCACCTCTTTGGACACTTTATCCTTCGCAGTCTTGACTCCACTAGCCACATCTTGCGCTACTCCCTTTGCTTTGGTTTCAACCTGTTTGGCTCCCTTCGCTGTTTTGTCTTTCACCGCCTCTGCGCCATCGGCAACTGCTGCAACTCCAGATGCAACCTTCTCTTTCACGATGGTAGCGTCTTCCTTAATTTCCGTCACAACTGCATCCTTCGCCGACTTCGCTCCATCAGCTACCTTTTGCGCTGCTGTTCCTGTTTTATCTTTCGCATCCTTAGCTCCATCAGAGATCTTTTCACCAACAGCTTTGCCAGCATCGGCCACCTTCTGCGCTCCATCCTGAACTTTGTCGCTGACTTTATCTTTAACATCCTTCGCACCAGCAACAATCTTGTCCTTGCCAGATTTTACATCGTCCACAATTTCATCTTTCGCAGCTTCCGCGTCCTTTGCTTTCTTCGTCGCGGCTTCCTTCAATTTCGCTTCCTCCTCAGCAGCTTCCTTCTTTGTTTCTTCAATGAAGTCCGTAACATCCTCAGTTACCTCTTCAGCTGCGTGCTTCGCTCCCTTGAACAATCCAGAAAGGAATCCACCGCCTTTCTCCTTTGCCTTCTTGGTCTCCTTCACAGCTTTGTCTTTTGCACTCTCTGCACCATCGGCGACTGTGTCTACCGCAGACGAGACCTTCTGCTTCGCCGCTTGAGTACCATCCTTTATGTCCTTCGACACTTTCTCTGCTGTGTCCTCGACATCTCCAGCTGTCGCCTTTGCTTTATCTTCAGCCTGTTTCGCAGTCTCTGCGATCTTCTGTTCAGCAGCCTTGCCAGCGTCAGAGACTTTCTGCACTCCTTCAGATACTCCCTCGCCAATTTTCGTTGCAGAATCCTTTGCCACATCTGCAACCTTGTCTTTGGCATCTTTCAAGCCACCTACAACCTTATCCTTTCCTGCCTCCGTTTGTTTCAATTTATCTTTCGCAGCCTGTTCAGCTTTAGCCTTGTCTTCCGTCGCTTCCCTCTTCATCTCATCCAGGAAATCCTTGACATCATCGGTCGCCTCATCAGCAGCGTGTTTGGAACCTTTGAACAGCCCAGACAGGAAGCCACTGCCTTTATCTTTAGCTTTCTTAGCCTCTTTCGCAGCTTTGTCTTTCGTAGCCTCTGCACCATCGACTACTGCATCAAGCCCAGATGAAACCTTGCTCTTCGCTATCTCTGCATCTTCCTTGATCTCCTTTGACACTTTGTCCTTCGTGTCCTTTGCACCGTCCACTAATTTCTGTGCCGAGGACTTTGTTTTGTCTTGAACCTCCTTAGCTCCATCAGAGATCTTTTCACCGACAGCTTTACCAGCATCGGACGCCTTCTGAACTCCATCTTGAACTTTCTCACCGACTTTATCCTTCGCATCCTTCGCGCCTGAGACGACTTTATCTTTAGCATCCTTTACTTTTGCCACTGCCTCGTCTTTAGCCGCCTCGCCATCTTTCATCTTCTCAGCAGCCGCGTCTCGGAGTCTGTCCCTCTCTTGAGACGCTTCTCTCTTCGTTTCATCAAGGAATTCTTTAACATCGTCCGACACTTCGTCAACAGAATGTTTAGCTCCCTTGAACAACCCAGAAAGGAAGCCACTGCCCTTCTCTTTGGCCTTTTTAGCTTCTTTCGCTGCTTTGTCTTTTGCAGCCTCTGCGCCATCAGCAACAGCATCTACTCCGGATGATACTTTATCCTTCACCAGATCAGCGTCCTTTTTGATCTCCTTCGAAACATTGTCCTTCGCAGCCTTGGCTCCATCAGTTACCTTCACAGCTGCTGCTTCTGTCTTGTCTTTAACATCCTTTGCTCCATCAGCGATCTTTTCGCCAGCTGCTTTGCCAGCGTCAGCCACTTTCTGCGCTCCATCGTGAACTTTGTCGCTGACCTTGTCCTTAACATCCTTTGCTGCAAGGACGACGGTGTCCTTCCCTTTCTTTGCATCAGCCAAGAGCTTGTCCTTCGCAGTTTCAGCGTCTTTAGCTTTCTCCGCTGCTGTTTCCTTTAATTTAGCTTCATCTTCAGCGGCCTCCTTCTTTGTCTCTTCAACGAATTCTTTGACGTCCTCGGACGCTTCGTCAGCTGCGTGTTTTGCTCCTTTGAACAATCCAGAAAGGAAACCACCAGTCTTCTCCTTTGCTTTCTTTGCCTCCTTCGTTGCTTTGTCCTTCGCAGCATCTGCACCTTCGGCCACTGCATCCACTCCAGACGCAACTTTCTCTTTCACGATGGTAGCGTCTTCTTTCATTTCCGTCACGACTGCATCCTTCGCTGACTTAGCTCCATCAGCTACCTTTTGTGCTGCTGCCCCTGTTTTATCTTTCACATCCTTTGCTCCATCAGCGATCTTTTCACCTGCTGTTTTTCCAGCATCGGACACCTTCTGCGCTCCATCTTGAACTTTGTCGCTGACTTTATCTTTAACATCCTTCGCAGCAGCAACTACTTTGTCCTTACCAGATTTTACATCGTCCACAATTTTATCTTTCGCAGCTTCTGCGTCCTTCGCTTTCTCGGCCGCAGATTCCTTTAATTTAGCCTCCTCTTCAGCAGCCTCCTTCTTCGTCTCCTCAACGAATTCTTTCACGTCCTCTGACACTTCATCAGCTGCGTGTTTTGCTCCCTTGAACAATCCAGATAGAAAACCGCTGCCTTTATCTTTAGCTTTCTTAGCTTCCTTCGCTGCTTTATCTTTCGCAGCCTCTGCACCATCCGCAACTGCTGCAACTCCAGATGCAACCTTCTCTTTCGCGATAGTAGCGTCTTCCTTAATTTCCGTCACAACTGCATCCTTTGCCGACTTCGCTCCATCAGCTACCTTTTGTGCTGCCGCTCCTGTCTTGTCCTTCGCATCTTTAGCTCCATCAGAGATCTTTTCACCAACAGCTTTGCTGGTATCGCCTACCTTCTGCGCTCCATCATGGACCTTGTCGCTGACCTTGTCTTTAACATCCTTCGCAGCAGTAACTACTTTGTCCTTACCAGATTTTACATCCTCCACAATTTTATCTTTAGCAGCTCCTGCGTCCTTCGCTTTCTCGGCCGCAGTTTCCTTCAATTTCGCCTCCTCTTCGACAGCCTCCTTCTTCGTCTCATCAAGGAACTCTTTCACGTCTTCAGACACCTCATCTGCTGCGTGTTTTGCTCCCTTGAACAACCCAGAAAGAAAACCACCAGTCTTCTCCTTCGCTTTTTTAGCTTCTTTCGCTGCTTTATCCTTCGCAGCCTCTGCACCTTCAGCAACTGTATCTACTCCAGATGAGACCTTGCCTTTAACAGCCTCGGCGTCTTCTTTAACTTCCTTGGCAACCTTATCCTTCGCTGCCTTTGTTCCATCGATCACACCTTGACTCACTGCCACTGTTTTATCCTTAGCATCCTTAGCTCCATCAGCAATCTTCTCACCTGCTGCTCTCCCACCATCAGCCACCTTCTGCGCTCCATCATGAACCTTGTCGCTGACTTTCTCTTTGACATCCTTCGCTGCAAGTACAACAGCATCCTTTCCCTCCTTCACATCAGCTGCGATCTTGTCTTTCTTCGTCTCAGCGTCTTTGATCTTCTCGCCAGCCTTCTCTCGAACTTTAGCTTCCTCTTCGGCAGCCTCCTTCTTCGTCTC
Organism: Lasioglossum figueresi; assembly: GCA_028455805.1. Lineage (NCBI taxonomy): Eukaryota > Metazoa > Arthropoda > Insecta > Hymenoptera > Halictidae > Lasioglossum > Lasioglossum figueresi. The sequence goes on along the minus strand of CM052203.1, from coordinate 6,445,484 downwards.
ATCGAGGAACTCTTTAACATCCTCTGACACCTCATCAGCAGCGTGTTTTGCTCCTTTGAACAACCCAGAAAGAAAACCAGTACCCTTCTCTTTCGCCTTTTTAGCGTCGTCCTGAGCCTCTTTCGACAATTTACTCGCCTCTGATTTTCCTTCATCAACAACGCCTTTCGCAGCTTTGCGACCTTCGTCTACAGTGTCTAGAGTAGCATTTGTAATATTCTGCGTGTCCTCTATTAGCTTGACACCGGTCTCGCGATGAGGCTTTGCCTCTTCCAGAGGTGCACTCTTCTCCCTCGACCTGCTTCTGGACTCTCTGGACAATTTCGGACTCCTAAATATCCCTAGGATCCCACTTCCCTTGTCCTTATCAGCAGCCTCTGCGTCGGAAACCTTACCAGGCTTCTGCGTATCATCCGCATGCTCCAAAACCGCAGCAGTCGCATGTCTCGTCTCCTCGTCGCCACTGTCGAAAGACGTATCTTTAGAAGAACTCTTCTCCCTGGACGCACTCCTCTTCTTGCTCTTCAGCTTCGGGCTCTTGAACATGCTGAAGAAACCTCCAGCCTTATCCTTCCCCTCTTCATCCTTCAATCCCTCTACCGACTCCTTCTGCGCGTCAGATTTCCCGTTCATGTCCCTCTTCTGGACCTCTGCGATGTCGTACGAGTGTCCATTCAGTCTGTCCCCAGGTGTATCGTCATACTGGACGTGCGAAGTGAATGTGTGAACCTCGTCCTTGACCACGGATGACTTCACGTCATCCTTAGGAGTCGTGCTTTCAGCGAGCTTCTTCGCGTCAGCTTTCCCTGTGGCCACCTTCGCTTCCTCATCACCGCTGTCGAAAGAAGTCTCCTTGGACTTCTTCAGCTTCTTCTCCTTGGACTTAGGGCTCTTGAAGATGCCGAAGAACCCTCCTTTCTCCTTCTCTTGATCTTCGGTACTTGCACCAGTATCAGGCACGTCTGTCACTTTTACATCGTGTTTTATTTCCCGATGGTCATCAGGTTGCGTGACCACCATCTTCCTCGCGTCATCCAGGAACATCAAGGTAGCTAACTTCGCGTCTGGCGCGGTGCTAGGCTCACCGATCGTGAATCCTGTTCGAGTTTCCTGTCCTGCAACGACCGCAGGAGTTTTGACTTCCTCGTCTCCACTGTCGAAAGATGTGTCCTTCGATCCTGTCTTCTTCTTCAACTTCGATCCTTTGAAGATCCCTGATAGTATCCCACCACTCTTCTCTTTCGATTTCTTCGCTTCATCCTCCTGCTTCTCATCAGGGCTAGCATACTGAGCGGTGTACACGCCTTCGTAAGCTGAAACTTGTTTCTCGCTGGGTTTAGGCTCTTTTGGAATGTGTTTTGCTTGCTTCTGATCATCTTGTTTAGCTTCTTTCGCTTTCCCCGGTGCTCCTTTCACCGTGTCATTCGCAGGACTTGTAGGAGATGTTAGTTTCTCGTCGATTTCCTTACCTTCTTTCGACATCAGCTCCTTCTTGCTAGCTGTAGTCTGTTTGCCGTTCGAGGGCGTTCCTCTCGAAGGCTGATCAACTTCTTTCACAGTGATCGTTTGCGTGATCACCGGAGGCTGACCTGTTTTACTATCAATCACCGAAACCACTGTCTTCGATGCAACGATAGTCACGGCAGGATCGCCCTTACCATCGCGCACGTAACGCTGTTTGATTATGGTTGGCTCAACCACTGGCACGCCCTGAATTTGCTCGGTAACGGGTTCGAACCTAAGACTCTTATCTTTCTGCTCCCTGTCGCCTAACTGATCCCTAACAAAACTCTGAACTACAGCACCTCTTGCCTCTTTATTGTCCCGCGCATCATCATCATCATAAACCACCGACCACCCTTCCTTCGCTAACTTCCCCATCTCTTTCTCCGCGTCTGCTATTACACCTGTTAATTAAGTATTACATATTTTAGGCATCTGTAAACGTGGCAAAATAAGAAGAACACATTTTGTTTTTTTTTTTTTTAAATTTGTTTTGATTGATTGATTGATTGCTAATAAGTCGGTCATGATTAGTGTAAGCCAGCTTTCTCGGCATTGCTGTAGTTTGTTTTGAGAATTCAGCGGTTAGACTCTCGTGTGTGGTTTTTGTGCATCGAGTGTTTCGTGCTGTGGAGCAGCTATCCAAGATGTTTGAAAATTTGTGTGGTCGCACGGCGAATTGGTAATTGGATTGATTATGTTTTCGTCAGTGTTAGCGATCGATTTTAATTCCAAACTTTCAGAAGAAACCAACGAAACGTAGGCGTTCAAGGGGTATTCTTCTTTGGAGATGTTAAATGTTAAAACGATATCTTCACAGTAGAATATCCCTTAATTTTTAATTATTTGCATGTAGTATGTACAATCTTGAAACTTTACACTTAATGTTCGAAGCATAAACAAACGTTTCGACCACGCTAGCAAATATTCATTTAAAATTAAAGTAGTCATTTCATTGAATAAAAAACATTGAAGAAAGTATAGCGCGAGTAATTGAAGACCGATTAGAAGCGACATTACCAATTTTCTTGTACGAGACTCTAATCGTGAACAATTAGCGTGTTATTCTAATTACGAGAAACTTTGAGAGCTGTTCCGTGTGCCCGCACAGTTAGGCCACACATGTCTGCCGTTCATGCAACGCCAAAAAATTGCAGCGAAACCTTTTTTTTTTGCTGAAACAAATTAATGGGACGACGAGTGTCGAAGAAGTAGAAAGGCTATTAGTGGATCATTTAAAAAAAATGAAAGACACAAAGTATCGCAATTATAATACAGTCGAATGATGAGTAGTCGCTCGTTTTTAAAAAGGCGCAAAAATAAATAAGTAGTATCGTTACGCAATTGAAAATAAAAGCAAGCTGAATTGATTCGAAGAGATCCGCATCGGCGCTCCACAGAACCTGTCAGTGAAAGATAGAATAGATGATATCAAAATGTAAAAAAAGAAAGTAAACGTTCTAGTGCCGACGACCCTTCATAAGCTAAGAACTTTAGAACGCTCGTGAATCGTGTCCAGAATCAGAATGCCGTGCTATAGTTTGAACGGAAACAATCGCCTACGTTGCTGAACGTTTCTCAGCCACTGTTGCTAATTATTAAGTTGAAGGTTTATGTGTGTTATTTAATAATACGTGACGTGCGCTGTGCGTGTTGCGTAGTATTGATTTTTAACTATTAATTACTCGCACATAGTGCTTGCAATCTCGAAACTTTAAATTTCGTACTTCAAACATTAAACTAGTTATGTTATCGAATAGAAATTTATTTACGTAGAAAATGGAGTGCGAGTAACTGAAAGTTAAGTCGTTGGCTATGTCTCGTATTGTATAGTTTAACAATAAGTAACTTCATAAACCTTTGCGGTCGAGGAATGTGATGCAGTAATACAGCAACCGCGTCACGCTTTTCATAATAATTGATAACGTGTTGCGCTGTACAGGCTCAAATGTTTCTTTTAAAAAATGTCTTTCCAAGTGCAAAGTATGGAGACCGATTATTATCAAACTAAAAAAGAAAAACACAATAGATCAACGATGTACTATAACATAATGAACACGATGTCACTAGAAGCGAGATCTTGGATATAGAGCCATGTAGCACTAGGCGATTAAAATCTGATCGTCGAATGGTTAATAATAAGTCGTTGTCCTCGAACCAAGCGTGATGATATTATCGCGTTAAGTTCGTCATGCTGCGTACATCCGATGGTGTAAGATCATGGTAAGACCGCTTGTATGGATGATTTCGCGGTAGATCACTGCGCCCATTGATCTTTGCAGCTAGATATTTGACAGTGCAGCTGGTCGGAAGCGCGGCCCCTCAACCCACCATTTTTTGCTCGGCAAAGATGCGGAAAACCACTTACCGGAAACTATTTGGTTGGCTTGCGAGGCCACCCTCTGTCGTCTCTCGTCTTCGCGATCTTCGTCGACCTCGTCGCGTGACTTTTTACTCATCACGTCTGCCACACGACATTTCTGTTCGAGAAACTCGGCCATTACGTCCCCAAGCTCTTTCTCGTCGCTCGCGTACTTATCTTTGATGGGGGTCGAGGTTCCGTTGAATGCAGTGCCGTTTGTGATCGTGACATGCTGTTTTGCTGTTCGGTGCAACAAACAAACAAGAAAACAGTGATTTAAACACGCGTGATCCGAGCCAGCTTCCGATTCAACGCTGCGCCGCGCCGCGCCGGAATAACACGAACCGTCCGATAAGCAGAGTTCAACTAATTCAAACACATTGTAATTGAATTACATCATTTAATTACATTGTATTTTGTATACACAGTATTCGAAACACAATGTAATTGAAATACAATGTAATTGAATTACTTTGTAATTATAATTCGTCAAGTAATTCAATGCAGCTCTGCGGATAAGTAACCCGGCCATCTTATTTTATATTTCGCTGTGCTTTTTCAATTATTCGATGGCTCTGACGGATCTACGACCTAAGAGATTGTGATTTTATGCGTTTATGACGCGTGCAGATTACAGTACAACGAAGAAACAATATTTTAGCTGCAATTTTTCATCAAAACCATTTTGAAAAATAACATAGTCTCTTGTTTTCTTTTGCGGCAATGTACAGTTAACAGAAAAATCAGCGATTTCAATATTTGAATAATATCGCCTTATAAATGCCACAGAGACGAAAAATAGTGCACCGACGGTAAATGATAGTATTATGCGAGCAATCGCGGCGAATGTATTATACAAGGCGTTACAAGAAAGTGCTTACGAAGAAATGTAAACTCGGTCTTATGATCTAACACATTTTTCTTAGCAATGACAGGAAATAAGGCTGGCCTGTTATTCACAAGAATAATGCAAGCGGTGACGTCATATCCTTTACAGAAGTGTAGTCGTGTGTATGTGTAGTTCTGAATGATATTCCAATTGAAGTTTGCAGATTGTTAATAAAGATCCAATTAAAACGAGTAGTAAAAGTTCGTGTAATTCTGGGATATACGTACTTGGCGTTTCGTGCTTAGTGCCGGTAATACTGAGGTCTTCCACGGATTCAGAATCCTAAACAATAAATTCGTCAATTAAAAAAATTATAAGGGGCGAGAATTAGAGTATGTGTGGAAGCAGTGTGCTAACGTGGAAAGGTAGAAATATTACAAACCTTAGTTCTATTGAGTTCGTAATCGGGATCCATCTTCGGATCCATTTTCGCGTCGCGTCGCAACGATGTGTCCCTTGAAGGTCCCAATTCTTCTTTCAAAGAATCGAATCCAGGTTGATCTAATCGAACTCTGGCAACTGCTTGCTCTACGTCGTCGGTCACCAATTCCACGTTAAATATACACTTTTTCACGATGTCCTCGCGGCCGATCTTATTCAGCGCCTTGTCTATAGAATTTCCTGCGCACCAAAATATATTTTCACTTTTAGAATATGCTCAACATTCTACAACTTTCTAGAACATCAAAAATTATATAGCATTTGTCTACGTAATTTTTATTCAAGAATTGTGTACTACAAACAAGTTATGTGGAGCATTGTTTGTCCACTCGACTATCATTGGTTTCATTAACCTTTTCGCCTCGATTTAAGCTTCGTTAATTTTAAACGTCTTGCTCAATTAGTTTCGGAGATAGCCGAATGAGAAATTTCTTGAAAAAAATTCCGTTTATCGGAGATTACGGATTTCACAGTTTACTCGGCCTATTGGTGGTTTAGAACAGATCCATAAAGAATAATTTTAAAAAGGCGCCTAATCAGTTTCGTATCCACCAAAAAATCGTTGGGAATGGAAATATTCTAGGTCGGAAGAAATGTTTAATTTTCGAGTTAAAATAGCTCCGAGTGCAAAGAGTTAAAAAGGCCAGAAAATAACGATTTAAAAGAAAATAACTGGTCTTCGATCAAATAAAACAAACCCACTGAACAATTTATCAATTATCAATTTCCGGCGTCAAAGCAATTTTCACATTAACTTCCAAATTTTCCTGATCACATGCTAAGCACAAGACGGTGAAATCACTCTAGTAAAAAGAACATCGTCCAAAACAAGATACCCTACTTCGATAAGCAGCGAACGATTACTGTTCTCTCGTGAAAATTATCACAACTTCGCAGTAGTATATCTACCAAACGACTGGAGCAAACTAGATGACCGATGTCCCTAATCAAGAAGAAGCATTCCAACTCTTGTCCTCACACACGCGTGATCCGATTAAATGATATACCAGAAAATTCCTACAATTTCGTAAACATCCCTTGTGATGCAAGCGTGGAACATTACATCGTGTACACTGGGCAAACACATTTATCACTCATTATTTTTCACAATTAAATACACACCTGTGCTCATTGAAATCTGACATCTTTGAGCAGGTGACCTCCTAAAAAGCAACGACAACTCGCTGACGTAAGTGTTAGTCCTTTCGTTCTCGTACTCTTGGTACAAGGATATAAACATTCTCGCTTTTGACGATCAAATGATTATAACAATGAAATAAAACAGACCGTCGCGTAGAGAAAAAGAAATGCACGGAAGACGCACAAGATGCACTGTCACTTTCACCGAGTTCCCGACACGAATGGGACACTCAGTTTACTGTTTACTTTAAACGATTGCAGAACTGTACGCGCATTACTGTCGTGTGTCAGTGCCATTAGTATCGCAAAAAGGAGGGGAGAAAAGAGTCCATAGGTTTATGTCAGGCATAATAATGCGGGGATGAGATCATCAACTACGTTGCTCCTCAGATTCCACAGGTCTGAGTCAAACGCGCGCGTCTGATTAATTGACCTTGCCGAGAAACAGGTTTTTTCAGATTTTTCGCTATCTGCTACTACATCTAGCATTCTGCAATGACAGAAAAAAAATCTACGAGGCGTTTGAACCATGCCTTTAATTTTACCGACGCGTTGATCTCATATTCATATTTCTTTTCTTTGCTTGAAACACTAAATTTAAAGGTTTCAGATTGTAAATACCACCTGCGAGTAACTAAAGTTTATAATTCTAAACACACAGGACCCTGGGCTCTGGGTTCAACGTTATTTTCTACCAACAATTCCGTATTATTTGAAATGTTTCGACTAATTGGAAGAGAATGTCGAGTAACTGTCATGTACTATTATCGCGGAACGTCGTATGCTAAATAGTAAATAGAAATGAATGTATGCTTCGCGGAATTTCAAAGTTGGATAATCGACAAACATACGTGACGCGTCGCTACTCATTGATTCGGTAGAATAGTGAGTAAAAGGCGAGAATACTATGCTTCGTGGAAACGGTTCTGACTGTGTTCCGCAGGCGTATTTACGATGCTGATATAATAAGCGCTAATAGTGGAGTAATAAACATGGTAGCATGTTTAATATTAGACGTGATATGCGGGGAGAGTATATGTAAAACTCTACGTGTACGGAACTGTTGATTGAAAATTCGAAATTTAACATAAAGAATAATACACACCTGTAACTTTGTTTCCGTCTTTCTGCCATATCTTTAGCATCGCCGCGGCTTGTTGGGCAGGCTTGTTAGAATACTCCTCTTTAATGGAGGACACTTCATTAGGCGGAATATTCAATTCCTCCGCGAGCTTCTCCCAGTCCGAGCCCAACAGGTTCGCGATATCGGTTATTCTTATTGTTGCTCTGTGAATAGTGTCTGGACGACCTAAAGGAAGCAATTAACATTGAAACAGTTCCGCCTCGGATATCCACGGTTTATCCGCGGAACGATCTACGGCAGCGTCTCTCAACCTTCTCGTCGTTCAACAGGCTACAATTTTTACTGAATGCTCAGATCGAAGATATCAACTTTCCTGAATGGTCTGATCGAAGGGTATTCATTCGCAAAAGGTTGGGAAACGCTGCCTCGGGCCAGGATGCGTACTTATGCCACCGTCGCGTAGAAAACTATAATTCTTCGAGAGCTCCAAAAGATCGACCTCCGACACTGCAGTGTCCGCCGATATCTTCTCTGGCAGTAGGATATTCAACGTGCAAATCGGTGTCTGAGGCAGTTCGCCCTTAGGAACCTTTGGCTCGCTCATGAACATAATACGACCCATCATGTCCGCCGCGTCCGGATCTTTTACTCTAGCTGTGAATGGAACTCTGTTCTCCTTGAAGCCTCTAAACGGCAGTTGGAGTTGCTCTCCGCTCTTCAAAACTGGCACAAGGTTGCCCGAAAACTCCATGTATTGCGTTTTTCCTTCCAACACCTGCAGCAATGAATTTCAACACGAACATTGATAATTAAACTGCTAATCTTAACTGCCAAATGTAATATTTTTCAACGTCTTCGGGTTTGTATTTCATAAATGTATAAAATCCACAGACTACTCGCGACAACGCGGCAATTATGTGGAATCATTACTGCGTGTGAATCCGACTTCGAGAACTCCAGTTGCAGAGTAATTATGCTGGTTATTATTACAGTGATTCAGCTCGTTCAGATTCTTTAAGAGACTGTGATTCACGGCTTAAGGTTTCCCAATCATTTTTTCTAATGGCAGTAGATAATTTCAATTGTGCGCCAACAATAAGAAGTTATTCAGTTACGCAACCTAATGGATCGCAAACTAACCGACATTAATTAAACATTTGATCCTCATCTAAAGATAAAAATGAATGAATTTTTATACAGAGAATCGAATGAGGATTACGCAATGAATTAAATGAGGAATAACTACAAGAAGCATTTTTTAATCATTTTTGTATGTTTGTACGAGTACATAATTATGTTTCTGACTTACCTCAACATCTCGACTCTTCGCAACCTCTGTGAAGTGTTCTTGATTCTCCAATGTCTTGTCTTCTTTGTCATCGGTCATACAGAAGACACGCAGCCTTGCTTCCAATGGATCTACTCGCTTTGCAAATACTACAAATCTGCGGACGAAATGCTCCAATAATTTTTCATACTTAAGCAAGCTTGTAATCATGCAGGTAAAACTGCGGTTGCAGCGAGGGATTTATGTATTCGGAAAATTTCGCAGATTATACGCAGACAATGGTCAGTCAATGTCCGACCAAAAATCCACGTATAATGTACGAGTGAAAATGTTCTACCTGCGATTACGTTCGGTAATTAGCTCTCTGTATTTATCATAGAATTTTTAGAAAATAAGAAATTGAAAGTGAGTGATGTCAAAAACGTACTTAGCCATGAAAGGTACGTGTGTCGCATGTGTGTATAGCTCTGTAGCCATTTTCGTGGCTTCGGATATATTCCGACAATCCATTAACCAGAAGCGAGCGGATACTGTGGTAGTAAAGGAAACGCAATCTTTGACGAACGTGAGCGGCGTCGAGCCTGTGACATCCTCCCAGACTGCCCGAGACTGACCCCCTGAACGACATATATACCAAGTCCAATAACATTATTAAAATATGTCCGTGTTACGAATACAAGAATCGGCAGAAGTGATTATGTGTGGGATTTGTATCCGATGCGACCGAGATTAATTACAAATTGAGACCACATTCCGGGCCCCCCGGAAATCCTCTTTCAGTTTTTTTTTTCAGTCAACGTATCTTTCACTGCTTTCTATCTTCAACGAAAATTACAGGGTGTCCCATAGAATTTCTAGTCACCCTTTGATCTTTACGGAAACTACAATGGACACCCTGTATAATTTTCAAAAGCTATAAAGCTAAATATATTTATACTATTGGAACAACATTGCATATAAAATTTGAAACTCTTAAATGTCTAGAAAACGGTTTAAAAAAGCTAATAGTTGTTAAAAGTTCACGTTAGATGATCACAATCTTCAGTTCGTTTAGATTTCATAAAAACGAAGTTAATTTGATTGATAGTATCAATTTTAAGAACAGCTTCGATAATGGTATATTGTAAAACTGGACCGAAGTGATCATTTTCGGTAAAAATCGGGCAAGAGCAAGTATAAATTCAGAAAATAATATCGCATTAAAACAGCAAATGACTAGTCAGCTACTTAATAAACGTTTAACAAAGTCCTAAAAAATATTTGCATATTCTAACAGGAGCACTACTGACAAGAGTGAAACGATCGAAAATTATTCCTGACATATCTTTGAAGGCAATTTCTTGAGTCTGTCCCGTCGAAAAAATTCGCGCGATAAACAAGATTGATGAAGCCTGTATTTAATATCGGTCACCATAAGTGCGTTCATGTTACGTGCTGTATCGTGTGTGATTAAGAACAAAACAAACGACGACCGAGTAATAATGCTTGCTAAATGAAGGAGAAGCGCCATTCAAAGTAATCGCGCGAAAGCAAACACGCGAGTCGTGTGATTATGCGATTGAAAGAAACAAGCGAGAACAAACTGAAGGTATGTGAAACAATACTAATTTCAATCGCGCTGTAGTACGTACATAAGTCGAGAATAAATAATTCAATTCCACGGAACAGAGAAACAATCGTTAACAATACTAAACATAAACGATTCTTGTCGAGAAACAATTATACGAAGTTTGTTAATTAAAATTTGGCGATATTGTTCATTGAATCGTAACCCGGATAAAATACGAACAAAACACTGTACAGCATGGCTGCAACAAATTGTAAGAGATTAAGTTAAACGACAATAATTGTTAGTCTTCGTATCAGTAACGTGGCGTATGGATACATATCAGAATGATCTATTATAGATACATATATATACATCTGTATATAGATAGATCGTTTAAGTACACAAGGTTGGCAATATTGTTATTGTATATATATTGTATATATAAATTACAAGCCTAATTATCGAAGCAGTTACCAGTCAAACGAATGTGCTGAAACAAAAACTCTGAAATTAACGCTTACGATGAGCTAGGTAATAAAACTTTATCTACGTTAATTAATAATCCATACCTAAATGACTCAATCCTAACAATATGCAAGCATTAACAATGAATCACAACAAGATATGTATACAACAATGGTACTCAACGAAATGTTTCTATGAAACATGCAGCTACCATCTCCCTTTTAAATCTCTATCCGAAGGTCTCCGGGACGTGGATACACAATTTATTTCATTTTGCAATCGATCAGCCCATTCGATTTCGTCATTTTTCTATTTCGTTATAACTGTGGGTGGTGTGTCCATTCACTTAGAAAGCACAGACTTTCATTGTTCGCTACGATGGTAATTTAAAGATTATACCTTGGGATTAGGTTCGTTTTGTAGGTGGAACTATAGGGAATATGATCGTATTTTTTAAACATTTTTATATCCTCAATCCTGATGGTAGGATTTATATATTCGTAAATATGGCGTGCCTTTGCTTATGAAATTCGTTCGACAACAATGTTTCTGACGTGCCTAAAATACTGTATTATAATAAATTCCCAATGCATCATAAATCTGCAGTCCCGACGACCTGGGAACAGACAACAATGCCTACCGTCCGGCGTCATGCCTGCTAAACTACGGAATTGATCATCGAATGCGATAGTGATGACAGATCTGATCGTAGAGCAAAAATACGTGTAACGTAGATAACACACAGTGACTCCCACTAATATTCGGACACTGTTAAAAAGACGATAACTTTTTAGATATTGGACATAGAGTGTCGTCCAATATTAGAAAAGTTATCGTTTTCTTTTCAGAGCGTCCGAATATTAATGGGAGTCACTGCGCGTGTAATATGTATACACGAAAGGCGGTTTGGCGGCGTGTAACAGATTCAGCACTTATCGGTAAGAGATTCTCCAGTAAGACGGTACGCTGCTCTACAATGTTACGTGCAAGCATATATTACCAGTTATGCTGCACAGAAGTCGCAACGTCGGCGCGTCTCCTGAATACTGATTGATCATGCCTTTGTTGGCTGCCTGCGGCACTGGTATCGTTAAGGTTATCGGTTTGTGGAATTTCCTTCGCCTTGGTTCAACGGTTACGATCGGCGATACCGCCACTCTGTTCCCGAGGAGTTTCGCTACCAAATCGGCTGGTATCGGGTGTGCCTAAACGCAAATCATCGATTATAGCTCGTTATCGATTACGCTGTTGTCTATCATTATTCTGGCACGACGATACAAAATGAGATTTTAGGCTGTTGGCAGCGACGAGAAGAGATGCGTGCGTACCTGGAGACCAACTCGGATTTTTTTGGTAAGGGCTGCCGGTGGAAAGACAGCTTGAACTTGTGGAACAGCCGAAGATGATACTGTGCCACCTTCTGGGCCAACTGCGTGAACCTCTTGCCTAATGCGAGACACTACTGCGAAGTAATGTGGGAAGTCTGCAGTTAGTATCCTTACGATTCGGGATGTTTGGAGATCCTCGAGCTGGCTTAATTCTGCAACAATAGTTCCACGGATTTGTTAATCCCATTGATCAGCTTGAGAAATAGAAAAAGCCCAGACGTTAATGTGTAATTCAGAAGATCGTACCTTCTCCTTCAAAGCTCTCATTAAGCACATCCTGGACTGCCTCCTCGCTGGCTTCCAAGGTGTGCTCGCGCCAAGTTTCTCCGTTGTCCGACCGCAGTATTACTATCTCTCGTTCTTTTCCCCGCAACGACGCAAAATGAGGTACCTCTATGATCACGGGCCTGCTCGAACAGAAACATTTACCACATTTAATCGTACAAGCAATAAAGACAAGGTAATAATTAGACTGTGGATCTTTATGCAAAATAAAAAATGTTTTCATTGATTGCAAGATATAGGAAGATATAGGCCAAATTGAAATTTTTTTCTTCCTTTTTCTAAATCTTCTTAGAGAAAAAAATCTTCTTAATTCGTCCACTGTTTTAAATTGTACGTGCCCATTTTTATAATAGATGCATAAAATCCGCAGTTTAGTGATACTAGACAACGTAATGATGGCCAACGTACCCTAAGAACTTGGCGCCCACAGGTCCCAGTTCAAGGATGCGACTGGCCAGAGCTTCTCCTTCCATGAGAGGCGGCGGATTGGTCAATTTGTCCCTCCTCAGGTATCTGCAGGTGACTCTCATCGGCATCGCAGCCTTCCTAGGAGGAACGATTACGCGGACACCGCTGTGCCTGCACCCCCGCATTGCACCGCCTCGTGCATCCACCAAAAAGGAAACCAGGAAGCTGTCATTGTGCACAAGACAACATATTTTACAAACCCCGTCACATCGGCGTCGATCGCGACGAACGAAAAATATTCGGCTTTAGCTTGGAGGACGTTACGGCAACGCCGACAGGCTCGGAAAATAAGAGCGTTCATTCCATAAAAGGGCTAAATTCACTTAGAGACACGTAGAATAATAATAAAAAAATAAATAATAGTAATCATAGAAACAGTTTGTTCAATACTATGGCAATATATATATGAATGTAATGTGCGCACACGGATATATAGAAAATTATTCGGCCTTTTTGATAAGGTAACATGCCATTCGCTCGAAAGTAAAACCAATTAACAATCAAATAGAAATAAACGATGCCTTCGGCTAGTATATTTACAAATCTTGATCAACTATAGCGGGAGATAGTCCCCGGGAAAATTATACACAGTGAAAGCTAGTTCTATATTCGAGAAACTAATTTACTGTTTTTTTCTTCTTCTTTTTTAATAGATAAAGGTATTTCTTTATTTTTCACTTCGTTCGGAAGGCTTACCGGGGAGTTAAGTATTAAAAGCACGCCAAGCCGAAAAGCAATTTTTGAAAAAGATTTTCATACTAAAAGCGAGAACTCGTGGATTGCGGGAACAGTATTTTTTTCTCTTTTTCCATAGTCTTTCCAACCCGGGTATTATTGACAATGGTGTTATTTGACAATGCTCCGATCGTCGTCTCGCGAGAATGTTTGCGAAATGTAATTCGCAGCGGTAACGATGGGGAAATGAAATGAATGCGAGGTAGTCATGGTGCAAAGATAAATTACATGAGAGATGGAGCAAAGTAAATTGTAAAAATGGAACAACAATGGCTGGAGATGACAGCCGGTGCCAGGGAAGTTGCTGCTGCATGAATTCTTTACGGCTGCAAGCGTGAAACTAATCGACACATAGGTGTTACGACAACAAATCGTGGATCGACAGGATCCATCGTATTATCGACTGATCGAGGTGCCGCATCGATTCCCGCGTGAACCTGAGGATTATTCACAGAGAAGTTGCGTGTGATGCGTGCACAGTGAATATAAAATTTACATACTTGAATACGGAATTCGAATTCAGTCGCGATTTGCTTAATTCGCCCGTTGAATTGTAAAAAATCATCGATTATTTTTTTTTTTTTCGTTCTTCCATATACCGGATAGTCTAAAAATATCGATCACGAACAAATTCCGCGATGATTGCTCAACGAGGATGATGCAATGGCACCATTCATTGTTTGTCATGCGTTTAAAATACATTATTGCTAGACTGTGAATATTTATACGGACACACAAATGGATTCATGAGGCCGGCTGCTAAACAGAATTCTTGCTTATGCGAGAAATAAATGATATAGGGTAAAGGTACCAGTTATCGGACGCAAAGCAAACTTTTTTAGAAATTAATAAAAATAACATGAAGTACCTAGCATTACTTTATTTTTAAAAATAAAATTGATGTTTCCCCTTCGTGTACAAGTCAAAAGTATTGCAATAATTTTTGATTAAGGTATAGAAAACATTGTGGTTAAAAACCTTATTCCCCGAGACAACGCAATTTTTCATTTCCGATCATAGAAAATGCTAAGAAACTGTGGTACACCGGAGGATAATAAAATAATTGATTAATTTGTTATCAGAAATGTCTTGTGTTTACGTGTGTAAAACTTCGTTAATATTTCTTTCGCTTTTTAACAAAATCGTCCACAAAAATTTGACAAGATAAATTCCAGAATGCCTTCAAATACCTTTACCCTACGTAAACTTGCAAACAGTCGTGTTGTTGCGTGTCAAAAGTGTAGATCGAGTCAAGAGTGATCGATCAGGGTGTTTCTGGCGAGGTATATTCATTGTGCACAGTGTACTATCGATCTAACTATAATTGAGCGTCTACGGGCGTTGTGCAGCTATACAGAAGATTAAAAAAAAATATACAGAGAACATAAAAATCATAGTGAAGAGCGATACGGCGAGTAAACAGAAGCTAAGATTCAAGAGAAGATCACTTACTTTCTCCATTGTGGAATTCTGCGAGTAGCGCAAATAAAATAACAGAGGATCGGGAACAAAATAAAAAACGCGTTAGTATCCATTCGTTCATAAGACATGATTGATGAGAGATGACGACATAAAGAAATGGTGTCGAGAATCTGAATCTAGCGCAACTTTTACAGATTTTCGAATATCTTGTATTACAATGGCATTTCGAATATTTTCAATTTCGATTATACTCTTTGGTTTTGCTATAGCACGTGGGCAACGGGTGTCACGATTTTCAAAAATTTTTGATTCCCCGAGTTTTGTGAAGTTGCTTCCGTGCCATGGAAGAGGGTCGCTTTTTTTCTGTGTTTTTGGAACTTTCGAAAACCCGCAATCATCACACGCAAGCCACTTTTAATCTATTCGTACAAAACTACAAAACAGGATAACAATAATAATTATGTATTATAGTAGAGACGCAACGAGGGCACACCACTCACACTCTGCGGAAAAAAGATATACGTTAGGACAGCAACGGAAAGCAGACCGCATCGAAATCTGCTCGATTATTTACTTTTCGATTGATCGTCGAGAAAGAAATTCTTAGCGAATAACTTTCAATGCTTTCGAAATTTAAGTACTTGACAATCTCCTTTTACATGCGGGAATGCGATAAATAAATAGACAGCGGATCTTTATGCGAAATAAAAATGTTTTACCCGAATTGCAAGAAACTGGAACGAAATGGAAATTTATTTTAGGTTGAAAATGATATAACAGTATTTTTAAAATGTTCGAATAACCTTTACATAAATGCATAAAATCCGCTATCTAGTAATAACAAAGTTTCCCCTTATCTCCGATGCAAGAGTTGCAAATGATCGACAAATTTCGGTACGTATGCGAAAAACTTATGGCTTGAACTTATTACGTAACGGGGGTCAACCGAACGAGCAACAGCCACTATGAGGAAGACATATGTGCTCAACATAATTAAACTGTCTAAGAAGACGAACGATTCCTTTCCCTATATTTACATGAGCATTTTCCATAATCGTCTTATAATATGTATATACACAGCTTATATTTACCGTCTTATCCGTGTAAAATAATGAACTCCAAGTGTTAGTACTATCAGTATATCTTGACTATAAATAAATGTATCTTAACCTATCGAATAAAATATTGTCTCCGTTTTTTAATGTTATTCAAAGATGCTCGGAAAAATAATGAAATAAGAAAGATATTATTTAGAGAGTTCCTTTCGTTAGAACAAGGAGACGCCTACACATAAAAAGGGAAAATAATAAAAAGGGCATGTTGTACCTGTCCCTCCACATTCCTTGTCCTTTCGACATGGTACCAAAAGCTGCCAGCGATGTGTTTAGGGACTCTAGGGACGGTCTGATCTCAGAACAAAATCTGGTATGATTATGGATAACAATTTCATATCATGCGCATGCTGTTTCGTATCATTTCGTGCACTTTATAATCACACAAACTCTCTATTTATCTCTTTCGCACTCTCTCGTTCGCTCTTTCACGTTTTCTGCTTCTCTTCCTTTCGCTATCGTTCGTTCCGGAATGTTTTGTCAGGAAGCTTGTGCGCGCGCTTCGGAAAACCGTAATACTATTTTAGATATGCAAGCGCGTGCAAACACGTGGTGCTCTTGTACGAGGAAAACGTTTTAAGGCCGCACGCCCAAAGATCTACTTCTTGCCAAGAAGGTAGCTCACGGTAGAAAGGTAGAACCCGATCGTTGTTCGTGCGGTACAATGAGTCTGTTATTATAGCGAGGGCGGGGAGGGGGATCGTTGTAAATAGATAGCACAAGACCATCCCTGTTTTTCCTAACAATAGTTCTTTTTTTGTCGAGGATTCGCTGGTGATTTGGGTCAATGGATACTGGGTCAGCAGTGTTTGTTTACTGGTCAAATATTTTTCTAAAGAAGTCTGTGGTCAAATATATTTTACTAAAACAGACTGGCCAAATATTTTTCTAACAAAGACCGTGGTCAAATATAGTTCTCTAAAAAAGACTGTGGTCAAATATATTTTTCTAAAAGACTGGTCGATATATAGTTTTCTAAAAAAAGACTGTGGTCAGATATTTTGATAAAAAAGATTGAAACCAAGGATTGCATATAAAAATTGGATTTAAAATAGATGGTTTAAAGCTTCGAGGATTAAGAGCACCAGTTGTTTAGATGGTTAGTTTTAGACAAGGTAAAATTAGTGAAATATATTCTTCTAAAAAAGACTGGTCAAATATAGTTCTTTAAAAAAGACTGTATCCAAATATGTTTTTTCTAAAAAGAGACTGTGGTCAAATATAGTTATCTAAAAAAGACTGTGTTCAGATATTTTGCTAAAAAAGATTGAAACCAAGGATTGCATATAAAAATTGGATTTAAAATAGATGGTTTCAAGCTTCGGGGATTAAGAGCACCAGTTGTTTAAATGGTTAGTGTTAAACAAGGCACCGGATGGACTCGCATTCCGTCAAAGAATCGTTCATCCCAGCTATACGTCAATGAACAACATGCGTATCACTATGTAATCACTATGTAAGAACTGCTACGAGCAAATGGACGACGCAAAGGTGGCGCCAAGCGATTGATTCTTGGTTTCTCAGCTGGTCAACCGGTTACATAAAACGTCAAAGCTGGAACGCATTCGGAGTATAATAGAATGAACAGAAAAAGAAAAGGAAACGAGATCGAAATAGCGTTGCTGTGAGAGAGAATCATGATGGACAACGGAAGACTGATTAAGTACGGTAGTTACGGATTTGGTTCTCGTCGGCACCATTTAGGATCGTTTCATACGACGCCTTCGTAACGGTAATAACGGAACCGTGTGCTCTGTGCGTTATGTGTTCGTTATGCAGATTACGTAACGCACGGAGAATTATACCGTTTATTGGGAATGTAGTCTAACAACCTTTTGTCGCTCTCGACAAGGAAGCCTTCGCTATAAACAACACAGTTAGTGCGAGCGAGAGATATGACCTCATCGAATATAATTAACTGCACACCGACGCAGTGTTATCGTACTACCATCGAAATTCCAATTGTCTCACCAATGGAGTTCAGATTGTTAACTGCACAGCTGATCATGCTATCACCGATATATTTAGGCGGTTCTGTCAACCCTCTGTGAATGCGTCAGTGGACAAAATTATTCATTTAATTAATTATTAGACTGCGGATCTTTATGCATTTATGACAACAATGGGTACTTGGAATTTAAAACTGGAGAAGATTGCAACAATCGAAGAGTTTACATTACAACCAACATACTTAAAGGATTAAGAGAAGAAAGACATTCTTAAATGGCTCCTGTATCTTGCAGTGAGTGCAGACAATTTTTATTTTGCATAAAGGTCCAGAGTCTATCTAAATGTAGATGATTTTCATAATGTTTTATAACTTTGCCCACCGATGCGCGAAGCCAATCAAACGTCAATTCGAAGGTCTGCACTTCGGGTTGCATTCCAGTGTAAATTCAAAGCTCATTTTATACAGCTCGTGCGAGTATCGATTCCCACGATCCAGTATCGCGTTTCAATTGTTATTGTATCAGCCAATAAATCTATGGGGTTAATTCGTAGCAGGAGTCTTGCACCAAGTCTCGCACACAGTGTCACACTATAATACACAATATATTATTGTTCTTTGAACTTTCCATAAATTTTACTCTCTCTCTCTCTCTCTCTCTCTCTCTCTCTTTTTTGTTTTACGCTGTCACTGGCGTGCTTTGTGCTGTCACGTTGTCTGCCCTGTTAGTGCTCCTTTATACACCGATCAAATCCAAAAACTTTCTTTACCAAATTATCTCTTGAAAATTAAGTTCTTGTTGTCTTCATCAATTTCGAATGTTTTCTTTTTTACAATGTTTAATTACAACGTAGTCCTCGTCGTTGGCGAAGAGAATTTTAGTAATTACACAATGTTATGTATATATATATATGTATAGTACAAAGTTGCATTTCAAAATACTCTGTGTTAGGATTGTCCAATAAACTTCGTTCAGTAAGCGTGCAGTATCAAACATCGATAAACAGATTCTCACTTTACGACCGAGATTCTCATCGCAGCTGTAGGTTTTGTTATACTGTTCGATTCGCATTGTACTCAACAGTTGCGTTCCGATAAAATCCCAAAAACAAACCATGCAGATTCCACGATTATCCGAATTTCCGCGCTCGTTCGATCCGTGGATCGATACAGAGAAGCAAAGAATTTTTCCTTTGGAAATTTAAAAACGAGTGTTCAATCTGCCGATTAGAACCGAATGCAATGTTTTCTAATGCACTGCAGATCGACTTTTCTTGGAAGAAGTATTTGGAACGCACAGATGTTTCCAATACTCTGAAATACGCGTTTGCGTGTCGTAGGGTAAGTTGCACGATCTCTGCAGACAATTTGCAGGTTTTGTTATTAATCAAAGTTCCATCGAATATTAATAATTAATCTGTTCAAGCTCAAATTTCTTTTAATTCCATCAATTTTGCTATGCAGTCCCAACGAAACTTACAATTAGTGTGATTCTCGCCTGTTAACTCTTCGTTAACTTATTCATTAATTTATGCTATCGTTACGACAATTTCAGAATTCATTGAGCTAACAGGCCGAAAGAATTGATGTGCGATTATGGTTAATGGCACAACCTACCCTAAATCATCGAACTTCCCGGCTACTCGGATGAATGAAGTTTGCAAAATAACAACAAGAATCCGTACATACCCGACATGCACTGGGTGCCTGTTGATGTCAACGTTGTCTGGCTTGAGGTTGGCAGCGTTCGATCGGTGGTAATTTTCTTTCGTAATCATCTCGGTTATGGTCGGAGCTGCGAAGGAGATCGATGCGCATTAATCATCGGGTCAATCAATAGTTCATTACAAAACTTGAATGTCATGATTAAACAGTGGATCTTTATGCATTTATGGCTTTTGAAAATTGTCAAAAAACCGTAGAATATAAAGTTCGACAGAATTTAGTAGAATTTTTATTTATTTCATATCTGCAGAGGCTGCTACCACCGGAAATAAGATTCTACTTTAATCCACTTCCTTGAAATTCGTCTGCAAAAATTTCGAATCGCATATACATCCGTAATTTAATCATGATATAATTTTATTCAGAGATAGACCACGCCGCAAATTATATTCAATTTTCCCGGCACGTTGCATCGAGTCATTTGGCAGATCTATCGCAGATACACGGCTCTAACTTCCACCAATTATTCTTATCGGCAAATGTCATCAGCTGGAAGCGAAGCAGGTCGCGAAAATGAACTCGGAACAGTTGTGTTCTATGACTGGAAGATTACACAGCGCCGCGTCGATGCTGGCTTACGATTAACGCATGACTTTATGCTATTCCGAGTAACCTTTCATTAGACTTCGTTGAACTGAACAACAGCCACCGTCCTGGCAATCAGGATAAAAAAGCAGCACTCTACTTAGAGGAATTGAGACGGCCTTGACATCTCTTCCGCGTTTCCGTGTGCAATTATTATATCTTCCATGATTTGTTTAACTTTGCAGAAACACGTGAGATTTCGAAGACGATTAGAAGCGTAGATTCGACGTGTTGTTTGAAGAATAAACTGTTCGTCAGAAAATGGTAAATTCGACGAATAATGAGCACTATTTGTAGAATTAGGTAAATTCCAAGAGCGTCTTCGAAGCTTGTGCAAGTCAGTCAAGGATTTATCGCGAATGAATTTAAAATCCATTAGCAGATCGGTCGAGGCGTGCTTTACGAGCGGATCGCCTGAGAAATCAGCATAAGCGTGCAAACAATTTTCGAGCATGCAAGATAAAAAGCTCACCTCCAGAATGTCGATTATCCCTTTCGTCGTCAGTCACGTTGACGCGCATCGAATCATCCCCCATGGACTTCATATCGTCAACAGTCATGTATCGATACTGCTGTTGGTCGCTGAGCATCGGATCTTCACCTATGATCAATAGAAAATTCAACGTTTCAATCACTATAATAAATTAAACAAGAACGGCGACGACGGCGACGGCGACGACGACACGTACGATTATTGTAATATAATAAACTTTACGAGAGAATGAATGTAGAAATCTAAGAGTATATACTGTATTATAATCGAAGTTGCATGGGCAGAATGAAACGTAGTGAAAGTTTTCTTATATATGCACCAACGTAAACAAATGAGTAATGAGCCTGCAAACCAAGGAAAAATCATTGCCAGTGAAATAATCGTCTCGATCAAGCCTGAACAAGCGAGATAATATTAAGTGTCGTGTCGTTTATGTACTCGAATGTGTTCGGATTTTCGTTGTGCGCGCTGACGAATCGATGATTTGGAGTTTGGTGACTCCGCGTCACGTGGAATGACGTTTCCATTGTTTAGCTTGAAGTTTTCGGTTCGAACGGATGGGCATTTTGAATCGCGGAAGAATTGTTGACGTGATGCGACCGTAAGGAGAATGTTTGGAAGTGAAACAAACCCTCTGACGTATGTTCGAAATTGTTTGGCGACTACAAATCACGTGGAAAATGACGTTTTAATTGTTTTAGCTCGGAGTTTTCAGTTCGAACGGATCGCAGAAGAATTGATAGCGTGATGCGACCGTAAGGAGAATTTTTGGAAGTGAAACAAACCCTCTGACATGTGTTCAAAATTGTTTGGTGACTCCAAATCACGTGGAAAATGACGTTTCCACTGTTTAGCTTGAAGTTTTCGGTTCGAACGGATGGGCACATTGAATGGTGGAAGAATTATTAGCGTGATGCGTCCGTAAGGAAAATTTTTGGAAGTGAAATGAACCAACCGACGTATGTTCAAAATTGTTTGGTGACTCCACATCACGTGAAGAATGACGTTTTAATTGTTTTAGCTTGAAGTTTTCGGTTCGAACGGATGGGCACATTGAATGGTGGAAGAATTATTAGCGTGATGCGTCCGTAAGGAAAATTTTTGGAAGTGAAATGAACCAACCGACGTATGTTCAAAATTGTTTGGTGACTCCACATCACGTGAAAAATGACGTTTTAATTGTTTTAGCTCGGAGTTTTCAGTTCGAACGGATCGCACTTTGGACCGCAGAAGAATTTATAGCGCGATGCGACCACGAGAAGAATTTTTGGAAGTGAAACGAACTTTCTGACGTATGTTCAAAATTGTTTGGCGACTCTAAATCACGTGAAATGACATTTGAAATTGAGCGTTAATTGTTTTAGCTCGAAATTTCAAGTTCGGACGAATCACAGAATTGTTGATTTCAGGAAGTGAAGTGAAATTCTGACTTTGAATTTCGCTCGAAGCCTCGCGACGTGATTTCTCCACCACAGAGTTCATATCGGAAGGCATTGAGAGCCTCGCTTACCGATAACGCGCACTATTATCTGCCAGAGCTGGAACGCGGAAGTAGATTTAATTTTTGAACAGAATCTGGGCTAGCGAAAACAAATATTAACGCTAATTAAATGTTCCACTGCGTGATCTTCGTGTCACAGATCGCGTAAAAACTCGCGAGGACGGCGCGAGGCGAACTGATTGTTGGTAATCAAAGACTGACTCGTCGGAACGATAACGCAACATTCTTACCTGCTGTAATGGGCACAGGTGGTACACGTGTATACGAGAGACAGTCACGGAAAATTTGGTGGAACGTGGAGAACGAACGAGTGGAAACGGCGTGGCATTTTTCACACGACTGACGAATCGACACGGTTATCCAATCAGTTTATTGAATCAGCCAACGTCGAACACGGCTTATCAGATATTCCGAGATTATGGAGTACAATTATTTAATAAGCGGCCATCCTACAAACCCATTGCCGGCCACACCATAATATTACAAAATCACTTTGAATTCATTCTCCTATTACGCTCACATCGCGTTTCCTTATGATGAATAAATGGCGCTTTGTCACCGACCAGATTAGGTTTCCTCGGCGCAATTGCTTTGGGCAATTATACTGGGATTTGTTTCATCGATCAATTGCGCCGCTCGAGAAGCAAGTGATTGGTAGATTAATGTGTTATTCGTGATCGAGAATGATCAGGTTCTATAATAGTGTTGTTTACTCCTTTTAATCTTATTATTGTTACAAAGTTACTAGGTGTCTCATGAATGAAATTGCCATCGCCGTTGAAAAATTAATTGCGCAATCCTTGACTGTTAATCCGTTGACCGAGTTCATTCGATCTAAACGCTTAAAACGATGTGACACAAGGTGAACAAAATTAAGGTAACATCATTGTCGCCGCGATCGACGTGTGAACACGGTATATCATACCAATTCGGGTACTATGACACAATGAACCGCAAAGTGACGTATAGGGTAATTCTAAAAATTCATTTTGCACAGACATGAAGTTTGTAAGAACTAACAATTATTTTTTAATATTAAAACGTAAGTTCCACTGTCGGCGCCGGTTCAATTCGATCTAAATGCTTAAAATGATGTGACACGAGGTGAATAAAATTAAGGTAACATTATTTTCATCAATTGGGGTACTATGACACAATGAACCACAATGTGACATACCGGGGTCGTTCTAAAAATTTAAATCGCAGAGAAATACGTAAATAAAACTTGTAAGAATTATATTTTAATATTACAACGTAAGTTCCACTATCGACGCCGGTTCGGATCTCCTTTCTCTATAAATAAACGACGCAATTTTTCTGGCTCGTGCGCGCACATGGTGATGTCATCGTCTCTCGGAAGAGCCTCGGGATTAATGACATTAAAAATTAATATAAACAGTGAGGAACAGCAGCGACGACAACGCGCGCACGGAGAGACTTGTGTCGTACCGACGCGTATGTACTCGGATCCTCTAAATTTAGCGATTGTTCAAGGACACGGTCCCGAAGCATTTCAGAAACTACCACGGTTTCTAAGCCTCTGTCTACGAATAGTTGACCTCATAGGCAGTGACCTATATCTCGGTCGAGAGCGAGCGCGTTCTCCGAACGCCGTGTAATCACGTCGAATATGCTCTCGTTGAATGTAGTTAAACCGTCCCGGACACGTCACGGACTAGAATAGTACAGAAACTCGTCTCTCGTAATCAGTGAGTCGCTTAATTTGCTTCGCGCGCCACGCCGCTTCGGCGCTAATCAAATTCCGCGGTTGTCAGCGCGGCTTCCGATCGTTGGCAACACAATTCAACACTAAACAACTTTGGATCACGTGCGCCAGTTACGCGTCTGTCCCCTGCGCGCTAACTTCACTGTACATAGTTTACACCCCTTTCCACTGTAAGCTACGTCAACCCCGACCTTACAATTTTTTCAATTCTTTATTATTAACAAAATTTCAAATTAAAATTCACGTGGAACTTTATACGACTCCAACATAAGTCAATTTTTATAGAATGAAATAACTACTTCAGTGTGCATCATTTCCATCCCTTCGCACTTTAAGTTGTTTGAACAGCAACTTCGCAATTTTTTCAATTTTTCACAATTTACAAACTTTCAAATTAAAATTCACGTGAAACATTATACGACTCCAACGTAAGTCAATTTGTATAGAATGAAATAACTATTTCAATGTGCATCATTTCCATACCTTGGCACTTTAAGTTATTTCAACCCCAACTTTGCAATTCTTATAATTCTTTACAATTTACAAAAGTTCATATTGACATTCACGTGGAACTTTATACGACTCCAACGTAAGTCAATTTTTATAGAATAAAATAGCTACTTTAGTGTGCATCATTTCAATCCCTTGGCACTTTAAGTTATTTTAACCCCAACTTTGCAATTCTTACAATTCTTTACAATTTACAAAAGTTGATATTAAAATTCACGTGGAACTTTATACGACTCCAACGTAAATCAATTTTTATAGAATGAAATAACAACTTCAGTGTGCATCATTTCCATTCCTTGGCACTTTAAGTTATTTCAACCCCAACTTTGCAATTCTTACTATTCTTTACAATTTCCAAAAGTTGATATTGAAATTCACGTGGAACTTTATACGACTCCAACGTAATTCAAT
>CM052203.1:6401540-6420354 GCA_028455805.1 Lasioglossum figueresi | reverse complement strand
AGCGGGAACGTCTTCAACTTCTTTCTGCACTAAAATTACTCCAAAAGCAACCCACGTGCGTAGATCCAGGTGCGAACTTGTTACAGAAATTGTTGCTTGGTTGTCCGGCTGATTAGATTCGATTTGGAAAATCGCATTAACGGGAGTCTCTTCCTCTCTTTCTTCACAGAAATTATTCTAAAAGCAACCTGCGTGGATAGTATCCGGCTGCAAACTTGTACAAATTGTTGCTTGGTTGTCCAGCTAATTTGATTCGAGTTGGAAAATCGCGTCGGCAGGAGCGTCTTGAACTTCTTTCTTCACAGAAATTCTTCCAAAAGCGACCAGTTCAGGCGCTGTTTCGATATCTCCAGGTGCAAACTTGCGACGCAAGCGTCGACCGATTAGATTCGCTTTGGAAAATCGCTCTGCTTCTCGCTTCAACGAAGAGGTTCGAGGAGCAGCAACCTGTTTGGGTGGCTCCAGAGGCAAACTTGTTATGCAAGTTGCGGCTCGGTTGTCCGGCTGATTAGATTCGATTTGGTAAATTGCATTAACGAGGAGCGGAGCGCGACGGGGGCTTATGCTTTCCCTTGTTCCGCGGTGTTTCGTCGCGTGCCAGCACCGGCGGGGTCAGGAACAGCGACTGAAGATTAATACAAGACCGAAGCAAAGTCTCCACCTAACAGCGAAACGTGACCTCATTCCGTGAATCACCGATTTTATAATAGTAGTAGCCGGCGTGCAGCTTTTCCGCCGCCTTTATTTACATTTTAAACTGGCGCGCGCGATCTTTCTCAAGGAGGAACCCGCCCCGAGAGTTTGATCGTCGCGCGTTGTTTCGGAGAGGTTCGATGGGTGTCACGGACACCTGCAGGCGTAAATAGAGCCGTAAAATCTTTTACGATCGTCGCGTCTGTTAACGATACATTTGCAAGTCGAATAGCACGGTTGTTTTTTCGATCGACGAGGGCCTGTTTCGCGGGAAACTGGAGCGCGCACGGCTTCCGATCGACTATGCGAGTCGATCGAGAGGATGATGGGAGTGTGGCGTGGTCGTGTGCTCTCCGAGCGGAGTGCACGTCCCATTTACGGTGTAACGTGATCAATTAACGTTAACTGGCGTCGTTAGTGTTCGTTGATCACCTTTTTCTTTCCCCGCCCTTACGCGGCCAGCCGCGAAAACGCGGAATAAATTTCGTGGAAGCAAATTGCCCACCGGCTCGGAGGAAAAACCCGTGGAAAATTGTTTAACATGAGTACGGAGAAAAGAAAAACTTATCCGCGTTATATAAATTGTGGTATTTTGGTCGTGAATCGTATTTGGCCGGGAGCCAGGCCTAGCAGGGGTTAGGCTAACTGCACGAATAATATGGTACAAGACGCGCGCCGGCTGTTGCATAACGGTTGGTAACGGAGTGCGTGTAGGTACGGGAGAGGATGATACGTCAAAACAGAGCACACAAGCCCGCGTCTGTTCCTGCCGACTGGCGTAATGATCGCACAACTCGTTATTATGCAAATTGCATTAACAGTAGCTGCGCGCCCTACTTCGCCGATGCACCGTTTTCGCGGTTCCGTCGGCGAGGTTTAGGATCGACCACCGTGTCCAAAATAATCTCATGAAAATACCTAAAAATGATAAACAGATAAGAGCGTACGAATCTGCCAACTAACAGTGCAGCACTGTAGCAAGCTGCCGAGTCAGACATTATAAATGAACCTCGTATATTCAAGTCCGACGAGTAACGAATCGATGATAATGATCTCGTTGAATTACAAGTGGCAAGGATAACGCCACTTCTATATATACACCTACTGCGTACGTTTGTGACGCGCGGATTTTCGATTTACAGAGCTGCTTCACCGAAACTCGTCGCGACAAACAACAAGATTTTCATTTTATCGTTCGTTCTCTTATATCGATAATTTTTGGGCAGAAGGAGCAACGGGTCTTGAATGAGCATTCCCCAAAAGCGGAGAGACGAGATGGATGATCCGCATCGCACGTACGCAAGATTCGTTCACGTACCTTGAATGTGCTGACAGATGTATTTAGGGTATATATGTATGTATATATATATATATAGAGAGATATGTAGAGAGAAAGACAGAGAGAATGTTCGCGCACGTGTGATATGTGAAAGAGTGACAGAAACAGAGTACAGACAACTTACGGGTGTAGGTCATTTGGCCCTGGTAGTAAGAAGGAAGGTACACGTGTTGCGCGTGTGGAGGCTGCCCGTACACATTCATGGCTGCCATGCCGATTTCATCACCACCTACATCGTACGCCGTCGAGTAAGGTAATTTTTCTCATCAAAATGCTAGTTTCGCACCATAAACACTGTTTCTAAATTTCGCTATCACTGGGTTGTTTTACAGTTAGGCGGTCTACGTCGGTTCGGCCGGGTCTACAACTGTCGAACAGCTCGCGGCCTCTTCGAACAACCGTACAGCAACTAGACAGCGGATCTTTTGCAAAATAAACATTTTCTTTCCCGGATAGACATTTGGTTTTTTAAATTCTTCTAAGATTTCACTGTTTTAAATTTCGCCTACTTGTTTTCGTCGTGAAAGCATCGAATCCGCTGTCCAAGCACCACGAACCGTATGTAATCCCGAAATGAGGGCTTGGGGATTTTTTCTCTACGTAATCGATTGACAAGAGAGAAATTTTACCACCCAGCAAACGTTGGAGAAACGTGAAAATTTATCCCAGCTGAAACCCGCTGTTCGATTTATTTATAAACATGCAGACAAGTTATCGCGCTCGAGAGTTATGAATTAAACATCGATCATTTTCGATTTCTTCGGCCAGTTTACATAAGCGTTCGCTCGTGTGATTTGACGGTTCGCTGATTCGTTCGGTGCATATGTTATTCTGATAGAATTGGATCATTTTGATTTCAGGCGCGCCGTTGTACCGATGTAGACCCGGCGCTTAACGTAGCGGATAAGATAAGCGTTGGTTTGTTCGCTTGCGCTTCTGATTTTACGAGATCTGCGTACCAATTAGTAAGTATTCTCTGCGATTAACACAAGTGAAATTATCGATTAGCACAAATGGAACAATCTCCTAATCAGAATTAGACGAGTACATCGATTGAAGCGCCTGAATTATCGTGAATTTCTCGCCTCGGAAGAGTTAAATTGAATCGAATAATGCAAAGCAATTTCATTGGGCAAACAAACAAACCTGTGAAACGTATCTCACATAGTAAATAGCCTCGACCCACCTAATTCAACGTAAACGGAGGAAGAATGCGTTCTACGGCATATGTTTATGTTTGTACAAAAGATCTTACAGAGATAACTCTAAGGTACGAGACGAATATGTATTACTCGAAAATAATGTTTGCTACGTTACTGGGATGGCTGATTATCATCCTAAATCATTGTTCTCTATCGGTAACATTAAAACGCTAAACGTTCGAGATAGTTTTTGACCTGTGTTCTCTGTATACGTCTAAGAACTACGCGTCCAGATAGGAAAAAGTTCAAATATATATATATATATATTCCTCGACGTTAGCAACAACCCAGTGAACATACTCTAAAACACATGCTCTTGCGAAACGAATGGAACATAAATGCAACAAGACAAGCAAATAATATCACCATCTAGCACTTGGACTTTGGAGAATTTCGACAAGTATCTCTGCTCCCCGCAATGCAACGCGACACAGTGTCTTCTTCGAATATACTTATCAGAGCGTATGTGTGTCTGCTGCCCGAAAGCCATACGAATCATTATGATTCCTTGTGTAGGACGCTAACGCTAATTCGGTAAAACGACCGGTATCGAACAGGTCCCAAACAAAACGCAAAGATTCACAACCGTTTGTGTGCAGCCATACCCTAACTGCGTGCAGTTTTAATCGCCGTACAAAAGTGTAATTACACGGACAGTGCAAACTGGACTCTGTAAAACCGCAGCTCTCCATGCAACAAACGTTTCTGTGATCAAATTTGTCACAAAAATCTTGCACTTAAGTTTTCTCGCAATTTTGTATAGTGTATATTTAGTAGTCGTCTAAGTGTGTTCGCTAAATTCGCTTGAAGTTAAAATTCTCGCAAGACTGTTTCGATTAAAGTTTCATGCAAGAACTCCTAAGTGTTGAAACATCGATAAAACTCGGACAATCTAATCTAGGAAGACTATGAGAGCGGTTACGACTATAAGAAGCGCATCACAGAAGCCGAATCGCATCACAACCATAACCGCAGACTGCTACTGCCTATTCTAGAATGTTATGCCTAGTTGTCCTAATGAACGACTGCCTACGTTAGCAAATACTTCACCTTAAACGTAAGTATTTTATAATTAAGCTAGAAAACATACAATATGGAACAAAGAATCGTGAAAGAATCTGATGGAATTAGGCGAGCACTTACCGCCTTCGTCCTCGCTATCGCTCATGAACGTTTCTTGCATCGATTCCGGAGCCTGGACTTTGTATTTCTCTTCGATGGTGATCGTGTGGGTGGTTGTGATCACGGTTTCGGTGACTACTTTCAGGGTTTCGATGACGCTGATGTAACCGAGCTTTTGTGCTATGTCCAACGCTGTCTGGCCGTTCTGTAAAGATGAGAATATTTTAAGTGACGTTTAGAATAAACGACGTTCCATTGTGATAGTTTTAGAAAACGACTCACATTGGTTGTTGTGTTCGGTTTCGCTTTTCCCTCCAACAATAAATTAATTACTAGCGTGTGACCCTGCTGCGCAGCTTGGTGCAACGGTGTGTATCCTGCATTTGTACTACTATCAACGGCTGCGCCAGATCGCAAGAGGAATCGGACCATAGCTGCTTGACCAAAATGAGCTGCCACGTGTAATGGAGTATAACCAGCCTGAAACGAGAACAAACCGATTTCCATCGTAAAACAACAATAAAATCGTAACACCGCGATACGTTTGTACTGAAAACATTAATTCAGAGATAGACCGTGTCATTTAATCCCTTAACCCTTTGCACTCGGAGCTATTTTAACTCGAAAATTAAACATTTCTTTGAATACACTAATGTAATACACAATACTAATAATGTAAATAATATTTTGAATAATGGTACCAAGGGTTAAGTTATAAGAAAGTTTATGAAGGTTCGAAAACGTACTTTCGTTTTAGCATCGATCTGAGCACCATTTTTGACAAGGATCGAGGCAACATTGACTTTATCCTCTTGTGCGCACAAGTGAAGCGGCGTGAGGCCATTCTGCAATAAACAATTATTATTTAATAAGAAACAATTAATATACATTGACTACTGGGTGACACAAGACAGTGACGCGAAGTCTATGTACTTTTGCTTTGTGATTTGTATCTGCTTTGTGCTCGATAAGAAGCGTTGACATATCGGTGTGGCCTTCTTGCGCGCTCAAATGTAGCGGCGTAAATCCTGCTTTTGATTCTGCGTTTGCCTTCGCTCCGTATTCTAACAAAGTGGTTGCAATATCCATCTGTGATCAAAGAGAACAACGCGCACGTTAATATCTTGAAGAAATTTGATATATTCGATGCCTTTGTTTGGGCACCGCTTACCTGATTCTTACGGGCGGCAATATGTAGCGGGGTGTGACCATTCTTGGCCATAGCATGAGGCGATGCACCCTTATCGAGTAAAAGTAACGCTACAATCTGATGATCGTAATGAGATGCCACGTGAAGCGGAGTTACTCCATTCTGCGTTCGATTAACACGTTTAGTATTTTGTTAAAGCCGCGTCTAACGCGCTACGTGCCACATGGATGTTTAATTAATACTGTTAACACACAACACAGTGTGATGCATGATGACCAGACTGCGGATTCTTGTAAGTTTGCAGAAAATTTTTATTTTGCATAAAAATCCACAGTCCGCTGACGATCCACGTGGCCTGAACAGGAAGTGAAATTATTAAATTTGCTCTCACCTTTCCTTGAGCGTCAACGGGTGCGTCCTTCTGCAATAATAATCTTGCTACGTTCATGTTACCATATTTAGCTGCCAAATGCAACGGAGTAAAGCCTTTTTTGGTCGTCGCGGTAAGCGATGCGCCATTTTCCAATAAAACCGATGCCACCTATAATTCGTTTTCACAATTCTTATATAACTTGTGATCGTTGAGAGGCGCTAGTAGCTAAATAATGTCCAAAGTGTGTTTTAAATGAATGTGGATATATAAATTGGAATACATGCCTCTTCCTGACCCTCTTTGGCAGCGATGTGAAGCGGTGTGTATAAATCTTTTGTGGTAGCATCAATATCTGCACCGTGTTGAAGCAATAGCATTACAATGTCAACATTACCCAATCGAGATGCAACGTGTAGAGGTGTTTGTTCTTCCTGCAACGTTTACACGATTTTCAAACATACCCGCTCATCATTATTATTCAAAATTGTTCTAATAAAGAGATTGCGAAACAGAATGCAGAAAAATATAGAATGTGTTGATCTTTACCCGTGCTCTCGCGTCAACTTGGGCACCATTTCTAAGAAGTATCCTGATAATATCAGTCTGATTCGCTCTGGCAGCTAAATGCAAAGGCGTTTCGCCCCTTACAGTTGGTATATCAGGACTAGCTGCATGTTGCAATAAATAAATCACTATGTTCATGCACCCCATAAAACTCGCTACGTGTAGGGGCGTCAATCCAGACTAAGCAATAAAATAAACCTGGTTATTACTAAGAAATCATAACATTATATGCTATTTATATAACAAAAATTCATTATTCTTAGTTATGTTTCCCTGCTCTATGTGTACACTATACTGTTCAATCAACTCTAGAACTGCGTACCGCCCCAATTTTCACAGAAATACATTTACAACTTCCTCAATATATTAGATGATTGTATACGAGTTCGTGTCCGATTTGAAAATAAAATTCAATGGTTAAAACATTGACAAAAACATTTTTGATCGGACTGCTAATAACGGAGTAATATCTACTGGTCAAGATTCGTGGTTCACCCTGTAGATCGCGTGATCAGGATAATTTCTGTTCGGCTCGAGGCAGTACACCGTTCTAAAGCTAACAGTTTCGGCTGAGGCGAATATAGTGTGAACAACTATCGGCTTAATAATATCTATGATGTAACTTACTAAAGCTACTGTAAGAGTGGAATGCGTAAACGCGTATAAATACCTCCGTAGTAGCCTCGATGCTAGCTTTGTGCTTTAAAAGGAGCTCAACGACCTTCAGTCTGTTCTTCTTACAGGCGATATGGAGTGGAGTGAAGCCGTTTAGAGCTCGTGCGTTTGGATCGGCATTTCTATCGAGCAGAAGTTTAGCGACTCGAACGTGTCCGCAATGAGCTGCCACGTGTAGCGCCGTCAAGTAATCTACCGTCACTTCGTCTACGGGTGCACGATGATACAATAATATCCGAGCAGCGTCAACATGATCTCCTTGGGAAGCCATGTGCAACGGAGCAAGACCGTTCTGTCAACAGAAAACAACGGGTCAAACCCGATACCACAAGTTCTCTACCCGGAAAACCCTTTTACCTGTTCCCGAGCGCAAAGTGCATTCCAAGGGGGACATGCACGCACTGTGTGTCTCACAACTCACCTTTGTTTTCGAGCCGATCGGTGCACCCTTCTCTATCAAAATGTCCACTACTTCGTGGTGACCTGATCGGGCCGCGCAATGGAGTGGTGTAAGGCCGTCTCTCGTTTTCGCTTCGATATTCGCTCCCTTACTCATCAAAAGATTCACCATCTTGATTTTGCCCCATTTCGCCGCCACGTGCATCGGCGTAATATTGTGCTGTTAGAAAAACAGACACGGTCACATTGGCTTCAAGCATTTCTTTGAATGTTAATTTAAAGTATTTGCTATGGAGATATCGCTAACCTTTGCAGCAAAATTAACATCGGCGCCTCTGTCGTAAAGCAAGGAAGCAATTCGGTCGTTGCCATAGTGAGCAGCAATGTGGAGCGGCGTGAATCCGCTCTTCGATGTTACGTCGGGATTGTGATCGTTCTACGACAGAAAATCATGTCGGAATTAATTCGGGAATTTTCGTTCGCGCGATTGTGAGTCCGATCGAATGTAGGACCTCGGTAACAAATTATTGCGACGTACTTGTAAAAGTAGGGCAGCCGCTTTGCAATCGTCTTTCTTGGCAGCAATGTGGAGGGCGGGCAATCGAACTTTACCACGAGTGTCATTTTCCAATAGAACTGCTACCACCTTGTCGTGGCCCTGTTGCATCGCTACTGCTAGCGGGGTGAAGCCATCCTGCAAACGTTTATTAAAACGTGTTAACACGGATCGATTAAAATACAGTTAAAATACATTGAACGTTGTTTTCGTACCTCGGTGGCCAATGTTTGATTAGCGCCTTTACTCAAAAGGTATTTCACTACCGAATCATGATTCTCCTGTGCAGCCATATATAGCGGCGTGAACCCATTTTGTGACTGTGCATTTACAGAAGCACCTCGTTGTACGAGCAACTGTACCACCTCCTCCTGTCCAGCTGCAACAAGATGTTCCATAAATGTGAATTCAAGCACCATATGTTTCCTAATACATTTCAACTCCCGTCCGTAAATCACCGGACACTTCATCATCTTCGGCGAAATGGTAATTAAAGAATACAAGCTTCTAGCTTGATTCGATTGCCTTATTTTGATTAGATGTAGCTATTATACGATAACATTTGAAAGGAAAATTAGACATATACAGTAGCGGACAAAAGTCTAAGACGCTCTAAAAAAGACGATAACTATTTTAGTATTGTACTATACGATTTGAACTCTTTTGGGAAGCCAGAGCAATTCGTTTACTACAGGATGTGAAAAGAAATTGTTTCAAAAATTGCAATTGATCGGAATTGAAAAAATACTTAAAATCGCATTTTCAACTTTTTTATGTGGGCCTATATTGAAAATTTAAAAAATACCTTTTGTCATTCCGTGTCGATTAAACGTATTCTGAAAATTTCGTCAAAATCGGTCGACGTTGCAACGAGCAACAAACGTTTAAAGACGGTAAACATTGCAGATTTTCACGATTTTCGACCTCTAACTGCAATAAATCTAAGGATTCTTACATCTTTCGATGTCAGTCGTTTTTTCCCGAATCAACCGATTTCGATGAAACTTTCACAGCGCATATAATTGACACAGATCGACAAAACGTATTCTTTAAATTTCCAATATAGACCCTCATAGAAAAGTTGAAAATGCAACTTCTACTATTTTTTCTACAATTTCGATCAATTGCAATTTTTAAAAAAATTTCTGTTCACGTCCTGCAGTAAACTAATTGCTCTAGCTTCCCAAAAAAAGTTCAAATCGTATAGTACAATATTAAAACAGTTGTCGTCTTCTTTAGAGCGTTTTAAACTTTTGTCCGCTACTGTGCATGTACTATTTGAATAAATGTTGGAAACAAGAGATTGGAAAATTGTGAGATTTACAATTACCCCACTTAAATTATAGAAATTAGAAAATATAGGAGTTTCTTGGTCAGATTTGATTTAAGCACCATTTTTATTCCATAACGTGGGTCTTTTAATGACAAAGAATCGTCTGCATCCAAATTTGAATAAACGGCCTGTGACTTACGGACGGGAGCGTAACTCGCTTGCAATTTAATTGCAAAAGAAATTATTTCGTACGAAGATACAAAGTGCAATTATTACAGCATCCTTGCCCCATATGAACAAAGAGTTAACGAACAAAAAGAGACGTCCACTCACCAAGAGAAGCTATATGCAACGCCGTGTTTCCCTTTTTGGTAGCGGCGTCGACCACTGCGCCACGGTTAAGAAGTTCTCGGACGATTTCCAAATGTCCATCTTTAGCTGCCAGGTGT
Source organism: Lasioglossum figueresi (assembly GCA_028455805.1). Taxonomy (NCBI): domain Eukaryota; kingdom Metazoa; phylum Arthropoda; class Insecta; order Hymenoptera; family Halictidae; genus Lasioglossum; species Lasioglossum figueresi. The sequence goes on along the minus strand of CM052203.1, from coordinate 6,410,559 downwards.
AAAGCGTTCAAGCCATTCTGCAATTAATGCATCATCACATTACAAATTTGCCACTTACGCGACCGCCGATCGCCAAGGCTACGCCGGTACAGAAATAATTTACAGTGGATCTTCGCGCAGTGAAATATATAATGAAAATTAGCATGGCGGACAATGCCACAGAGAGGACCCATCTATATGCTCCGGGAACCGCTAGGAACGGGGACAAACGTTCATCTGGTTAGGTTCACAGTTCAATAGACCCTTTTTCGCGTCGCCTGCGATTCGCAGCTGCCAGTTACCCTATTCTAGGGGAGCAGACGGGCGCAACCCCCGAATTCCTTAAATATATCATACGCGTCCTTTATTCCATTGTGAAGTATCTCTCGGAAGCGTGCCAGTTTCCCAAATATTTTTCGTTGCGATACAGATGATGAAAATTATCAAGAAATATACACTCGCCGAAATTTCTACAAAGTCACTGTGTTTTGTAACGTATTCTTATTATTATACCGTACCAATGAAAAATTTGTACGTGGTAGCATTTCGGGATTACATAAAGAAAGCATACACACCGATTTCAAAACGTAAGTATAACATTTATCGATAAAAGAAAACAAACATATAATTTTACGCAGAACAAACTGCGAAATTTCTATAATGTCACTTTCGTTTTACACGGATAAAGTTGAAAATAACGATTGTTTTTTTATTACTTCTATTTTAATATCTAGCGTAAACTCCATTTTTTTTAATTATATTAAAAATACGATTGGGCATCGACGAAATTAATTTTTGTAGCGTTTCTGTTTGAACGGACGTCCACGCTTCGTTCACCGCATCCTTTAGTTCGCTAATGGAGTTGTATTGTTTGCAGTTTTTATGAACTTGTCGCGCAATGATACCCCCAAACATTTTCAATGGGGTTTATATCAGGGGAACATGCAGGCCATGGCAAAACATTGATGTTTCTTTCAAGAAGCCACTGCTTCGTGTGCTTCGACGCACTGCAGCATTATCATGCTGATAAATAGAATTGTCATCTTCAATATTTTCTGTAAAGGGTATTAGAACCGTGTCTAACAAATCTGTATAATTTTCCGAATTCATTTTGTGATTTATGTAACACATTGGAGTTTTTTGTCAGCTTTGAACGCAGCCCATATCATTAAGGAACCATCGACAAAGTTACGACTCGTTGTCACACTTCTCTCATTTCTCAGATCATGCCAATAATATTTACAGCCATCAGGCCCATCCAAATTAAATTTCTTCTCATCTGAAAAAATGACAGACTCCCACTCTTTCGTCCAGGACATATGTGCCTATCAAGACATATGTGCGAAATCAAGACGGGCCTGTTTATGTATTTCTTTTAGGCCTGGTTTACGTTGCATTTTTGTCCACACAAATTGCCCAGAAGAATTTAAAAGGTGTTGCACGCGTCTTGTTGTTACTGGAAGCTCCAATTCGCAGACCTTATTAATAACAAATGTTGTCTCTTCGACAATTTTTTATTACCGATCAAAGCAGCCCATATGTTTATAAGCATCGATCGACGCTTTTTCTTTAATTGTTAGCACTTTTCCTCTCGGCATTCTAATACACGCGATACAAATGATAAGCAACGGGATTTCTATGACTTCTAAAACTAGTACTTTTGGAATATTTCAAATTTTCCGTAGTTCTCTGCTCGGAAACCAGAGAAACGCTAAGTGACTTTATAGAAACTTCGCACTTCTGTACTGCATCGCGCAGAAAAAAATTAAAACAAACGTAAATAGTGAACACAGCGGTCTAAGAGTGCGTAGTCTCTCTATCCGAGTGTCAACAAGGCGCAAGACCAGATACGATAAATCAACAAAAATGGTGATATTTTTTAAATATCTATGAATATGAAGATGACTTTATAGAAATTTCGGCCACTGTATTTTCATATTGCTTTGAAGCAGGAAAGCGAGAGGTGGGTTTTCATAACTCGTTAAAATAATTCACTTACCGCATTCGAAGCGTTAATGTCGACTCCCGACTCAAGAAACTCCAAAACTTTCTCCAATTGTCCTGCCCGAGCTGCTCTGAGAAACGCTGTGCTTGGATCACTCTGAAACAAGAAGGAATAATTGGTGAATCTTTTAATTAACGTTGAACTGAATCAAATAGAACAATCGTGTCTAATTGAATAAATGCAGCGATCACTGCGGTAAAATAAATACTGGTTGATTAATAAAAAAAAAGCTAGCGGTTAATTGATATCGGTACACTGCTGTAATAAGCTTCTTTCATGGTCACGTATCGTAGGCATGTACGATCATTTCCTGCGGTTGCTTTGTTGCACATCAATCGGATGTGCTCAACCGAGCGAAAAATTTATGAACGCAGGAGAGGACACTTGTTACAGATTCATTAGTGCAATTGCGAGCAACATTCCTGGACGCCGGAGCTGTCTGATCTGTTTGAAAAATGGAAACCGAAAGCGCAGCCGGACCGTAAGACTGCAGCTGTTTTGATGCTCTAGTAACCGATCTCGTAGAATTAGTACACTTTCTTAATTATCAGCACATATTTAAATCTAAATTCAAATTCAACTTTCCATCATTATAATTATAGCTTTCTATCGATCGTATTTCTTGTTAATAAAATTGTTAACGCTTTCGGCGCAAGGGTTCGATCATTTGTTACTTAATTTACAAAGCATGTTTGCAAATTACTAAAGTAATTTCGACATTTCTATCTTCATTCAAATCATCTTCAAGGGTTACTAGAATTGCGACTGTGAGAAATTCTGTTTTAACAAATTAAGAATATTTTGAAATTTAAGAATACGTAACAGGTTCCATCATTATATTTAACTCTAAATTCAAATTCAACTCTCGGCAACCCAAAAGGTTATCGTCTTTTTAACAAAAAGAGATCTTAGAATCTGAGATCGTAGAAGTATCGAGGGATCGTGAATAGTGTTCCTTCTCGAGAAATTTTATAATTGGTTATTTCTCATTTCTCAGAAATTTAAATCCAGGAAAATTGTTATGAATCTCATTTATATTATAACATATTTCCGGAAATGAATTTTTAGTTAACTCAAATTGCATATTACTAATCAATCGCGTACTAACAAAGGAATTCCAGATTTTTGAGTCCACTGGAAAAAGGACACCCAATCCGCAGCAACTTTTGGATGTTCTACATACAATAAAGCCAACATCCACACTAAATGAAAGAAATTTTTCTACGGTTACAGATTCTGTTAAAAAAAAAAGGAGTGTCTGAAGTTGTCTGACATATCGAAACAAAAGCGTAATGTTTCATGTTATAAAAGTTTGATTTAAACTAAATAAATTTATCGGTTATACAGGGTGAGTCCGAAGAAACGTTACTTTTCGTTGTACAAAAAAACTTCTTAGGACAAAGTTACACTGTTTGAAGGACCACGTGTAACGGTGTTCAAACAGTGTAACTTTGTCCTAATAAGTTTTTTTGTACAACGAAAAGTAACGGAGATATTTAGGTGTTCTGTTTCTTCGGACTCACCCTGTATTCAGCGTTTATTTTTTCCTTGTTTTTAAAGTTATGTACATATTGGACAGAAATAAACACTGAGTTAAAGTTTTTTTCGATAAATTGTATCAACGATATTCCAAATATAAGTTTCTCAATAATTTTTATTCTATTAAAAATTCTAGAGAATTCTCAAGAATTCTCGAGAAATGTAGTCTCATTTCTGATTTCTCGAGAAATGAAAAATGTTGAGAAATCAGGAACACCGATCGTGAATGATTAATCTGAGCCCGGGATCAACTGAACGATACTGTGTCATTGAATGTGTTAATCGAACTGGCCCGGCCTTCATCGTGTCGCGTCGTCCTCGCCGCGATCGAACGCAATTGGGATTAATCTAAAAAAGTAGGTGCGTCACGCTATGCTGTTTATTTCGAATCAGACAGATAAGTAATTAATATAGAGCGTGGGGCGCCGGACTGTCTGACGGAATGAGATGTCACAGTGCCTTTCTGTCTCGCGCGTTCTCCTCCTTCACCCTATATTTTTCGATCAATCTCTCCTCCTCTCCTCCCATCACTTTGTCCTCCCACCCACTCTGATTCCCAGTGGGGAAAGACGGTTAGCTCGCTACAGATACAACTGGTTCTACAGAGTGTTCCACGGAACCGGGACAAGCATTTTCCACATAAAATACACATTATTTTTCCTTCAACTGCACACTTGTTAACACTGTACATTTCGTAATTCTGTACAAGCAGCGCCGTTTGAATTGCATCGTTGGAAGAACGACTGACTTTTCAGGATCTTGATTATCTTTCCTTGTACGGGACACCCTGTATAATCCACGACGGATCGTTGCATCTTCAGCCTACACACGAGCCAGCGACAACATAAATATGTCTGGGAAGGATATTGTTGAAGCTCGCGATAACTCCCAAGTATTTTTACGAGTTGTAGTCTGCCGTGCCTTTTTTTCCTGGCGTAGGATGCGCCGTTTAAACGGAAACCACGGGATGTCTCGATTTTTCATGTACGAGGAACGTGGATAAAAACAGAGTAACAACTACCAGCCCCTTTCCCTGCGATTTACTTTACGGTTTCAGTGATTAGAACTTTTTTTGTAGTTCTTAATTTCCTGAACAAAGTGGAGAATTTATATATAGAGCTACCTATCTATGCCACAGTTTTCTTGCAAAAGTCTCATCTAACAAGAGTTCTCGCGATGTAGCTAGGGCCAAAAATATAAACATCAGCTCAAATTGTATTTTACTTTCAAGTGCTTTGTCCTTTTCAGATTCGTTTAGCATGATAAATTCTAATACTCGTTTCAATATCTTTTGCCATAATTTTTCAACTATATTTACTTCGATTCCCGTTAATTATCAATTTGGTATGGATCTCAGAGGTTCTGGCGACCCCTCCCAGAAAGTAAGTAACCTCCTAAAGGATTGCTCTGCATATTCTATATATACGGATGGCAGTAACGTTTCAAACGCTGGTTACGTGGGCGGTGCTTGCTTTTGTCCTGATCTTAATGTTCATAACAACTTTAGCATTGATAAAAATGCATCAGTTTTTACGGCTGAATGTGCTGCCTTGAGCAGTGCACTTGACATTGTGCTAGAAAACGTTCCGCAAAATTACTGCATTTTTTCGGATTCCACGAGTGCTCTTCAAGGTCTCGAATCTGTTAGAGTTGCTGCAAAAGTCAATTCCTATATTCTCGACATCAAGAGAAAGTATGATCAATTTATTGGAACTAACTCAAATAAATACTACATTAAATTCTTCTGGGTTCTATATATAATATAATATAATAGCCTGGCCAAAAGTGCCACTACTTTCCTTTCCTTAAACATTTTGAGAGTTCCTTATACCGATCTGTACGAACTCTTTATGAAAAACGCCTATACCGATACTCTATCCTTAATTAGAAAGCAAGGGTTGTTTAAAGGAAAATATTATTTTGCGCACTATTTTAGGAATAACCGTCGTCCTTGGTTCAAAGGCATAAATTTACCTCGTCACTTTATCGTCTCTAGAAACCGATGCAGAGCTGATCATTATTATTTGGCCAGTTCCCTAGCCCGTATTGGCTTCATTGATAACCCAATGTGTAGATGCAACTCGGAGAGTGAAACCCTCAACCATGTTATTTGGCAGTGTGATTTATATAATGCACAAAGATTAGTACTTCTGGAGAAACTCCACAAATTAAGATTTCAGTTATCTTTGGATGTTTCCTTGTTTCTAGCCGGGCCCAATATTGGGGCATGTCATTGCATTATATCCTTCTTAAATAATTGTAATTTGCGTGTTTAGGTGTCACCGAAAAGGGGAAAAAAGATAATTGTACACCTCTACCTCTACGTTTATATTGTCAATACTTCTTACCATATAATTTTCTGTTTGTACAATATTACCTAACGTTGTAATAAATCTTTGCCTACATGCCTACATGTTTCTCGGTTTAAAGGAAATTAGTAACACATCTTTATCAGACTTTGTTCTGAATCTTCATCGCGAGTCTGACTTCTAAACAAATAAATAACAGTCCAGTACTTGTAGAGACACATCGGTAGAAGCATTGGCACACGACTAACGCGATCGAAGAGACTGCGGCAAATGAATTAGGTAATCGGTAACAATCGGTAACGTGAGATACGAAATCCCCTCTTTGTTTTGCGCGGCGACGAACGTAACACGCTTTCAAGAGGTATTCAGCCGGTGTAAATGTAATTTCTCCCGAGCTGCACATGTAACCGTATCCCCTGGCCATCCACGATGTATTTAAATCCGTCTGTATGTATCTTGTATGCAACTCGGGTGCAAAGAACCTCCTGTGCTTGCAAAGTCCTCCGTCATGCTTTAAATAATTCAGCGGACCGTTACTCCGACACGTGGATAGTCCCTTCTGTGTCTGTCTTCTCCCGTCTTCTTTCACTGTCTCAAACTACCTGCCTTCATCCCATTTTTCTTCAAGGTGTGCTGCATCTTCCGTCCACGGTACGCCGACAAAAGACCCGCAGACGAACGGTCAATGCACTCATCGCTTTTTCAACATTAGAAAGTCGCTCCGGCCCCCCGGAAAATTATGGCCGCACGTTTTACAACTATTTACCGTTTTTTTCTAGCTGGATACTCCTCCTAAAAATTTAATCGATTCGGCTGTTAAGTCGTTTCAATTGGCGAATTCCAGATTCTTCTGATTTCACGATTATTGAGACCGTAAGTTCTTTCGCGAGCTAATTATTATTTTTATTTATTTATTGCTTTGAACCTTGTACGAGGTTTATATAGCATATACAGTAGCGAGCAAAAGTTTAAGACGCTTTAAAGGAGACGATAAGTATTGGGTTGGCAAGAAAGTAATTTCGGTATTTTGAGGTGAAATGAAACCCAATTTTGCTATTCGGTATGTAGCTGTCGCAGCTTTATGGAAGTAGCCAATAACTTTATTAAGCTACCAGAAAAATGGCAAAAGATCGTCGAACATAGAATGGAAAATATTTTATCGATTAAAGTTCATTGCTCAAAGAAATTTTTATTTCACCTCAAAATACCGAAATTACTTTCTTGCCAACCCAATATTTTATATTGCAGTATACGATTTGAACGGGTTTGGGAAGCTAGAGCAGTTTGTTTACTACAGGATGGGAAAAGAAATTTTTTCTAAAACTGCAATTGGTCGGAATTGTATAGAAAATAATTATAGCTCTCTATCGATCGTATTTGTTGTTGATAAAATTGTTAAGATTTCGGATGATTTGTTTAGATTTTTCAGATGATCTGAACGAAGATCGAAACGTCGGAATTACTTTAGTAATTTGTAAAATTGCAGCATTAACAATTGTATAGAGAATACTAAAGGTTGCATTTTACAACTTTTTTATGTGGGCCTATATTGAAAATTTAAAAAATAAGTTTCGTCGATCTGTGTCAATTGTATGCACTGCGAAAGTTTCATCGAAATCGGTTGATTCGAGAAAAAACGACAGGCATCGAAAGATGTAAGAATCCTTGGATTTATCGTAGTTGGAGGCCGAAAATCGTGAAAATCTACCATTTTTACCATCTTTAAACGTTTGTAGCTCGTTGCAACGTCGACCGATTTTGACGAAATTTTCGGAATATGTTTAATTGACAGAAATCGACAAAACGTATTTCTTAAATTTTCAATATACATAGCCCACATTTCTTGTGGGAAAAAAATTTCTTTTCACATCCTGTAGTAAACTAATTGCTCTAACTTCCCAAAATGGTTCAAATCGTATAGTACAATATTAAAATAGTTATCGTCTTTTGTAGAACGTGTTAAACTTTTGTCCGCTACTATACAGGGTGCATAAAAAGTAGTGGTCCTCCGTCCTAGGGGTGAATCTACACCTCTGGATCGGTGGATATTTGCAAGAGAAACTTGCCGCAAAATTGTGTATAACAAAGAAACTTGTTAAAGTTTTTTTTACATCAAAGCCTTCTTATTTATTTATTTAATGGGACATTCGTCGCTAAGCCCGTACGTCTGTACATTACAAATTCTACAATATTTGATTATTCGACTGCGCAGGTTTATGCAATTTTCAATTTTTGTAGATGAATTTTAAGAAAGTTTTTAGACCTGAAATAAATTAAATTCTGTCATACTTTATATCCTAGCATTTTTTGAAAATTCTCAAAAGCGATAATTACATAAATTATGTTACAATATGGCTTCGTGTCTAACTTATTGTTAGAATTACTTTAAATTAGTTTCGTTAGTTTACGACTACCTCGTAAAAATTAAATTTTAATCGAGCATATCTTAATGAAATCAAGAATGGTTTTCAGGCCTCTAATATCTGAAGAATTTTGAAAAAATTAAGCAGATTCGGTATGTTTTCGTATTTTTTCCGTGTAAGACATTGCAGACAATGTTACCGGGCAACACCGCCGCGCTGAATATTCATAGGCAGCAATTGTTATGTAAATGCATCGTTACTTGGCCAGATAAGACGCACTATTTGTCACGTTAATTTAAGTATGTATATTCAGCGGGGCATCTGCATATGTAAATGATAATAACATGCGAAGAGATAAGCTTGTACTTGAACAAAGTAGTGTAAGTTCAAGGAGAAGAGAGGAAAACTAGTTGCAGGATCACAAGTGAAAATCCGAACTCAATTAAGAACACTTCTCTTTAATGTGGAAACAGCTAGTACCGAACAGGTCTTCAATTTACTTTCCTCGCTCGAACTACTTGTCCCGGTGCAAGGGTTCGTTTCCAATTACGGCTATGTCTGTGTGTGTGTGTGTTGCAGACGTATTTTGCTTAAAAGGTTCACGTTAATTGGATACCTTCGTTTGCATGCGTGAAAGTGGCCATATCGACGCTCGTTATGAAAAAACTCGGCGAAATGCGATGGGCGTTCTCTAATTTTTTTAGCGAATGCGCTCCGTCCAGTTCTTTAAATTTTTCTGTCAAATGGACATCGCCTGGTCATTGTGTTTAATTTTTATGTGAAATGTGCTTTTAGTCATTGTATGTATTTAATTCAGCTTAGCC
>CM052203.1:6378395-6401440 GCA_028455805.1 Lasioglossum figueresi | reverse complement strand
GCTTTAATGATAGCATTTAATCGTTTCGGAACACTGCACTGGTCAAAAATCCTTCAGGAATACCGTTCTAATTTACTTAGCGAGGTGTAAAAATGTTGAAATGCATTATTAAAAGAAAACAAATTATATATACTATTAAAGACCAAGATCAATGATTATTTTAGGTATTTTTCAAAGTTTAATAATATTTCTTAAATTGTCAAGAAAATTCATATTTTTAAAAAGCGTTTACATGATATTTTTTGTAATTTCTAATCAATAATTCTAATCGTTGCAACAGTTTTGAGAGTTACTGTATATGCAATTTTTTTTACATTTGGCACATCGAATTGAACCTGCTTTCTCATACAACAGTTGAGCTTTTTACAATTTATAAAATACAGACGGATTTAATAATGTTAAAACTGTTACTGTCGCCTCGAAGTCACCGTTGCAGTGCAAAGGGTTACGAATGATTCAAGAAAATATTCAACTATTTTTAGAAATCGCATTTTCTCTACTCGCGAATTCCGAGAGCGCGCAGCGGAAGTTCGTGCGAATCTCCGCGAAACGGACGTTTCCGGGGCAGCGTAGAAAATCCCGTAGAAATCCTGTTTTTCAAAACAGAAAAAAATGATCTGTCTTCCAAGCGGAGAATAATAATTTGTGGGTCAGGGGACTAGAAACCGAGCGATACAAATAAAGGACACGAGCGAACGAAGAATGGAGTCCGTGAAGATCGAAGTCGGCAAAGGCCAGGCCCGAAGGATACTAATCAGGACCGCGACAATGGGTGAAGGAGGCCGAGTTCGTTGACTGTGCAACAGTATACAAACAGGAAGCTGAAGAAAACGGCGTAAACAGGAGACAGAGAGCGAAAAAGAAGAAGAGGCGATGTTCGTTCGAAGCATAATCGAGTGAGCAGCCAATCAAGCTTGCAGCACGTCCGTGATCCGATCGATGATTTAATGTAACGGAGAATCGCTCGCGGTATCGACGAGGAAACATGTCTGAGGAAAAAAATGATCGCCGGGATAAAAATATTCATTGATGAATGTAATTATGGTCGACGATCGTTTTATTCGGATTTCTTGCGTTCGACGGTTTCTCGGAGTCGAAGGACTTCCGGTTCGACGATGATGAGAAAAATGGCCAATTTATGGGTCAATTAGAAAATAGTTTTAACGCTGTGATGGGTCGAGAGATTATTAATAGGATGCTTTGTGGAGAAGATGGTTTATTATTCTCTGTTTAGTTATTATCTCGAGAGGGACTGTTGGATCGTGTAGTTCGAGATCATTTGATAAATTTTCATTTAGTTCAGCGTTTTATCTCGCAGATTCTCGAAGATTTGAAACAAAGTCTAACAAATATGAATGTTACGCCTTTTATATTAAACGTAACAAATCAATCTTTAAGCGTTAAAATAAATGTAGCCGTACAAAAAATATAAATTTTCTTTTCCCTTCTGCATCTGTGGTGACAGAGACGTTTCAATCGCTGTAGCTGTAAAGAAAATGATACGGCAAGGGGTTAATGCGCGTTATAATGATCGTGACGATCGTGTAACGATGCCACCGCAGCAGCCACCGTGTCAACAAACGAAGGGGTTTGGCAAGTTCATTGTTTGGCTCCGATAACTATTTCATGAAAGAGCTTGTCGGCCGTTGGCACCGGTTGTATAATTAGTAATGCTTGTACTAGTCTTAATAGTGAAATGTCAGCGTGGCCGGTGGTAGTGACAAATTGCAAGTAGGTATAACGTAGGAGGAACCGCCTCGCATAGCCGCGTATTAAAACAATAACTTCGTTCAGGCTGTTTTCGTGCGCGTGTGCGTGTAATATGGGCTACGTCTCTAGAAATACCGCTAGTCTCGTTACAGTTCGTCGCGCTAATTGACTATCGTAATTGGTGTCGACGGAAACAAACGGGAGACGAATCTTTCGGTTCGTTACAAGCAAATATTAAAAATAACAGAGAGTAGTCAATTTGAAACTCACAGTTTTTCGAAACAATAAAGCAGCAACAATTGTAATTCCTCGAATTTCGACGATGCCGAGGAATGTTTCTGTAGCGTTTAAGAGATAGCGTATCTGGTTCCCAAGGGTCGGCGCTCGTACCACGTTCCGAGCATTCCGTCTTCATTGATAAACGGCATTAACTCGCCGGAGATCATTGCCAAAGATATTGTTTCGCGAGAGGGCTGGTCCCGGCTCGTGGGAAGTTTTCCCCGTAGGATTCACGGGAACACCGTGGCCCGGGGATTCTCAGGAACGCTGATCAATTTAATTAGAGGGGTGCCCTTCCAGCTTTGCTCGTCGAATGGAAAAATAAAGAAATATACAACCTCGAACGATTCGAGTAAACAGTAGATCGTCCTGCAGGACGATCATGCTCGCCAGAATGGGAGCTTGCAAACACTCGAAACGAGCAATTGAAAAGGCACGCCAACCACGCTCGTCCAATTAAGCAAGTCCCTATCAAACGAATTCAACGAAGACGGGAGTTTCGCTTTCGGACGGGCCGGTGCACATGCACGAGCTGACTGTTGCATAATCGCGATACATTAGAGACGACAAATGACATCACGTCGCCAACTCGCCGAGCGTTGAGGTCATCAGGTGCTGACTGTCTCGATATTACAGGTTTTTACGATGATTTCGCCTCGACCTCGCAGCAGACATGACGGCATGTATATCTCTAGATTCGCGTCCTTTACGCGTTGCGTTGTACGCAGTCGGCCGATTTACTGAAAAAAGCTGATACTTCAGGCAGTCGTTCACAATCGCGTATAAAAGGCACGTTCCTTCGTGTCCACGTGAGAGAGTCGTCGATTACGCACTAACAACACGCTATAAATAGAGAATGAGACTGTGTCTGGAGAAATGTTCACGGATTCGCCGTTTATATCGAGCAGCCACGGCCACGGTTCACTCGAACGTGTGCTCCGTTCGTTAACGAGTCGGAATCGACAGAAGTTTGCCGACTGCTTCTGTGTTTCAAGTGGGAAACATTCTGTTAAATTATCCTGGACAAACATATTGTTCCCTTCTGCCATAACTGTTGAAAACACCGTATGCAAAATAGAGGCTGAATTACTCATCGTCGCACGCAACATTTTTAATCCGGCGAGCACGGTGCAATTATCCAGCACATCGAGGTATACCGTGATGTATTATAAAAAGCAATAACGTTCAGCTCATAAAACACGTTTCATCCTTCCTAGACTTAATAACAGGTCGTTCAAGATTGTATCGTTACCGTTATAATAGTTCAAGCACCGGATACATTCGCTCAAGAAGAGCTTACTTCCACGCAACCGACACACTGCCGAAATTTCATGTCCGCAACTTTTGGACGATGCCCAATTGCGAGAATCTTTTCACGTCGAGATTTTCATCCTCCGAAAAAGTTAACGCCGATCACTCTTCGCGAGGAACGACTTAATTAGATATTCATAAGATTGGCCATTGATTAGCTTAAATTAGCGTGGCAGTTAATGCGCCCAGCACAGCGTGAAATTAAAAATATTACCATAATTTTGAACCCTGCTCGGATACATTGCAGAAAGGTTTTCAGTCGTACGTCATTTGGTTCTCTTGTAATAAATTCTCAAAGACGAGCTAATCTCGTGGCTCGACGAATTACTTTTGTTTATGAAAAATAAAAAATATAACCATAATTTTGGATCATGCTCGGATATATTGCAGAAAAGTTTTCAGTCTAACGTCATTTGGTTCTCTTGTAATAAATTCTCAAAGATGAGCTAATCTCGTGGCTCGACGAATGACTTTTGTTTATGAAAAATAAAAAATATAACCATAATTTTGAACTTGCTCGGATGTATTGCAGAAAGGTTTTCAGTCGTACGTCATTTGGTTCTCTTGTAATAAATTCTCAAAGACGAGCTAATCTCGTGGCTCGACGATTTACTTTTGTATATGAACAATAAAAAATATAACCATAATTTTAAACCTTGCTCGGATACATTGCAAAAAGGTTGACAGTCCTACATCATTTGATTCTCTTGTAATAAATTCTCAAAGATGAACTAATCTAGCCGGACTCGATTTAAGGTGGTTTGGAGTAAGTGCGTAAACGGGGCAAGTGCATTAACTGGTTATTTTTATTATAATATTAACAAAATTTCTCTAGCTTGTATTTATTAATGTAGTATAAATTATATTTATATTTTAAACTTTGTTTTAATATCACTTTATCACCTTTCGCATTTCAGCATAAAAGTACTTGTCTGTTTAAAAATGGATAACTATATAACTAAACGATATAATTTAATGGAATAAGAAGCATTTTATAGCAGGCTTGTTAATGATTCTTTTCTTGCCACGTAGCATTCGAAACAATGTTCAAAAGCATTTTTAACTCTCAGAGACGCTCTTGTCCCATTTTCGGGGCAAGTGTATAGTAGTTGACACTTTGTACAATATCCTATCAAAACGATCAATTTCAAGCAAAATTAGAGAATCCTACACAATACTAATTCATCGGTAATAATTGTGGCAAGAGTTTGATACCAATCGCGTTAAATTTGTACTGCAAAAATATGACTGCATCGCTGGAAGAGCTCAAAGCTATACCAAAAAGTGCTTATCAGAAGTGCTTCGAGGATTGGAAAAAGCGCTTGCACAAGCGTATTATATCCGGGGGGGATTACTTTGAAGGGGACAACGTAAATATCGACGAATAACTAAATATTTTTTGATAAAAATAAAAAGTCACCTTACTTTTTCATCACTCCTCGTACGTCAGTTTAAAGTCCAACTTTGCAAAAACTAGTGCGCACTTACCCGACTTCACCTTGCTTTTGTTTTCTATTAAAATCTACGACTAAAAAACAATGAAACGTTGCTTATCTGAAGGTAGAGTGAATTCTCAGATGAATGGTACGATGGTAGAGGATCGTATGGTATAATAAGAGCCGATCAATGATCAAGATGACGGTGCCCGCCTGTCCCATGCGAGCCGGGCGGAAGCACTCCCGTTAAAATGGTTAAATGTTTCCTCTGTCTCCTGCCGTTCGGTCCGAGGTGATTGTGATTGACAGAGATAGTGGCATAATCAGGCAGGCATTCACCAAATATTCGGTTCTCGCGGTTCGGCGCGAAGGTAAATCACGCGGCACGCTCAGCACGGTGCACCAGCGACGGTAACGTCGGAAATTGGGTCACGAATTGTTGTCTGCTCTTTGTCCCGTGTCCCAATTTGTTAACTTGTCCCCGTGCGCCGTGTGTATGCAGCCATGAGTCATCCGGACGTCGCGTACGATCGTCGGGGATGAAGAGAGCTCTCGAAAATATCGCGCGAATCTCTGAACGACCATTTTGCACCGTGCGAAGCTCTTTACAATCGCGTCGATGTTTCCAACTTGGGGAATAAAAATTTCGAAAATGCTCTTTTCGTCCAGGGAAAGCTGGGTTTCTCCTCTTTTTAATGAGACGAAAATAGCTGCTCGTGCTAGCGAAAAATTCTATTAAACGATCACGGACTTCGCAAGGTCGATGCTTTAACCCGATTATGGCGTGGCATTATAATTCGCGAAATAATCGCGTGCAACGGTGAAACCGATTTACAATCTTTCGCGGAAAGTCTGCAGCGGCTAGTTGTGGAACAAGCATTTTCCACTTCACTCTATGACGAAACGTGGAGTTACGAGGCCGATGGGCTGCTGATGTCAAACGATTGAACCCTGAACCTGTTAGACATATGGCTGTGTGTATTACGCTGGAGGGCATTGTGTAACGGCGGTGCACTCGATATAAAGCAGTTCACCGAGCGGCGCATCATTTATGTAACGTAATTTATATTAGAAAAGCCTCGAGGGATTTAGTGCAGTGTTGTAACGTTGGATTGTTCGAAGTAACAGTGAACGTATATAGCTAATAACGTTAATAGCGACGCGAGAAAATGCAGTATTTCAGACTGTTCGAAGTAATCCGGGTTTTTCCTGTTAGCATCCCTTAACGATTTCCCCTGGTAACCGAGGGAATTTTATCGATACGCTATCGCGGATCCAATTTGGTTTAAGGGCACTTTTGACCCCGTTACTCGGCGCTACCCCTTTCTTTTCCAGCAACAATGGAGCGTCTTCCGCGAAGGTATCCGTTTGTTTCCGTGGCTAGGAAAATATATAATATATATATACGCGAGTTGACTGTGGCTGGGGTAACGTAATCTGTTCATCGCCGCCAACACGTCCTTTTCATTGGGGCTTAATTACATGTACGGTCGACACGCCGGAGGAAACGAGAACAGGAGTGCTCCATCTTTGACCGAGGGGGACCAATGAAGAGCGTGGATGAAAGGGTCGAGGTCGTGCGAGCCGCGCATGCGAATTTCACCCGAACGGCTGGATATTTCAGAATTTGTCGAATCAACCCAGACGGCGTGCGTCGCGGAATTATTTTACGCTGGAATTAATTCAACGATTTGCGGATCACGAAATAGAGTAAGACTGGGTTTTCTTTCGTGAGCCAACATGATCGAGATAGACTGAATAAAACGGTTCAAATAATTTTTTAATTGGAGACTGTTGTCCCTGCAATGTTGACCTACTTCATCCCCATGTCGTTAATATTATTTCACGCGTTCGTTCATCGGATTGATTTTTCGCAACCTTGCGGAAAGATCATTAAAATTCCTCGTTCGATTACGCCCACCGGCACGAAATGATATCGCACGGAATAATTCGACGTGGCTCCCGGGGAAACAAAAGGCGAAGATACAAATCAAATCGAGGATGGAATGCATAAATAAGACCCGCTGTGTATTCTCTTCTCTCCCTCTCCGCGTGTTGGTTTTTTTTCCTTCGAAAGTAGGGTAAGTAAATAGCGGTGTATAAAATTGATGAGCAGAGAGAACGATTTAGCCTCCGCGTTAAGAACTTCAAAGCTCTTTCTCTCTCTCTCTCTCTCTCTCTCTCTCTCTCTCTCTCTCTCTCTCTCTCTCTCTCTCTTTCTCTCTTCTTCTCGGTTGGAGATTCTGTTTTTAAAGTAGTATAATCCTGCCTGCGCGCCTCGCAAACGCTATATCTGTCTGGAGCGCGTTCACAATTGCCGTGTACCAGAGGGTATCAAGGTAAAGTATTGCATTAATCATTATATCGGCCAGTTGCGAGTCTTTACGAGCGACTCTTACGAAGGGTTGAATAATATGGGCACGTCAGAATGGGAGAATTATCGCCGCCATTTGTCTTGGTAAATTCCGTTTCCGGTTTACCGTGTCAGGATCAATTATGCCGTGATCGATGACACGCTCGATCGTTCGCTCGCTGGATACTTGGCCTCGGTGACCCTAACCTCAGGATCAAACGAGATTTAAACTCTACTCCCTTCTAGAAGTGCCAGCGTCTGCAGCGATTCTCGTGGAAACAGCATCCAGCGAAATCAAGAAATTTCTTAAACCTAGATCATTTTTATTCAAATCGAATTGAACCTGTTTTCTCGCGCAACGGTGGAGCTTTTCGCAATTTCTAGAACACAGACGAATTGAATAATATTAAAACTGTTTCTCTTTGTTTCTCTTTGATTTTTGTAATTGTTAGACGGCGGAGCCACGTGCAAAAACTTCTGCGCAAGAATAATAATCATCTCTGCCCCTCGGATGAGGATTAAAACAAATTTTCTCTCGCTGTTCGAAGTAATCCCCCGAATCATTTCCTTTTACAGTAAATTAGTTACTAATCCTTTAAGTCTCGACTGAGACGCCGAGGATCTGGCTGGGACTTCCAATTACTACTTTTTTTTCCGAGTCTCTCGAGATAGTACGAAGCAATGCCAACAATCAGAGATAGCATATTTATGTGCAAAAAATGGAAGTTCTTTTTTCTTCTTGGCTTAGCTTCCTCGTAGAACGCCAATTTTTTTCGTGCGTTCTATATAAGTAAGTGAAATGAATCATGGAAATACTGTGAATTAAATTGAATAAGAATTAGAACGGTAATATATTACAGGCCTCGAAGTGTGCAAGATTTATTCATGCCGGTGTCTATAGTAGGCTGTTGTTCCTCGGTATGCACTAGTATTCCGCGAACCTAAATATAACAAGTATTCCGAGAAATTCTGAGAGCGTGATTTATGAATGCTATTCTAGTTACAGTTTTTACAAATACAATATTCTCTTTCGGTAAACGATTCTTATTTTCATTGTAGGTAATTATAGTCTATAAACAATGATTGTTAATAAGACAAACTGGTTATTATTAATTTTAAAGTTTGGTTTCTCGAGAATAAAAACCATGTAATATATATATATATTCTGCGAAGACTAAAATGCAGTGTTCCGCTGATCTACAGCGGCCATATCCATTACGAAAGCCTCTCGGGGAATTTATTTACAATTAGGTCGCTCCGCGGATAATAGTGTGTACACCAGCACCGTTTTTAGTTGTCAGTCGCCGGCAGAACGTATCAACAAAAGTATCGATTGACGGGTTATCGTCCTTCCTGTTACATAACACGATCGAAGGGTTAAAAAAAAGTCGGCGAACACAGGCGCGCGATCAGTTTCAATACGTTTTAATACGTTTCCGGTGGCCTCCCCGGCTCTCGCGATTTTTACAATCCATTTCCATTCGCACAGATTTGCATAATAGTGGCCGGCGCTACGGGCAACCGTTTCCGTCGGCGTCGGACGCCTCGTTGCAATAAACATTGCGTTCCGATTCCCTGTATAATTATTTATTGACATGCAGCTTTCATATCTTCAGGGAACATTGTTTGGGAAAATTATATTCAGGACTTCTGTATCAGGTTTACGTAAAAAGGAACTAATACAGAGAGGAAAACTTGCCTTTGGAAAGCTTTGTTTCTACTCCATTACGTTCGTTCCGATTCCCTCGATAATTATTTATTCGCATGTAGCTTTCATATCTTTAGGGAACATTGTTTGGGAAAATTATATTCAGGACTTCTGTATCAGGTTTACGTAAAAAGGAACTAATACAGAGAGGACAACTTGCCTTTGAAAAGCTTTGTTTCTACTGCAGTACGTTCGTCCCGATTCCCCCGATATTTATTTATTCGCATGCAGCTTTCATATCTTTAGGGAACATTGTTTGGGAAAATTATTTTCAGGACGTCTGTATCAGATTTGCCTAAGAAGAAATTAATACAGAGAGGAAAACTTGCCTTTGGAAAGCTTTGTTTCTACTGCATTACGTTCGTTCCGATTCCCCCGATATTTATTTATTCGCATGCAGCTTTCATATCTTTAGGGAACATTGTTTGGGAAAATTATTTTCAGGACTTCTCTATCAGGTTTACGTAAAAAGGAACTAATGCAAAGAGGACAACTTGCCTTTGAAAAGCTTTGTTTCTACTGCAGTACACGTTCGTTCCGATTCCCCGGATATTTATTTATTCGCATGTAGCTTTCATATCTTTAGGGAACATTGTTTGGGAAAATTATTTTCAGGACTTCTCTATCAGATTTGCCTAAGAAGGAACTAATACAGAGAGGAAAACTTGCCTTTGAAAAGCTTTGTTTCTACTGCAGTATGTTCATTCCGATTCCCTCGATAATTAATTATTCGCATGCAGCTTTCATATCTTTAGGGAACATTGTTTGGGAAAATTATTTTCAGGACTTCTCTATCAGGTTTACGTAAGAAGGAACTAATACAGAGAGGAAAACTTGCCTTTGAAAAGCTTTGTTTCTACTCCATTACGTTCGTTCCGATTCCCTCGATAATTATTTATTCGCATGTAGCTTTCATATCTTTAGGGAACATTGTTTGGGAAAATTATTTTCAGGACTTCTCTATCAGATTTGCCTAAGAAGGAACTAATACAGAGAGGAAAACTTGCCTTTGAAAAGCTTTGTTTCTACTGCAGTATGTTCATTCCGATTCCCTCGATAATTAATTATTCGCATGCAGCTTTCATATCTTCAGGGAACATTGTTTGGGAAAATTATTTTCAGGACTTCTCTATCAGGTTTACGAAAAAAGGAATTAATACAGAGAGGAAAATTTACCTTTGACAAGCTTTGTTTCTACTGCAGTACGTTCGTTCCGATTCCCTCGATAATTATTTATTCGCATGTAGCTTTCATATCTTCAGAGAACATTGTTTGGGAAAATTATTTTCAGGACTTCTGTATCAGGTTTGCCTAAGAAGGAACTAATACAGAGAGGAAAACTTGCCTTTGAAAAGCTTTGTTTCTACTGCATTACGTTCGTTCGATAATTATCGATTTATCAACCTTCTACTTTATACAGAGGATAAAAACGTTGCACCCGAAGACCAGAGACTGGGCAGGAGAAGATGTATTCTTCCCGAAATGGTTTTCCAAGTAACGTAGAGCACGGTGCGTCATCGGAGGTAAGAGGAAAAAATGAATTCGCCAGAATCTAAGGTTTCTCGGCGCACCACAAGAGACACCTAGAAAGTCGGAAGTGTAATGTATTCCGGTTGGTATTTGCAGTCATCAGACGACGGGCTGGAGTTAGAAATCGGTGTATTGTATGTCGATTCCAGACGGTTGCAACGAGACACTTGGCCGAGTGCACAGAGAACTGGTGGCGGCTATACCAGAGAGAGAGAGAGAGGGAGATAGAAAGAGAGAATAGGAAGAAAGAGAAAAGGGCTACGAGGGATAAAAGGCAAGAAAAACCGGACGAAAGAGGTGGAAAACACGGGCAGAGAGGCGGCGGACAGGGTGTCTGTGTTTTCTATGTACGCGGACGAGTAATAGGCGCTTGTATGTACGTATATACCTACGGGTTACATGGGTATATGTGGGACAAGCAAGATGGAGCCTGGAGGTTTGGGTCGATATGAACGCGGCAGCGCTATTGCAGCAAACCGCCCCCTATTCCTGTCGTTCCGCTTACCTCCTTCTTCGCTCGACGTCCTTCCACATCCGCGAACCCCCTTATCACATCGTCCGTCTATCGCTCAATCGCTATCGACACCCGTGACTTAATTAATGCCCCTGATACCGTTAATGACCGCGCGCTCGCCGATCAGAAATCCGATTCTCCAGAAATCAACCCCTGCCGAAAAACCTGCTAGCGGTCGTCCACTGCGCTTTTCCGATTGATTTATCGTCGGATATTTCGGGGGATCTCGTGACTGAGATTTTTTTCATTAAGATAGATACTCCTTTAAGTATTTATTTGTTTTTTAAATGATCGATTTTGTACCCAGATTTTGGTAAAAGTAAATTGATCGTTCTCAGTGAATATTATAAGAGTATATATGCGAGTTCACTCGTACGTTTTCCTTTGAATATTCCTCGCGGATTTCTCCAGGAATACTTGTTGCATGATTAGATATATACGCGGATAAGAATGCATTTCGTAACATGATGTGCTGACAAGTATCATCATTAGCGCAGACCCCGATACGAACTCGCGTCGACAAAGAACGAATGGAAACATCCACGAATTTAATTTCCGCGATGAGGATACGCCACAAAATGAATTCTTCTCGTTTCCACGGAAAAATCCATGGAAACGAAAATCCCTAGCAAAACGACCAGTCCGGTAATCATTCCGCTCCGCGAAACGTGTCCGAAAGCGAAATGAAAATATTTGTATTCCCTCTCTCGCATTTTTTCAAAACAAAAAGTCGTGGAGTGCGCGCGCTCTCCAGTTAGCTTTGTCGGAATCAGTTTTAATATCTCCGGAACCCTCGGTGAACTTTCGCCGAAAAGACGAGCGAACGTTCCGCAACATTTAATAAAAATTCTCTCGGTCGTCTCGATTTACCGATGGCGTTTACACGTGTTCCGAGAGACACGAGAAATTCCTGAATATGCGAGAATCGCAGCCAGCGGTTTCCGCTTTCCGTTGTCTAATATAATAAAGAAGCTCGGAGTCAGATAACAATAGATTAGCAGATTACGCGGACTACAGCTGTCCGTCGATCGATATCCCGTTTCAGAACGTCTGCGCTGGTTTCGTTCCCAAGAACAATTGCATGGAGCTCTTTTTCAATTATATATTGATTTTAAAAATTTTCATTAACCCTCTTTTGTGTCTTTTATTTTTTGAATGCGAAACACGATCGGGGCTAAATACACCCGTTGGATCGAAGAAAAGCAGTCGATCCGAACTTCTGCTCGATAATCGAAGCAGGTTGTTGCTCTAAGCGAGGTCTAGCCTTACCTACGCCAATCAATCGAGGTTATTGAACAGACT
The DNA here is from genome assembly GCA_028455805.1 of Lasioglossum figueresi. Classification (NCBI taxonomy): domain Eukaryota; kingdom Metazoa; phylum Arthropoda; class Insecta; order Hymenoptera; family Halictidae; genus Lasioglossum; species Lasioglossum figueresi. The sequence continues at coordinate 6,389,297 of CM052203.1, read as the reverse complement.
AATGCGAGCAAATCTACAACGATGCCGGGAGTATAATTTTTCGAGCATTTGCTCTCTGAAACGTGAAACGGAGAACTGGAGCGACTATGACGGATTCTATCAAATCGTTTTCTCTTTGTTTTCTCCGTGGCAGTCTTTTATCTCCGAACCAGCTGCATTCAACCTGCCATTGACAAATAGGCGGCGATGCCTGCCATTGACAAATTGGCGGTAAAACGTTCAATGAAGATACCGAAAGCCACGTTACCGCGATCAATCACACGGCTCTGAAACGATATCTACTGTTGTCGTCATTTCTGCACCATTAACCGCACCGGCGAAAAACTAGACTTTGTACGATAAACAAATGCACTTCGCCAGGCGACATTCTATTTAATTGAATGTCACTCGCGAGGCGAGCTATTGTCGGATGAAACGCGCCGCTGACTGCCATTGTCTCGCGGAAAAACCGCTGCTCCGGTGATCTTTGCCATTTCGCGACGAAAATCTTGTATAAACTCGAATCCTTCTATGCTCGTTGTTTTTCATTCTTATCGGTAACAATAGATTTCTCCGTACGTCGAAGATAACATGCAATTACACAAATCTCCAGAAATTTAGCACAACTTTCACGAGCTGCGTTTCAACCAGGATCCGCATCCTTTCCGAACGTTCCATTTTCTTTATGTCGCAATAAATTTGGATCGCGAGCCCGAAATGAATTGATATAACAAGTAGACGAATTAGTGCTTCTGACACGAATAGAAAAAGTCGGCGGAACAATTTCTCCTTCGGTACCGCGTTTGTTCGAAACAAGTTCAGAATAGTTAACTTTCTCATACTTTTACTCGTACTTTTCCTTCCAGACGACGCCTTCTTGCAATTAGATGTATCGAATACTTCTTTTTTTTAGCACTACGTCACCTGACATTCTTCTTTCGAAAAACATTAGAAAAGTCTTGATCTCACGTCCGTCACGAAGAGTTCGAGGAAATGTCTGTTCAATTTGTATTTTTTTCTCTCGGCGATGAAATACTCGGGCGATTAAGGGCTCCGTAGGTGGCTAGCGTGTTCGTGTCGAACAATCAGCTGCGATGTGTCATGAGCATAGACTAATTTAATTATTAAATCGTGCCGGCCCCGATACGCTGTCTTCTTCAAGTAGCCGTTTAATAGAGCCGGCTCCGTTGGTGCGTGACACTGTTCGCGATCATTCGCCGCACACAACCCTAAACCGCATGATCAAAAAGTGGTGCAGCGACCGGTTTTAAGGGGGTCCGCCGGTCTTTTTTTTTTCTCTCGCCACTCAATACTTCCTCCTTTCGTTTCTTCTTTTTCTGTCGCGTTTGTCCGACCTGGTAACCCGACTGTCACCCTTTCTGCCGACCCTGCCGCCGCTAAACTAGGGTTCATGACACCCCAGCGTCATTTAATTTAGTCTCGAGGGCTGGCAGAAGTGAACCACTCGTAGGAGCTGCTCTCGCGTCATTTCCGAATCCTTCCCCGAGATCGTTGGATCTCCGTGTGGAATAAAAACGGAATGCATCAATTTTAGAAAGTCAAATACATAAACGTTTACTTGATATCGATCGGGAAACTTGTAAATACAATTCAAAATGATGATTTCAGCGCACGAGTCGATCAACTGTTACTCGCTATGCAAATTTGTAAACAAAAACTATAACATTATTTCAAAGTTTCGGTCTCGTTTTAGACCATTATCAAGAAAATATTGATACGTATTTGCGTCTGTAAAAATAAAACACTGTAAATTACGTGAAACAAATGAAACACCAAAAGAAATAAGAAGCAACATGCTTGCTGAGTGGAAAGAAAACTTTTAACAGTTATAATATAAACATGTGCTGGCTCGATGCCGGAAAAATACTAGTAAAAGTTCTAGTCTGAAAACAGACAGGTAAGGTTAGAGAAACGACGAATCAGATAACATCGATCAATTTGGCGGTTATTTTGAACCGAAACCAAACCTCCTAGACAAACAACTGACCACTGCTAAGCTACAATGTAAAATTGTAGTAGTTAAGAAATTAACATTCGGTATGCTTATGATGTAATAAAGCCAAATACCATATTGTTGTTAGAAACACGTATCAATATTTTCTTGACAATGGTCTAAAAAGAGACCGAAACGTTGAAATAATGTTATAGTTTTTGTTTGCAAATTTGCATAGTAAGTAACAACTGATCGACTCGTGCGCTGAAATCATCATTTTGAATTGAAGTCTAATACAATTCGAAAATATTGAACGATCGATCGCGTTGAACTGTTAAAAAGGAGTAGGCGTAATTTAAAACAGTAAAAAGATTAGAAGAATTTAAAAATATTGTTGTATCATTTCCAACCTATTAGACATATTAAGAAAGAAAATGTTCTATCTCACTCCAGTTTGTTGCAATTCAAGTGGGAAATCTTTAGTTTGCGTAAAGATCCGCTGGGATCATCAGGTGGGAAATCTTTAGTTTGCGCAAAATCTCTTGACTTTCAAAAAACAATATTGAAGCCTGATTCCACAGAGCTGACTACGTCGGACAGCAAAAATTACGATTTTCGGCCGACCACCTCACTGTGCTTAGAGAAAATGTGTACGCACGTGCGTGCAACCGGAGTTCGGTGTAAACGGAGCTTAACGTGTCCTCCCGGCCAGACGTACGATCGCGATAATTCGTCGAGGCGAGAGCATTTATTTTCAGTCCAGCTTCGCACCCCTCGAAAGGAGGTTCGCAATAAGTTCGCATGTGGACCATCGCGTGCGCGCCTGCGTTCACGCGTCTCTTTATGCGGTTTCGCAACCCAGTTCCGCGCGGCTGGGAATCGGCAAACACAAAACGAAAAAGCCGCATTCATGCCACTCCGTGAATCCGATTAGGCATACCCCGCTGGATAAACGAACGGCCCCGACTAATTTAACGAGCGAAACACACCCGCATTCGCGTATCCTCTTGCAAACCTCTTTGCGAGTCGTTCTGCGGTTTGCGCCTTTCGTTCGCGAACTCACGGATGGCTCGTCATGGCCCGGTGACTCATGGGGTCCCGTACGTGAAGATGTTAGGGTACGACTCCCCTTGTGTTTACCAATGGGAGCGCCACTCCCGGAAGTGCCGCCACCCTAAACGCTAGCTCCAACCCCTCCGTTGCACGTCTGTTGCGGACTAAGTGCAACGAAACTGATTTATCTGAAATGGTAGCCTTCCTTGTCTTTCTTGGATTTCGTTCAATTAAATTTACCATTTAACCCTTTTAGTGCCAGAGCCGATATATCGGCCCGCACCTTGTAGCGCTTTACTATTCGCATTGCGAGAGATCTCTATCTCAAAATAAATTTACAATACGTTATAAATAGTCTAATTTCATTACGAGAGAATTAAAATAAATAATTTTTCGGTTTAACTTTCCCCTATATTCAATGCCAGTTGATGTTGAGACTGCTTATTTATACGCGAGAGCGATACGGTAGAAATTGGTTTAAAGAATGGTTGGACCCTTATAACTCCATGTGCCTTGGAGTTATTTTTTATGTTTCTTGTGCAATATTACTTATTTTGTTAAAAAATACATTGGAAATTTAAAGTACATACTTTGCAATAAACGGTCTATATAAAGTTATGATAAAAAGATGACTTTTCCCATGCGCAATTACGTTTCGAAACAGAGAACTCAATTTTTCTTTCTTTCTTTTTATCGCTTATACCTTTGTTATTTATGTAATTTTCGATGAATATAGAAAAATTAGCGTCACTGTTTTATTCTCTATTTTGTCCTTGATACACTGCTTTTTGAATTATGTAAATATTGCTTAAGATTTGGTTTTTATGAGCCTTTTTCCAAATCCTAGTAAAATCGTAAAATTCATTTTCGCCCAGCACTAAAAGGGTTAATCGATGTTTGAAAGCATGGCGACTAGTTGACGACACATTAGGCAAATATTGCGGGCCAGGAAGAACTTCGTACTTCCAACGCATGTTTCTCGACTGTTCGTTAGAGAAGCACGAGGTCTGGCGATGTCATGCGACAACGGCACGCTATGCCAATTTATTAATGGCCAGCTATTTATCTAGTTCTTTGCAACAATGTAACACGATTGACCTATAATTATGTGAACCAACCAACATTAATTGTCAATAGGCAGTGGATCTTTATATAAAATGAAAAACTTTCTACAGTAAATCCTCTGTAGACGCGACAGCCTCGGGGGATTTGGTCGCATGTACCGTACAGGGTAGCTATTTTTTCTATCTCCAAAGGCCGAGCCGAACGTAGAGAAGGACAGCGCGTGTAAAGTGAGACCACGCGCAGGCCTTTATGAATTGTGCCGGTGACGGCAACTGTCCGCGTCTCTTTCTTTTCTATACGCTATCCTTCCTTGCGTCCGATACGTGCATCGTCATTTAAACCACTACAGTCTAAATTCCATCGAAGGAAAACCATCGAATTGGAGCGGTTGCATCCGTCAGGAACAGACACCATTTTTGTAGTTCTTTAACTGTTCTAAGTAATTACTTGAGATTTATTTAAGACTAGCTTTTTCCCGCGGCTTCGCTCGCACAGGAAACCGTTTAATGCCCTCGGAAAATAAAACCTTTCAACCCCCCATTCTCCTCTATATAATTTTAATTTTATGTCGTGTCGCCATCTTAGATTTAAAAATTGATGCCATTTTTGTAATTAACGTCCAAAGAAACCTCGATAACGACACCCATACCGATTTTTAGACTTGTTTTCACCATTTTACATTTTATATTTTGTCAAATATAAGTTTGAATTGAATTGATAAAGAGTTGATTCTTGAAAAACTACGACGTACCTAAGGGTTATGAATATTTGGTTTATACTTAAAGTATCTCTTTCGTCGTCGTGGCCCTCTCGCGGCGGTCACGGTGTTGGTAGTTTCGCGCCTCGAGACGTAAACGTTACAAAAATGTCCCGAAACATATTTGGGGCTATTGGTTTCTACCGATCGATGATAATCTTTGCCGTTCAATTCTATTTCGCTTTTCGCGCCTCGAGACGTAAACGTTACAAAATTGTCCCGAAAGATATTTGGGGCTATTGATTTCTACCGATCGATGATAATCTTTGCCGTTCAATTCTATTTCGCTTTTCGCGTTGCTCTAAACAGCATTTTATAGCAGGCTTGTTAATAATTATTTTCTTTCCCTGTAGCACTTGAAACAAGGCTTGAAAGCATTTTTAAACTTTCTTTTAATATCACTGTATCCCCTTTCTTATTTCAGCATAAAAGTACTCTTGTTTGTTTAAAAATGGATAACTATAAAACTAAAAAATATCATTTAATGCAATAGAAAGCATTTTATCGCAGGCTTGTTAATAATTCTTTTCTTGCCCCGTAGCACTTGAAACAAGGCTTGAAAGCAGTTTTAACTCTAGGTTACGTTTTTGCCCCATTTTCAAGTCGAGTGCAGAATAGTTGACATTTTGTACAATATCCCATCGAAATGAAAATTTTCAAGAAAAATTAGAATCCTACGTAATATTAATTCATCGGTAATAACTGTGGCAAGCATTTGATACTGAAAATACAACAGTTTAAAGTCCAACTTTACAAAAAAACCAGTCTTCACTTACCCCACTTCAGCTTAGTATTTTCACCTGTCCATTTTTCCTCATGAATGCATAAAATCCGGTGTCTAAATATTAAGATCAATGCAATTAATTCTCAGCTGAATTTGTGTTTAGAACTTCAGGGAATTTTCTTGCTGGAAAATGACTAAATCAACGACATAACTCTCCGACACCGCAGGAGTACGTCCCGAAGGATTGCACGCAATTGCGATCGTTTCGAGTGCTCCAGGACCTTGATCTTCAGCCCCCGCGGAAGTAGTAGGGTGCGAACCACCATCAGGGATGAAGAAGTTAGATAAATTGCACCCTTATAACAGGTTCGGGCAGCTGGGGTGCCATAAAGATAGCCTCTTCAAACCGCAAGAATATTTACCCTCCTGAAACGCCGTTAGCTAAATGGATATGAGAAATGATTTATTCCGAAGCTACTTCAAGATGGTCAGACCTTAGCAGAGAACTTTGCAGGTTTACACAGTTCAGGGACATCGTCCCCTTCGCATCGTTGACTTCCTGGCCGCCATGGGAAACGCGTTCTACCGGACAGGTTGATTATCTCGGGACAATCAGAGAACGGAAAACAGCTAGAAGCCACATGCCAAAAGAACATGTCCGTCACGGCGAATTTAGGGAGAATTATAAAATTGGAAGGACACATTGCCTTCCTCTACAGTTAACGGAGATGTGTGTCAAGATTACAGAGACACGTACGGAACATTGTCGAGCATTGCGCGGCGTGCATACGTCGCTTTTATGCATCGGAATGCAATGATCATGCGTCATTAACGCGCCGCGGAGCGATCATTGCGCATGTGGGGAATTAATAGAAATAATTGCCGTGTTTACAGCTCGCGACCTGCGTTTTCAAGTTTACACTTGAAAAATAATCTTGACGAATGCGATCCAACAGAAAATGAAGCGGAACATTCAGCACACCACATTACTCTAATGATCTTGATCTAACCACGTCTAGTTGAAAATAAAATTCGCGTTCAGGTATTAACACTCTCAATATGTATCTGAAAAACTTAAGGACTGCGTCTCCTAGACAGATGACACTCGCGCGAGACTGCAGACAGTCGCCACAGTACGCTCACACACCGCTTGACCATGTATACGTACGCGAGGATTGCAAGCGTCCGGATGACCACTCCTGATTTCTCAATAATGCAAAGACGGGGTTTCTTAGTAGTCAAAATCGCTACATGAAAGATCAATCTAGGAGGCTATTTGCCTCAAAAGTCCTACTTTTACGTTTACGACGCGTAATTCTCATTATTCGGCAGCATGTCGCGGAGCTACGAATAGCATTGGACAGGCGACGATGCTGCCGCCTTTCGTGGATGTCGAGATGCTACCGAATAACGAGAATTACGCGTCGTAAACGTAAAAGTAGGACTTTTGAGGATTTGCGAATCTTAGAGGAGAAGGTGGTATAATATAGTCACCCATTTTTGTATTCCCTCTTAAAATTTGATTCACGACTAGACTGCGGATTTGATGGATTTATTGATTGCAAGGGTCCGGGATTCCACTCCTGATTTGTTAATAATGCAAACACGGAGTTTCTTAGTAGTCAAAATCGCGAGATGAAAGATCAATCTAGGAGGCTATTTGCCTCAAAAGTCCTACTTTTACGTTTCCGACGCGTAATTCTCATTATTCTTCATTGTTCTGCCGTCTATATGTAAACGTAAAAGTAGGACTTTTGAGGATTTGCGAATCTTAGAGGAGAAGGTGGTATAATATAGTCACCCATTTTTGTATTCCCTCTTAAAATTTGATTCACGACTAGACTGCGGATTTGATGGATTTATTGATTGCAAGGGTCCGGGATTCCACTCCTGATTACTCGATAATGCAAACACGGGGTTTCTTAGTAGTCAAAACGCTAAATGAAAGATCAATCTAGGGGGATATTTGCCTCAAAAGTCCTACTTTTAAGTTTACGACGTATAATTTTCATTATTTGCCGGCATGTCGCGGAGCCGCGGGATTCAATGAACAGGCGACGGTGCTGCCGCCTATTCTGGCTGTCGATATGCTGCCGAATAATGAGAATTACGCGTTGTAAACGTAAAAGTAGGACTTTTGAGGCAAATAGCCCCCTAGATTGATCTTTCATCTAGCGATTTTGACTACTAAGAAACCCCGTCTTTGCATTATTGAGAAATAGCGAGTGTAATCCCGGACCCTTGTAATCCTTGCGTGCGTATACGTGGTCTAGCGTTTGTCTACGAGACGCAGTCCTTAACAAGTTACAGTATTAACAATGTTTTAGGTAAAGAACTATCGTTACAAGCGATTTTCTAGATCTCTTCAGTTCGATTTCTTAGAACTGACTTTCGGTGTGGCGTCGTGCATAAGGTCAACTCTGGTCTATCCTTATGGGCTATCTAAAACTGTATGGGATAACAAAGTGATTTTCTATTGGCGATTGGGTGGTGTATTTTGGTCGTCGGAGTAGCGGCATTTTAGTAAAACTGTGTTTAGGGCATGCAATAAATTAGGTTTGACGATACGGAAAAGCGATGTGGAACTAAAACTATTTGTTTGCATAAGATTGGCCTATCAATGGGTTCGCTCATGAGGAGGTCTCGAAGTGGTGTCCGATGACACCGAAATTGTTCTGGGACCGTCGCGTCGCGTCGGGTGTCTCCAGCTCTGGAAGTCGACCGTTTCTAAATAAATACATATAAATCTCACGTTCGGTCTGTTTAGAGACCGAACAGATCTTTCGTATAAATAATTTCTCTAATTACAAAGCAGATTAAATCTTTTACACGAGGGAACACAATGAATTTCACGGAACCTGAATTTCAGAGAAATGTTCGTCAAATGTGAACCCAGCTGCTCTCAGAATGATCGCGCCAATTACGCTGCATGTTTCCTAATCAGTTTTAAGAACCGGATGAGAGGTAACAGAAAAAACGTATGTACTCGTGACGAGTGTGGGCTTATGGTCGGCATAGTGTCGCATTGTAAGCAATCAGATGCGGCCCTCCGACACATTCTTACGCGTTCGTGTGCATCGCTTCACGTATTAGGAGACAATGCGCGAATGAGGACATTCGTAAAAAAATTTCGCGTCCGCGCATGATTTTATCGATGTCAAGGTGAAGAAAACATTTGTTTATTGCCCGTTATGAAATTGAATGATAAAAACTATGTCGCGAATCGTCGAAAGGAGGATCGCATGGAATTGTGGGCAGCTCGAATCCCGGTTAAAGCGTGGAACAATGGTTTTGTAATCGAAAGAGGAACGTAGGAATCGATCGGCGACGCTGACGAATAAAAAGTTACGAAATGATTTGATGTAACGCGCACCTACGCGAAAGGAACTCTCTGTTACAGCTTTCACGGCGCCGGGATCTATCTGAAGCAACGAGACATAATTACATGACGCATGAAATAAAACATCAATGACCTACATTCGCCGTGGTTAATAGCTGCAGGGCCATTACGCTCTTTATCCTTCGGCGAAGCAAAATTGAATGTCAAGCGGCACGAAATTCGATAACGAGCGGGGCAAAGTATAACATTCATTCGCACACGTTTTCAATCACTCGACGAAGGGAGCGACGACAATGTTATATCGCATCCGTTCAGATGCATATTAAGGCTCGAGTTCGTTTTCAACGTCAACCGGTGCAATGGGGCGACAATTAACTGCTGCAATTTATCAGGCCGCGTCTCACAGAGGACTTGAAACTGTTCGAACGTTCCGGGAACAATTGTGCAGCGAGATGCACTTCCGAAATGCATTCGAAAATGAATTATTTCAGTTCAATGTACACTCCTTAAATCACCGGACACTTACTTGTCTCTGATAAAATTGTAATTAAAGAATACAAGCTTCCAGAGCTTGATTTTGATTAGATGTAGCTATTATACGATCATATTTGAATGTAAAATTAAATAAATACATATACTGTATGAAACAAGAGATTGAGAATTTGTGGGATGATTATTCGACAAAATGGTAATTACAGAATACAAGGTTCCAGCTTGATTTTAGTTTTATTTTTATTTGAATGGAAAATTAAATATACACATATACTATTTGAACAAACGTTGAAAACAAGAGAGTGAAGTTGGAAAACAATTGCCCCACTTAAATTTCAACAATTATAAAATATAAGAATAATAATGAAAATTTGAACGAGTGTCCGGTGAGTGTATGCGAAGTCAGTTTTAGTTCGTTTGAAATGCTATTTTAATTTCTACCCAGTGCTACTTAATTTAATTTAATGTTAATTTAATGCAGTTCTCGTTGCTTCCGAAAAAGGTAGCTGCTCCAATTTCGCTTTTCTCTTCAGACACGGCTGCAGGACTGTTCCGAAAACGACACCAGAGGACAACCATGGTCTCGTGGCACGAATCAAGGCCCATTTACGAGGAGACCGTTTACAAGGTCCATTCCGATGTGGTCGTGACGTAATCTTACGTGAGCCGAAAGTGTGCACGCCGAGCAGATAAATGATGACACACGTTGGGACAAATCAGAGATGCTAAACGGTAGGGTAATCAAAGTAAGTGTCAACTATGCAGAACTGTTTAGCAGTACGGAGAATCGTACGAACAAAATATTCAAATTAAATAATCTTTCTTTAACGTTAAACTTTAATGTTCGAGCTACCGCCGTAAAAATAGCGATATTAATACTAAATTATGTTAATACATCATGAACATTCACTACAACTGCACACCAATTTACAACACAAACAAACCACGAAAAGTGTACACGAAATTACTTGCATTCCGCCGATTCTACACTTTCCGCTTTAAACGCTCTGTTAATGATAAACTATAGATTTTTCTTTTATAACCACGCTTATTAATAATGTCGGCAGGCGCAATAAACTACACGATTTTATTTATACAAAAATCAAAGAACAACCGACGGCGAGCCAGCCTTGAAAACAAAGTGCAGCATCGAAAATTTAACATTGTTTTCAAGTATCAATCGAAATATCCGCAGACTCGGAGAACCGAGACGAACATTTGGCAAGAATCCATATCTGTTTCTTTGCGAATTCATAAGCAACAACTTTTTCTGAAAATACACCTTGACTCATTCACTCCGGAGTGAACGACGGGAATATATTAACGTACACTTATCAAACTGCGAATGAGAATGTCGATGCAGTTCTGTGTGCATCTTACTACCCTGTGGTAGTGCCAATAAATATATCCCACGGCTCGTACTAATAAACAAAATACTGAGTCCATTGGAGATGGTGTTCAACTTAAAAAGACACTCGGACATCAACAAACAAAATTTAGAAAACACTTGGACATCGATGAACAAACTTACAAATTCA
>CM052203.1:6342773-6378295 GCA_028455805.1 Lasioglossum figueresi | reverse complement strand
CTAGTCTATTCATTCCGTTAACTCTGGTTGAATCTCCACACTGTACAGTAAACGGGGGACTAGTTACACTTCACCGAAGATTCGCATCGATTCACTAAAGTATCTACAAGAATCAAACGATAAAATGATACTCGATTAGCTAGTTGATTCTGTTAATTCTAGTTGAACTTCATCGAAGATTGGCATCGAAACACTCAAGTGTATCGATTACAATCGAACATAAAAATACTGCTCTTAAACCTGTACTACTGTCACACAGAATATTCGAAATTTCCTGAAACCTCGTAGATCGAACTAGTTAGATCACCGATATAAATAGAACAAATGATAAAAATGCTGAATCTATTACTTTCAACACTAATCCTGTTAATTCCAGTTAGATTTAGTATAAAACCTTGCTACTGAAACCGCACTACTGTCACACAGCGAGAGCCTCCTTGAACTTCGCAGATCGATATCGAAGATTCGAATCGAATGACCGACATATCGAAATCTGAGAAAATCGAGCGACGAAAATACTCAATCGTTTAACTACTCTATTAACCTCATCAACCCTGGTTCAACTTACTATTTTCATTATTCGTTATTTATTATTCGTCGTATGCTAATTACACTGACTTCCTAAATTAATTGTTCTGTCACGGAAAATATGGACACATTCTTCTAACTGGCAGTACATTGGTCATTACATTAAAAATACCAAAGGGAATTACTTTCGTTCTGTTGTAGTCGCTATTTTTAGGCTTCTGGTCGCGCGATACGGGTGGTATAACGGTAAATGACGAACTAGCTCGAGCACGTTGGAGGCAGACTTCACGAAGCACATGCCGATCGACTAATCAATTACAACTACAGTTTCCACTGGTTCTATTCGATGACTGAAGTCATCGTTGCAGTCTACGCGTCTCTATCCTGCGAATGATATCCGCTTTGGACCGCGAGTTTAATTTTAGACGGTCTCACACGGTGCACAGTGGGACGGAATCGCGAAAAGCTGGACAAAACTCGTGTCTCGGTTAATTACACATTATTCATGTACCAATAAAAAGCCATTCTTCATAACGCTCGGAAACTGACTGATACATTACGTCGAGGCACCTGAACCTGGCTGTTATTTATTTAACAAATGAAGTTAGAGTTAACTTCAATTATTTTTCGTATAAAAAAAAGTTTCTTGATTTTTCGGACCGTAGAAGTTAATTCTGGTATTACTGGAATGAGAAAATCTCTTTATCGTGAGACAACAAAATTTTATCATGAATGCATAAAATAATGCAATCTGGTAATATGCATGTACCAATAAAAATCCTTTCTTAATGACGCTCGAAATTATTTATTTATCTCTTTACACTTGAATGGCGGCTCAGAGGCGCCAGTAAAAATTGCATACCATTATTCAAAACAGTTCGAATATTATTTAATTCGTCCGTATTCTATAAAAATGATCTGGGTCGAAAGAAATGTCTTGATTATCGAGACTATTTTCGAGACAAGTCCAATTACTTCGCCTAACGAAAAGACCTACTTTTAACCTATTTCGCGACAGGAGAATCGTTCTATTAATTCCGTGTATTTTATCGAAACTGTCCCACGAGGCGGCCGGTCCCGTTACGATCTGTACAAGTTGTAAAATCGCGAAAAACAGTGGCGTCGGCAGAAACTGGGGGAATTGGTTTCCGGTGACCGCGAGGGCCTCGAGGAATCATGCATGTAGTATCGTCAGTAGTGGAACCAGGGAAAATCGATTCGGCCGTGCCCGTTTGAGCACTGCGCGCCTCTCAAGTGTGCGAACCGCCGCGATAAAAGTAGTGAACCGCAGCGGAACAATCTGTCCGAAGATCCACAAGTTTAAGGCACATCCTCGAGAACAATGCTCGAAAGGGTCCCAGAGGCACAGGCCATAAAGACACGATATCGAAATAAATATCGCGAAAAAGCGCGCGCCCTCCCTCATCCGAAGAATACAGACGTAAATGTCATCCGACCGAAATATACGTGTCTCGCATCCCCGAGGTAGAAATCGCATGACAAATACTGTGAACACGCCTTCCTTGTGTGTCAGCCCAATCAATTTGGGAAGTCTTTGAAAACTGTCCTCCCCGACTCGAACGAGAGGTGTCGGAGTCGGGTTGGATCGATGATTTTGATCGGGACCACCGCTAAAAATAATGTAAACGGATTTAGTATAATAGCGGGTGGCCGATAGACGTCGACCCTTTAAACCTCGAAGCGGAGACTTCTCCTCCGCAGGCTATTGCCCGAGTCACCGTGTATACATGTAGACTTGTAGACTATACCGGTCTCAGTTTTTTCCCAGCTAGAAAATGGGTTATTACATTCAGCGATGAACACTGCCAAGCCTTTCTTCGATATACTTCTCTTTTAAATCTGTCTTCACAATTGAATACTCACAAACCTAAAGTCTAGCAATTCGTTAAACGAGTTTATATGGTATAATCGAAACCTGATGCTTCGAAAAAATGACGCGACTAACCAGAGAGAGAAAGAGAGAGAGGTACAAGGGTGATGATACTTAAGATTCCCGAATACCAACCACAGGATACCGAGGCACTTTTTCCATCAAATGTTCCTTCACTGTCAAATCACACGACGTCCCGTCATTTTCTATACGTTTGCTCTCGCGCGAATCGAACCATACACATATAGAAATATATAGGCGTATATATGAATATATATGTATGTTATTCGAAAGGATTCCCGTCTGTCTAAAAAAAGGTTCCGAGCTTAACGCGACCGCCCTCCTGGAAACTCCGTACGGCTTTGATCGGTTTTATAACATCGATGGCGACGGCTGCGCTCGAAGCGACACCTGGCGATCGTGTTTTAGATACTAACCCCCCCTCTTTTCAATCGAGCTTCACGATTACCGCCACTCGGACCACACCAGAAACTCGATCTTTTGTCAATAAAGCGCCGTCCAGACACTCCAGACAACAAATGCCGAGCAAAACTGGGAACGCGGTCAGTCCATTGCTACCGCTCCCTTGCAACCGAAAAATTTATATTTTGGCTTGTTTTCAACTGACAACTAAAATAATAATACTATAATCTTATACGTACTCAACCCAACGCCTATTCCTAATTAGAAAAATACCAATTTTGTTAAACGTAGTATAAAAGAACGTGATCCAAACTTAATAGAAAAGAAAAGAAATATTGTTACATAAAAATTAAGAGGGTGGCAAAGATGGGGTTTTTTAGTAGACAAAAGCGCTAGATAAAAGATCAATCTAGGCTACAGTCGCCCTCAAAAGTCCTATTAGCATGTAGCTGTCGCAGCTTTATGCTTCCGAATAATACAAATTACTATATAGATTGATCTTTTATCTAGCGCTTTTGACTATTGAAAACCCTCATCTTTACATTATCGAGAAAAGAGAATTAAAAATATTTTCCCCAGAGAGCTCAATATATCTTAAATGCTGCGAAGAAGACAAGGTTTCTATTTTCAAAAATTTTTATTTCAGAATTATGAATCGATGTGTATAGTCACTTGTTTTGACAATGAATTGGACGATCCACTTACATCTTATTAAAAACACTAACTAAATGATACATGTACTATGATATTTTGGCCTGTTTTCAACTGATAACTAAAATAATAATACTATAATCTTATACATACACAACCCAACGCCTATTCGTAATTAGAAAAATACCAATTTCAATAAACATAGGACAAAATAATGCGATCCAAACTTAATAGAAAATAAAAGAAAAAATCGTTTCGCTTCATTGAAACTCTGCTTCGAATATGTTTGACATTTTCCTTATATTTGTATACTACATGTCGATAGTTACAGCTTCTTTGTACACATTAACTACCTAGTTTCCTTCTAATTAGATTTATCAATTCTGTAGAAGAATGTACATAACAAACGGGCATTATCTTTTGTTTGTCCAAAGTAAAAGTTAAACAGATTACATTACTAAACTGAAAAAACTTGAAACATTATTAAAACCTTCCCATTTTATTGCGTACATACTTTTCTTCGATCAAATATTTCTAACTTAACATTCATTCGTCCACTCTTATGTTTCAAAAGCGTATCAAAAGCTCACTGAGTATTTCACGATGCTGGATGAGGATCACACGTTACCTTATTTGATAAACGTCGCACAGTATGAGTTTTCTGCATATGCTTAGCACAGTTTGCTCTAGAAGAGTATGTCTTTTTACAAATATGACAAGGATGTCCAAGTCCGTAATGGTATCCTTCGTGTCGATGTTTCATTAGATCGGAGTATGTCATACTGCACATACGACATACGTATTTATCGTGTTCGCTCTTGATATGATTTGCTCGAACTGTGGCATTGCAAAAACGTTTATCGCATTGAAAGCATAGATGCGTTACTACAGGATCATAGTGCTTCTGGCGAACATGCTCGTCGAAAGCTATATAAGAAGTTAACGTAATATTACAGATATGACAATCTACTTCTAGAGGTATATCGATAAACAACTTAACGTTTGTATAACTACACGCATGTTCCTTCCATGCATCGATATTAAGGAAAGTTGTATCGCAATATCCACATGTTAATCGTGAATGCGTTTGATGTTTTAAAATGTGGACATCAAGAGCTTTCCGACTGTCGAACAGCGTTCCACAAACGCAAATATTTTTTTTCTCAATTATATGCGATTCGAAATCATTTTTAAGTACATTTTTTACTTTAAAAGCCGGTCGACTAGAAGATCTACTTCTTCTTGTCCTTGGCTGATTTTGTCGCTGCTCAGACTGATTGATCAGTACTTTCGTTAAAAGATTATCGGTATTATTATTATTATTAATGGTAGAGCCACTTTGTGAATTTTCTTCGATATCAACATCGATATCAGTGTCTTCATCGATTCTCTGAATCTTCAAAAATTTGTGCTCGTCGCTGTACTTTGACGATTCTGTAATCTCCTTGTCCTCTTGTTCGTCTTTTTCACTGTCTATTGCAGCATCTTGTAACTTCTTCTGTTCCTCAGCCTGTCTACTAACAATCTCATAGGAATCATTCTTTTTCTTTATTGTTATGTTGATTCTCTGCGATGAATTTTCAACTGTTTCTTCCATGTCATCGTTCTGTAACTTACAATTCCTCTTATGTACGTGTAACGTGTAGGGATTACGAAACAATCTTCCACAGGAACAAGTACTGTTGCCTTTACCGTCATTTATCCTATAAAATTCTTTTCTCTTCTTCGATATTCTTCTACTTTTTCTAATATTTTTAAATAAACTAGTCGAACTATTTTTATCTCTGTCCTCGAAACCATTCATATTCGAAGGGTCTAAATAATCATAATTAATCAAGTGGAAATTCTCTTTCGTTTCTCCACGATTACGATGACCATTCAAATGTCTCTTAAAGCAATTCGGTTTGTAAATCCCAGAGCAAATATAACATTGATAATCGCCATTCTCCAATAGCCTTTGTACTTCGGAAGTGTTATTCTCAAATTTAAATCTCTTCATGTGGCGTGTGTGTGAAACGTTTAATTTTCGTTTTTCACTTCTTTGAAACTGCTGTTTATTATTATTATCGATATCGTTCTTCGACTTGTTTACTTTTAGTACAGTAGACGTTTTTTCCAATTCTTTTAACATAAAATCAGTGGTTTTAATTTTATGGTAATCGATTAAATGTTGCCTTAGATCCTTGACAAAGTGCTTACACAGCGCACATTGTTTGCATGAACTCGATGACTGGTGTGGCAATGGTGGTGTGCTATTTTGATTTATTTCTTTACGAGATATCGCTTTTCTTTGATCCTTTAGCTCATTTTCACCATTAATTACGGTGTCCTTGGCGTGCGTCGAAATATTTCCCTTCTTTCCCTGAGACTGAGAACTTGAACCAGATTCCGGATTGGATTCGTTCGTATCCGATTTCACAGATTTCGACGAAGGATCTTTAATTTGCTTACTATGACTTCTCTTCAAATTGAGCTTTTTAACATTACTTTGTTCCGTTTCGGCAACACTAGTCTCTTTGTCTTTAGAAACACTTTGTCTTCCTGGTAAGCAGTTTTTAGGCAGCCTGTCTAACGATATAATAATACCATGTATCTTTGCAGAGTGGTGCCTTAAATATCGTTTGTGCAAGTACACCTTCCCGCAAGTTGAACATGGATACAATCTTTGAGTACTTTTTACGCACAACTTCAGATTCGGCAGCGTAACATTATTATTACCCAATACATTCGGTTGATATTTAATGTACTTTTTATCATTTGCATTCTCCAATGATACCGAATTCATTGTATTAGTACTCTTAGTACCTTGCACATCTTTTATCAACTTTAAAGTCTCCCATATTTTATCACACTTCTCGAGCAGAATAATGGGGTCCTTGATTTTGTAGGGCGTAATAAAAGAAATCGGTGATCCAATTAATTCGTCCTGGAAATAAAAAGAAATATATTTTCATATGTACTATTCTAATTCAAAAACCGAATGTTTCTTACCGCCTGAAATATTTAATTTTCAAAAGTGATATAGTACCTTGTATAATACTTTCAGTGGTTTATTCAAATGATAAATACGTTTAGTAACTTATTGAATACAAATTTAATAATGCAGCAAATATTTTGAATAAGTATAAGAATTATTACTCGAGTGCAAAGGTTTAATATATTATTATAGATACTGTATGTTGAAATAAAATTCATATTTTCACATTATTACATTTTATTAAGACTGACTATTACAATAGTATTTTAAAAAACGTATACCAATAAAAATTAGGACTCGATAAGCATTAATATCATATTGTAATCTATATTGTAAATAAACTTATAAATACATTTATATGTAAATGATTAACAATTGTTTCTAAAGCATACTTAGTTTATTCCACATTTTAGAACTTATATCACAGTATTTCGTCGATAACATATTTTAACCTGAAAACGTAATTTGAAGTTCCCGCTCAAAAACAGGTGGGCAGCAATTGGCTTTTCCCATGAAAAGACTCATGTCACTTTGATAAATATAAACAAATGTGTTCAGACAGCGTTGTTAAAATAAAACATACATAACAACATCGATATATTTGCTTAAAAATTGTGTGTTTATACTGACAACGAAAAAACAGCAAGTACTTACATGTAAATGATGTTTAGCTGACCACATCGAATATCGAGAAAATGTGTAAAATTAGGCGAATGTTTAAATTGTTCAACAATTATACTCACTGTGTTGAATAGATCTTCGTTCGAATTGGACAAACTGTTAAAATACGGTTCTACTTTCGGTATACACACAGTGACAGGAGCTGGCATAAGAATAGAGCATTCCGTAGCTTCTTCTTTATTAGCATCCGTGAATTCTTCATTGGTAAATCCATTCTCAACCATCGTAATTAAAGGCGTGGAAGACAAAGACCTGCATGTAAATTCCTGATCAGTTGGTTCTAAAGGTGGCGGTATGCACGCCGCGTGATCTGTTGTGGACATTTTGCTTTCCTTTCCACTATTTTGACGCTGCTGCTACCTTTCCCCTCGTCAACAGTCTTTTACGCGACTAAATTGTCTCTACTCGCGTATGCTTGCTCCTCACTATTCCGATTTGACTAATGTACGTTTTTAACATTTAAGTACTGTATTTTACATAACATTATTTCTAAACATGATGAAAAACATTTAATTAACTTTCAGTTACTCGCACACCATTTTTTTACAGAGCTGTTTGCATGGAACTTTATATGACTCCACCATAAATACATTTTTATTCAGTAAAATAACTACTTCATTGCAAAATAAATATTTCCCAGTGTAAATGGCACCTTTAATTATGCTTCAAATACTAAATTTAATGTTTTCAGATTGTAAGTACTATATATAGAGGCGAGTAATTAAAAGTTAATGGAGAGTTAGGATCTCAGGACACCACAATTTCGGAAGACCGAAAACTAATTTCTACCCGTGAAAATAAAACACGAGGTCTGCAATAAAACGAAGTCTGAGACTTGGAATATGAGCTGTGAATATTGACATCATCGCTGCCTACAAATTTATAATAGTTCTTTCTACTTATTTATGCACCCTAACCTCTTAAATCGATCTGTAGCGATAATTTAGAACTCAACCCTTCGCACTCAAAGCTAGTTGCACTCCAAAATTCGAACATTTCGACTGACTTAAAACATTTTGGCCATATCCAACCTTTCTTAATTTATCCATGTGAAATCGAGTGTATTTTTGCTCGTACCATATTTGAACATTTAGCAATCTATTAAAAACAAAGACATTCGATGATGTAAGGATTGTTTTGAATTATGGTATAATTATTTTCAGTGGTATCTAGTCGAGTACTATGGGTTGGAAGGAATAAAAACATAATTTGTGAAACATCTAAGATCAATACTTGATGATTGAACTCTTTATCAAATGATTGTAATAAAAATGTTGCACACGCATTATTAATTCATCTTAGTGCGTTCTTTATTCGCAATACTTGCATATAATAAACTTGCCAAAAATTTTATTCTTTATTGGCTGCAATGAAAAGTACATTTTCGAAATTAGTGTATACGAATTGTATCAACGAATATGTATTTTGAGGTTAGTTTTCACCTTTAGGTGAAAACTAACAAACCTCTGTTATAACAATCGATTAGATATTTCATGTGTGGCGATTTTGAAACAAATCAATGTTTCTGAACATGATGTAAATTCATTTTGCAATATATTTAATTCACGAGAAAGTAATACTCATTTGTAGCTCGGTACGCATTATGGTGCGTACAGAACCAACCGTTCGAAATATGCTGTGATTATTAATTTATTAAGGCAAAATAAGATTTTGTAGGACTTTTTCACTGACATCAGACTTTTCTTCAAAATGGAATTAAAATGCAAACATGCAAATTGTATATTTACATGTTTTATCGAAGTGAATGGAGAAGGTAGTCTACATCACAGAAGTGAGTTAGACCAAAATGCAGACATTTCTGGAAGTCCTGATTGTATCATCAATATTTTGAAACTATTACCACAAACAGGGAACTTATTGCTAAGATATGGGCGTACAATTTCAATAAAAATGATTTTCATTGATAAAATCCCTTGAAAAATTTTAGGATATCAAGCTTGTGCAACCACAGAAAACAATTTGCAAGGTTCAACAATCCTCAAATAATTATAACTACTGTATTATGAAAAGATCATTCAATCAGTCAGTCTGCAGATCGCACTAACCACCAATAAAACAGTTGAGAGAGTCCATATTGAATGACGCAGAACATTTTTCGAGACTGCTTGACAACAAATGATACTGTACAAATAAGATTCACTGCGGGATATTTATGAAATGAAAGATCATAAGGCAATATCATCCGGCATGTCTCCCTTTCACGCATTTCCATAATTTTTATGAAGTATTAAGGTTACATTCGATGTTACGAGTGTCTCGCAAAAGTGGACGTCTAACCTAACGAGCTACTCGGAGTATTTCAGCAGAGAATATCAGTTTCCCTAGCTTTGATACTTGAAAATCATTGATATACTGTTATTAGAGTAACTTACGTAGGTACTTACGTTGATTGGATCTGTGAGGTCGATGATCGGACATCAACCCAAGTAGGTGGGTATGCTGACATGTTGGAGATACATGCACAACAACAGGTTTCCGAGCTACTCTAACGTTTATTCCAACAAAAATCACTTGGAGACTTGTTTCGACTGAAATTTGAGCTCGGAATCTTTAGCTAGCTTCAGAAATTCCTAAGCGTGTCGCGTTGGACGACTAGTCTCTTGCATGTGGCCCAAGTTAGTGACCCGTCTGCTCCAAGCAGACTCGATGCTGCGTCTGACAATGAGCCAGCTAGCTACGACCTTACTCAATAATGACGCGAATAATACCCAAACAATTGTTGTTCCTGTCAATTTTTTATCGTCGATTACAGAATCGCCGAGAAAGATTCTATTTTCGTGGTAAAGATCTCCCGGAATCATCCAAACATCGAGAATATTCAACTCATCAAATGAAACGCTAAAGAAGGCTTAGCTACCATCTAGAGCAGGCTTAATCCTTCGTGGGACAGTCCTTTTTCCATAAAAGAATGTATCCTCGATAGTTTTTCCAGATGAGGATGAAGGACCGTAACGTAATCGTTCATTCCACATATATCGTTTGTTAGCTTTAGAGGCCACTGTTCTGTTAAATTTAATACGAAATTGACTTTGGGTGGTCTGTAAAGTAGCCACGATCTATAGAGGATTAATTGTGCTGGATATTTTTACGAAATATTAGCTGTATGTTCTGCTTGGACGAAATTAACTGAATTTGATAATCTACCCTACCAACTTCGTCGCAACTGAAAACTGTTTAATTACATAACAATCCCAGTATTGTCATGTAAGGATTCAGACTCGGGTAGGGTTCAGGTTGGGATCAATATATTTGTGTGACATGTATTTCACAGTACGAAAATCCATTGCTATACGATGAGATTCTGTCTTTCAACTGAAGCAACATTATTATAATAGCAAATAAACTGTCGGATGATTCTGACTACTGGCATGGTGGTCGTGCAGGTCTATCTAGATCCCTAACATCAATTTTTTTACGATAGTTTGACGATGTGATAGGTCAAAAACAGATTCTCTTTCAATCATCAGATTCACTATTCCCCTTACGAGGAGAACCGAGCCATAATTTGTGGTAGAAGGGGAAGCAATTCGAAGAGAATACACGCCGGTCTGGTACAGTGTTGCCAGATCGGACTTTTCTCTTAACTTACGGCCTCCACGAAGTCCCCCATTCCCCGACAGCAAGAATCCCCACGCTTCCGCCTCGGACCAGTCACGTGACGTGTGCGTGCACCCAATTTGCGTTGCGTCTGCGTCGTGACTAACCCGGTGATGGCAGAGAGAGGGTAACTGTATTTTCCTCAATCTCCCCTATCTGGCAACGCCGGTAAAAATGAACCCGAGCACTGTAGGGCAAGATCTCCTATTAGATCTAACGGGAATAACCCAAAACTTACGTCATGCGTTGAAAATCAGTTAGATTCTTTGAAAATCTGATTTGGAAGGACTCAAACTCTATGGTTTCAGGGTTAACCCCCAAAAGGAACGACCCCTATAGTGTTCCTGGGTCTGTTCGATCCTTTTTGTATCCGAATTGAAAGACGCTGAACCTCGAGTCAAAGCAGACCCAATCACCGTTAGTTCCGAAGGCCAAAGGATTTACCGTTCGCAATGTCCATTAAAGCGATCAATCATCTCTGACTATCGTTTAAGTCAACTCGTATAAGTTTTCTTCTTTAAAATCCGTATTACACACCAAATTTGTACTCAACAAAGGCCCATTACAAACGTCATGTCCATTTACTATATAATAATCTCCTCGAAATGGGAACAGGCAAGGTCGCCGCTATTCAATAGGAGTATTGTACTGAATTTTCTTGATTCTTGATAAAATTGTTTTTCTAACGAGCATTCGTTTCCGGCAGAATATATATAAAGGCGAACATTTTTCCACGCAGATCAGTTCTCCGGTGGAAATATGCGATTCTACATTGTTCTTTTACTGCTTGCTAGTTGCCAGCAGACGACGTTGGCAGGGATTGATGTTAGAGGTATTTTGTCGATTCTTTGTATTTGTTAACAGACTCTGGGAGATTTTATTGTCCTCTTGATCATCATTTTCAGTGACCTTCTCTTCTTAGACATTCTTCTAGTTTTTCTATTATTTTTGAATAAACTAGTTGAACTACTTTTACCTCGTCGGGAAAATTTATTGCAGAACATAGTAGTTTGCGATCAATCCAAGGTGACCATTTCTTCCGGGGAATCGGAGATTGGTTCGGTCGTCTGAAGGAACGGGTTTACGAAAAATTGTTCGGTCAACAAACACCCACAGAATCTTCGGAGGAGTCTGCTGTACCAGACGACATACTGAATTTGGATG
Source organism: Lasioglossum figueresi (assembly GCA_028455805.1). Classification (NCBI taxonomy): domain Eukaryota; kingdom Metazoa; phylum Arthropoda; class Insecta; order Hymenoptera; family Halictidae; genus Lasioglossum; species Lasioglossum figueresi. Next base: position 6,366,362 of record CM052203.1, on the reverse strand, counting down.
AGTTTCAATTGAGAAGGAAATTGCGAAATCGCGAATGGCTTCGTGTAGATTTGTGTACGTAGAAAACGTTAAATTCAATATTAAAAATAACTTATTTACTTCTTATAAAATACAGCGACCGTGTCTTTCGACCCCAACCGAGACTGGGGATTCCGCGTTGGCAACTGGTACTTCATCCGAAAGGACTCTAACAATGTACTCGAAAAGGATAACTCGGACGAATCGGATGTTCAAAGTCGCATTACCATTCGACCAACAGAATCATTCGGAAGCGAAGAGACTCAGGATAATGTCGATCTAGAAACTATGGACTCTTCATCAATCCCATCGTCTACGATACCATTTACAACGGATGCCGCGACGGAATTAATCACGCAACGAACAAACACAGATACCAGCACGCAAAGCAGTTCATCTGAAAATCTCGCATCAACGATAGAAAAAGATATAGAAGACAACGAAGCTAATGACTATGTTCCGCGTAGAGGATCCGTAGAAGTCCTGATGGGATGATAATGTACTTCAACGAATAAATACATCTACGCCACTTCCGTAAATTCTGTACATTTATTGAAACCTTCTGCACATCCTGAAAACATCCTTAACTTTCGGTACATTTCTTTATAAAATCGTTTAACACGAGGTATGAAAATAAATTCCTTTTGTTCATCAAGAAGAGTACACGTTTATTCCGTAAAACTTATCATAATTGTTATTTTGTAGCAATATATTATTATAATAATTTTTACGTTGACGTTGAACAAATCGTGGTCTTCATGATCTTGTGAATTTACTGCAATAGAAAAAAGAAGAAAACAATCGTTAGTAAGATGATTAACTCTTAACACTAGCCACTCTTGCACTCGACATGCACAATCTCACGAATCTATGATACCAGGTAAAGCGAAAGAAATAAAGATGGAATTAAGAGATATAGGATCTAGTCGAAGCAGACTATTTGTGTTAGTCAACGGCCTAAGCAAATGTTACAGAATTCTTTCTCACATACTCATTAGTTCATAGAAATAACCATAAATTAAAGGATTAGAGTTTTCTACACAACAGCACAACGTTTTCCAAGTCCGTATTTGTAATAAACAAACTATTAAAGAATGTTAGGACTCAATTAAGATTTCTATTAAGTGGAGACTATACTGTGAATTGTAAAAGAAAGGAAAATAAGGGAAATTACAGAGAAGGGGTAAAAGAAAATTAGAAGTTTACATGCTGACCATGTATGAACGTCTTAATAAAGATCCCTCTCGAGGCTTGTAGTACAAATGATGAGCATTTGTCTACTTCCTTCCCTAGAATAAAAAGCGTATACCACCATATACCATGCATATAGAATGACATTAATCATGCTTCCTTTTACAATTGAATTAAATTATCAAATTTACGAATTAAACTTGAAAATGAGAGAAAAGCTAAAAATATTAATATAAGGCACGGTATCGAGAAAAGAATTTGTTTCAATAGATTGAAAATTAAAATCACATCGTCATACCTTTTTAGATGCAGCTCCTACTTTACTCTTCTTCGTACCCCTAACTTTCTTCATTCTGTTCTTCCGTTCTTTACGTTGTTTCCTTGTTTGTTTTTGTTTCTCAAAGAGTCCATGCCTTGCTAACCTGTATTTAGGTTCGAATTTCTTGGCATAGTCCAGTGTGTCGTAGACCAGTGCGAATCCGGTCGATTTGCCACCGCCGAAGTTGGTTTGGAAACCAAATACAAAAACTACATCCGGTGTAACTTTGTACATCTTAGCCAGCTTCTCGCGGATTTCTGTTTTGCGTACTGACGGATGACCAGGATGAAACACATCTACGACCTGCAAAGTAATAATACTGCATTTATCATCCAATCAAACTTACACTATGGATCTTTATGCAAACTAAAAATGTTTCGCATTGATTGTGGGAAGCAGGAGTAACATAAAAATTGATTTCATCCCTTAACAACTTTGTTACATTCAAAGCAACATTACAACATTCTTGAATTTGCTAACCAATTTCTCCATAAATGCATAAAGATCTAATTACTATCATTTCATTATGACCATGACATAAATTAAACTTAAATATTAAAGATTTATTAACGTACTCACCATTTGTTTCCGGCATAATAGCCGATTGCTCATGAATTTTCTAGTTCTGATCGTAACTGTACCTTCCGTCTGTAAATAACAACGACAACAAAGGTTAGATCTTATGTTTTGTTTAACATATTCTTATTCTAATTGTATCGCATTCAATACAAAAATGGTATATCGAGTAAAAATGATTTACATCGGGATTGAATCGTGGAATAGAATGAAATAATTATATATGCTACTGTACTGACATGTTTAGCAGCATGTATACTCTTGGTTAGAAGATTCTTGTCAGAATAATATACATTTTATATATCGATAAAAATATGATTTGCAAATTATATTCGTAAAGGTCGAACAACGGTGCATCTTTTAGAGGGTTTCAATTTAAAAAATCATTTTTCATTCAGTGATTATTTAACAGTTTTGGGATACAAAATACATACCATTTTGCTTGATTATGGTACCGCCAGCAAAAGGACATTTACGGAAACATGAAGCGCTATCTACAGCGAAAATCGGTACTATACTACGGGCATCAGAGAGGATAGAACTATATTATCTGCGGGCATATAACTATAGTGGCATATAGGGACATCATATGATGTTCTAACAAATTTATATTCATTTATAGACAATACCGCGTTAATATCGCAATTTCTATATTCGCTTAGAATTAAATATAATTATAACAGATATTTCAATATTTCACACGATACAAAATATGTAGCTGTAACTTAGGATAAAATCGTTTCATACTTCTTCCTAGGGACTTCGTACATGTAACCAGAAAGTATTTATGCTATTGAAAAATCATACATCGCTTATATATTTTAATTTGATCGAGTTTAAATTTATGAAATTTATATTCTTATAAATAAAACAGACGCAAGAAACATCGATAAACAATTTTATTTTATATTCTTAGGGATGATTGTACAACTAATTATAACTAGACTACGGATGTTTATGCAATTTTTAATTTTCGCAGGCAAATTTCGAGAAAATAGGGACAAATAAAATCGTATTTAATTTTGTGGAATTTTATATTCTAGACTATTTTGAATATTTCTTGAAGCCATAAATGCATAAAGAGATCCGCAATCTAATTATAACTAATGCCAAAAATAATATTTTACTGTTTTTAGCTCCAGCTTATTTTGCTCGTCATCAATTACGTTTTCTACCTCTGAAAATAATCTTTGGACATATATTTCCACGTTGTACTATGATTTGAATGAATCATGTAGACATCAATAATTAAATTTGTTGTAGAATTTCGATTTCCACAGTTCGAGTATTGTGAACAATTCCTATTCTTTTAAATAGTGGATTATTTTTAATTAAGGATTCTCTGATAATGAAGGCAGCGAGTCTTCAGCCAACCAGAACAAAGAAGATTCGTCCCTGACTCCCTATCGTCGCGCTGTCTCTCGGATTGCGCGACGCTAGAGAGGTATAACGATATTATCAGTGATGACAGCCTTTATAGATCTGAAATAAATAAAAACTGTATTGAATTCTGTGAAATTTTATATTCTAGCATTTTTTAAACATTTCTTGAAGCCATAATGCATAAAGATCCACACACAGTCTAATTATAACCAATTATAACTAACATTAAAAATAATATTTCACTGGCACATATATTTCCACGTTGTACTATGATTTTGAATGAATCATGTAGATATGAATAATTCAATTTCTTGTAAAATTTCGATTTCCACAATTCGATTATTGTGGACAATTCCTATTCTTTCAGAAGGCAGCGGTCGCCAGCCAACCAGAACAAAGAAGATCCATTCCTAATCTCCCTACCGTTGCGCTGCTTCTCCCGGACCGCGCTACGCTAGAGGGGTGAAACGATATTATCATCTGAGCGAAGGAGGAAGAACACGCAAAGTTCTGAGAAAGACCGTAATTATATTTAGCGCTGTTTGCATCGTTCCGGCTATCCGATTGGTTCTCTGTCGACTAACGTCCATTACTCTCCTAGGAAGTTTCGAGAACGGGTACGGGACGGTAATATTGGTGAGAGTTCTATGCGTTCACAACAGTTCGTCAAATACTATTACGTGGAGCAAAACGAGCGTTTACAGCACGCGGATATTTCTCACGAGCGGTTTTCACTCTGCTAATACAGGTAAGGGGAAACCACCGTACAACCGTTTCAACGAATATATTTTAGAAAATATGCGCAGATGGAATAGAATTTTCGTCATTGAATTATGTGATCGATTCAGAAGGGGCTCATGAAATTTTCCCCGGGATAGGAATTCGCCGTAGCGTAAACGCAAGTCGAACGACAAACGTTTCGAACGTTTCAAGATATATTGTGAAATATTAACGCGATTTTAACGCGGCTTTCGGCTGTTGTCGCATCCGAAGTGGACGTTTGAAGGTTGAATTATAGATCTATGTACTGCTTCAGCATATTGAATATTACGAAATACGCGTCAATTAATTTTATCATAGCGGCCGGAGCACTTGTGCTCACCCATGACTCGCACTTTAACGTTGAAAAATGGTGATTGTCCCAATTGCCTAACCCGTGTTAAGACGAAACGCGGTTCGATGACGGAAATTTTCTGTCAATTACACCCTCGGAAATTCTTCCTATAGATTCGCGTTGATTTTTACGGCGTACCGTTCAACGGAATACGCACATTTTACTCAGTAAAAAAAGAAATTGCTATATGCAAGCTCGCGAATTTTCTTTGCTCGATTTGCAACCGGTAGAAGAAGCCTTCTGGGACTTGTATACAAGTATCGGTGTGTATGTACGTTAACAGAAGCCTCTAGAAAGTGTTTGACGCTCTTTGTTCATAACACGAACAGAGACGGTGCGTTACACCGAAACACCACGTTTTCATTTCCTGTTCCGTATCAATTAGTAGCGTTTTCGTAATTTAAAATGATTCTCGTCGCCATTTTGAAACCGAAGACGCACATGGATAGAATTTGCTGGAGATTTCTCCGAACCTACCGTTAATACGCTTTGTACCTTCCTGTATTGATTATGGAATTTCCATTTTGCGTAGATTCACTTTTCTCCCGACAAATCACTAATTTCATTATACACCCGCCGAAATCCATTGTATCGCAATTAAAATTAGAAATATACGAAGTTCAAGGTCATACCTTGTAATTCCATTTTTGAATCTTGTGTGTTTGCGCATTTAAATACTCGATCTATTCTGACGTCTCGCTGCGATACGAATGACAAATCAGTTTTTTCCCCGTCTTATCGGATTCGACAGTTATACGTGCCACAAGGATTATGCACTAGATTTTGTTTAACAAAACCGTATTTGTAATACACTCTTTGTTTAATAACAATTCGAACGCGTACTATTGTTTTCGTAATGAATTCATCTGATTTATATCCTGCTTACTTACAGAGTCGATAATTGATTTGTTTAATAGGGAATTATATTCCAGCATTTTTTATTCATAAGATGATTTATCAGTTTTTGCACTGTTTGTTATTACATGTATCTTTATGGATTTATCGATAAAATATGTTTTATTCATATTTGTGTACACATTGCTATGTAGCATGTGTTTTTAACATTGTATTGCACAAAAATTTGTTGTTAACCTTTAGTTATTCGCATGGGGTCAGAAAATGTTAACTAATAGTTAATTAGAACTAAAATGAAGTCCTACAAGACCGTGTGCAAGCAATTTCGCACAAATCGAGGTACGAGTAGCTAAAGGTTAACAACTATTTTTCTTTGTTCATAAGCAATACATTAGTTATTACTGCGTTCGACAACTTCAGTCTAATCTTTATCTAATCTCGTCGATCTGAAAATGCAAATAAGTATTTGTTAACTCTTTCCTGTTGAAGTCTGGGAATCCTTTGACGCTTAAAATCCTAGTAATGTTTATATTGTATCTTCTTCTATCCAGCAGGGACAATCCAATCGTAACAGTAGCGGTCTGTCTCTTCTATAAGAAATAGATTATAGTAAAAATGGTGAAGGAAACAATATTCTACGATGTGCTGGGCGTGAAGCCTGGATGTACTCGAGATGATCTGAAAAAGGCGTACAGAAAACTGGCTCTGAAGTATCATCCTGACAAGAATCCCAATGAAGGAGAAAGAGTTAGTACTCTACTTGCAATTCTTGCGATCAAGAAGTTCGTTTGGTAAATCTTCTTGTTGTTGTAGTTCAAGCAAATCTCACAAGCATACGAAGTATTGTCAAACCCTGAGAAGAAGAAAATTTACGATCAGGGTGGAGAACAAGCTCTGAAAGAAGGCGGAGGAGGAAGCAGCATGTTCTCTTCACCCATGGACATCTTCGATATGTTCTTCGGGGGCAGTTTCACTGGAAGACCTGCTCGAAGAAGAGAACGCAAAGGACAAGATGTTATACATCAGCTGTCAGTTTCACTGGAGGAACTGTACAAGGGCACTGTTCGCAAATTGGCATTGCAAAAGAATGTTATTTGCGACAAGTGTGAAGGTAGATATTGATTAGTAGACTGCGGATCTTTATGCAAAATAGAAATTGTCTGCACATCGATTGCAACGGATAGAAACTAAATTGAACGTTATCTCTTCTCTTAATGACTTTAATAGAGAAGAAATCATATATTGACATCTTCAATTATAAAAATTTTCCAACAATTCTGAATTTCGTCTACTCAATTTTGCTATAAATGCATAAAGATCCGAAGTCTATCGATTAGCAATTGCCATGTATAAAATATCTATTGGAACAAGAAATAATCATTATTTCGTTTAGGCATCGGTGGTAAGAAGGGTTCTGTCGAGCAGTGCTCAACATGCCATGGATCTGGCATGCAAGTTACAATACAACAGCTAGGACCAGGAATGCTGCAGCACCTGCAGAGTGTTTGCTCAGACTGCAAAGGACAAGGAGAACGCATAAATCCACGAGATCGTTGTAAACAATGTGGTGGTAGGAAGACAATTAGAGATAGGAAAATTTTGGAAGTTCATGTTGATCCGGGAATGGTGGATGGACAAAACATCATATTCAGCGGAGAGGGGGATCAGGAACCGGATTACGAGCCAGGTGACATTGTCATTCTTCTCGAGGAGAAGAAACACGATGTTTTCAAGTTAGTATTTTACCGATTATTATGGTTCGAAAATAGTACTGGGTGAGTCATCCGATTTGGCGACTTAAAATTTTAACTTTCTTTGCATTATGATCACGATAGCCGATTTTTATGGGTTTTTATGGAGGTAGACTTGTTTCCAGGATCGCATGGGTACGGGATGCGCCTTCTCTTTTCTCGATAATGGAAAGATGGGGGTTTTCAGTAGTCAAAAGGGCTAGATAACTCGAAAGTCCTATTTTTCCCATTTTTACGATTACGAGGTGTAATTTGCATTATTTGACAGCATGTAGCTGTCGCAGCTTTGTTTCCGAATAATGCAAATTACAAATAGGACTAGATAGATACATTAAAAGTAGGACTTTTGAGGGCGATTGCGGCCTAGAATCGACCATTTAGAAAAAAAAACCACCCTTGTCCAATTCTGGAAGCGAGACTACGCCCTGAAGAAAGGGACAACAGATAAAGTATGGCTAGCCATTTTGGAAAACTGAACACATATCGGATGACTCGACCTGTGGTTCGGAAGTAACGCGACGACACGTATTTATTAATCCGTTGTTTTTAGGCGTTCACGTAACGATCTAATTATGAGGATGCAGCTAGAACTTGTAGAATCCCTATGTGGATTCCAAAAAGTGATTCGCACTTTAGATGGAAGAGATTTAGTAGTGACATCACTTCCTGGGACCGTAACGAAGCACGGAGACTTGAAATGTATTCTGAACGAAGGGATGCCGGTTTACAAAGATCCTTTCACACATGGCAGACTTGTAATCCAATTAGTAGTTAATTTCCCAAAAACCATTGATATTGATGATATTCCAATGCTTGAACGATGTTTACCCATGAGGGAAGAAGTTATCATTCCAGAAGGCGCGGAAGAATGTATACTTCAGGACTTAGATCCAGAACGGGAACAACGACAGGCGTACGAAGAAGACGAAGGAGGTGCTCCTCGAGTCCAATGTGCCACACATTAATTTGATTACATCAATGTCACAATAAATATGGTCATTCTTTCATTTTAAACTTTTGTCCCATTCGCTCGATTCTGAATCGCATCTATTAAACAGAGGAATGAAAAAATGCGGACACAATAGAGAAACAAAAAAAATAAAATATCGCAAAGTTCTTCGAGACGAATGTGAAAAGAACTTGGAAGGAAAAAAATGTCTAGATATATGCACGACTATGAAAAAAAAAACAGAAAAAAACCGTAAGGAATCACCAATGATTCTTATGCAAAGATCATACTTAACACTCGATTGTATAGAGAATATCGTTGACACTATTGACTATACATTTATCATCGCGCCTTAATTTCAACTATAAATTTTGGTGAGAATTAGTAAACTGATTATGATTAGTTACTCGCTTGCTGTAGAAAAGTATTACGACAAAAAAAATAAGAAAAGATGTACTTATCATTAAACAAAGTGATAAGAAAAGATGAACTTATTCAACGTCTAACGCAACATTGTGCAACGTTGGTAGTAAAAACAAACATAATCACTTGTATCATGCAATAATGTTGAACATTCAAATTTCTTTCTGCGCCTTTACGAGCATACCGAATGCTAGAAATAAAGTTAGACCGTCGAACGATACTACTTGATTTCTCTGTCTATATTTGTAATTCCCTAAGATTCTTTAAACGATTAACAATTGACTACACGAGCTTGTCGAATTCAACTCAATGTCTAATATTATAGCGAACACGATTACCAATTAAAATAGAAGTCTGTTGGTGGATGTACAACTCTGATGAAAAAAAAAAAAAAGAAAAGCCGAAGATTTAGCAAAGTGTTTTCATAGTTTGATTACAGATCTCTAAATCGCTTTTATTTTAATGGTACATTATTCCATTATATGTAGTATAATCTTTTTAAGAAGCTATGCTAGCGTACGACGATATTGACGAAAAATTATTTTAAAATTTGTTCAACAATAATACGATATAAGGGAAAGAAAAATGTGGTTCCTGTATGTATGTGAGTGGACTGTTGTGCGTATTCAGAAACTATTAATTTATTGAAACAAACCATTCCAGGACTCGTTTGCATTCACGATCTTGGAATCGAAAGTAAACAGATTATAATTAATTTTTGGAATCAACTATAATATACAATAAATAATCAAGAGGCTGCTTTGTACATCTTTTTCGAAAGAGACCGCGTCGTCGTTTCCCTATTTATTCATTTGTAACGAAAAACTAGTAATGCGCATGAACTGCCCATTTCAATGCTCGTCATCAGTCTCTGTTATGTATTCAATTAAAAAATACGTCTTCGATACATTCGCATAATTGACTGTACACAAGGTCGCGTACTCGTCTGCAGTTACTATAGCAAATTTACATAGCAATGTATTGTAATCTTATTTATTATAGAGAAATCGGTGATCAGTTAGTACTTTTTTGCGTCGTCAAATAAATTGAACAAACTATAACGTCAAGATTCAAGAACGTTTATTCCCTCAACCCTTTAGTTTTCAAGTCGAATTTCATTCGAATAAATTGAAAAAGTAAGGGAAAGTAGTGGGGGGGGGGGCGGGAGGAGGAAAGGTTTTATCGAAGGAGGTATATAAACTTGAACTAAATACGCACACATTCATGACGATAGTCATTCATGAGGGGTAACAATGTTAATGTGCCTTCGAGTTACGTGGTACAGCCTAACGATGGCGATATAATCGCGGGCCGGGGTCGATGTTTTTGTAATGTGCGTGTAGAGAAGTGCCCGAAAGCCAGCAGAGTCGAGATGCCGCAAAGGTTTCTGGGTATGCGGAGGGAGCCATATTTTTCCAATATCAGTTATGCGAAAACAGCGTACGCATAGGATCCGCAGTATGGAATTTCGTACGTTGGTGATTGTTCTGTCGGTGTTGCGCAAGAGGAATTGATATATAGTGAAGCAGACGACAGTCGGCAGAACGTTGTAGAGCAAGACGATTGGTGCTTGGCTAGAAAATAATAAGCGTGGATTTACACGTTGATCGACGGGGAGCGAGAGGTTCGGTGAAAACGACGAGAGCGCGGGCCGCGCAGGTGTTCGGAGTTTGAGAAGAGGGTTAGTTAACTTAACCCGAGAGAGTTCGTAACCGCGACTGGTGGTAGTGGTGGTAGTGGTGGTAGTACTAGTGGTGGTGGAGGCAGTGGTGGTGGTGGTGGTGGTGCTACTGCTGCTGTGACGATGACACAGCGTCATAACACGACGTACGTCCGTCCGTGCGATTTAACGCGAATTGTTATGGCAGTATAAAGTGAGTTGTTTCGTTCATTTTTTTTTCGTTCTACCGCGGAGGAAGTGCGTTCGCGCCATTACCGATCGAACCGAGTCGTGTTCTCGGTCACGATTAAAACCCGTGCGCGGTGTAACGAGAAGTTCTCAGATGGCTTTCTTCTTTTAGTGTGTGAAACAGCGGCGTTATATTTTTCCAGTGACAGTGGCACACGATGACATAATTTCAGTTTTTTTTTTCATTCATCGTCGAATTAGTGAGTGCGTACATGTGAAACGGAATAAAATCTCGGGAACTGGTCGACCGTGGCAATGACACGACCTCGACGCGTGGACTTTTCTTGAGAATACATCCTTCCTCGATTATTGAAATCTCTTCTTCTTCTTTAATGAAAACCTCGTCGCCGATATACGACGATGTTTACAACGGAGCAGGTCTCTTCGCGACGGTTTTCTCGGCGTAGCGTGCACGCATTATGAATAACAGCGTGCCGAGACACAGTCTAGGTTAGTTCGGTGCTTAGCCTCGTTCCGTTGTTTCGAGCCAGGCAAATGGGCAAGCTGTCTTACCGAAAAACGTAATTCCGAGCGGAGTATGAAAATCGCTGCTCCGACCTTGTGTTTTCCACGTCTAGAGGTAAAAGATCAAATTTCTCTATGTTCTAGGAAAACCGGTTAGAGGAATAAAATCAAGAATCCCGGTCAGAGAAAGGGAACCGTGCTATTTTCCCACAATTTTCGGCATTCCTCGTCTACGTATCGGCCGTCTTAGATGGGCCGTTGACCGGCGAACAGTGACTTGGCAGAGATAAAAGCCTCTGTATTCTAGGAGTTCTATAAAATCAAGAATCCCGTTTAGAGGAAGGGAACCGTGTTATTTTCCTACAATTTCTCACAATTTTCGGCAATTTTCGGCAATTTTCGGCGTTTCTACGTATCGGCCCGTCTAAGATGGGCCGTTGACTTCGAGCAGCGACTTGGCATAGCTAAAAGCTAAAATTTCTCTGTCTTCTAGGAGACCTGTAAAATCAAGAATCCCGATTTGAGGAAGGGAACCGTGCTATTTTCCTAAAATTCCCACAATTTCCTACGTATCGGCGGTCTAAGATGGGCCGTTGACCGGCGAGCAGTGACTTGGCAGAGCGGTTCGAGAACATCCGTCGGTGGTCGTTGGCGGGTTTGTTTCCACGAGACGGCGATAGAGAAGCGTTCAGAGTAGTATCAATCCGTTTGGCATGCCGGACGCGGTGGAGCCGACGATGTCGAGCGGCGAGACCTTGGACAGCTGCGAGATTGCAAGTTTCGGTGAGAGAACGTGGCCAGGTCGGAGGACCGTGAGAACGTAGTTTCGGTATCGTTGGCGTGGAAGGGACGATCATCTGGTTGTTTGGAGGATGCGGCAGGACCTCGAGGTAGCTCGATGTAGGCGTGCTAGCAGCAGGGTTCCAGTGATGTCGGTGTCGGGGTTACCTGCAGCGCTGCTGGACCTGGACCATGGCCGGCAAGCCTGAGCAGCCGTCCACACACCCTGCTCCCCCAAGTCACAGTCATCATCATCATCATCATCAGCAGCAGCAGCAGTCGGCGCATCATCAGCAGACGCAACAACAACAACATCATCATCATCAGCCGCCGCATCATCACCAGCCGCATCACCATCAACAAACGCCGCAACAGGATCAAGCAGATCAACAACAGCAACGTTTACAGGCGGCGACGCATGGGATTCAACAGAACAGCGTTCTAGTATACGTCTCGGGGGAGAATTTCGCGTACGCGACGGCGGTCGGTCAGAATGCTACCGCAGTCGGCTATCAGTCTCCGCAGCAGGCGACGTACACCGGTATTCTGCCGCCGCAGGTGGCGACGGCGGAGGCGACGTTTCCCGCCAAAACCGCCATATACTGTAACGATAACGCCGCCGTCGCCAACAACTGTTGTCGATTGAAGTCGCTCGAGTACGTCACCGATAGGGACACTGGTAGATCCATGCGTACCCTATCGGCGGGTAACGTAGAAGACGAGGAGGATTACGGGACAATTGTCTCGAGCAACGGTTTGTTGTACAGACAGGCGAGTTTCGTGCAAGCTGTAACCAGCACGGCTGCTAGCACGACGATGACGTGCGTGGTGTCGGCGTGCGATAACAAGAACGCGGTTGTTAGCCGTGTCGGTGGTGGTAACGGTACTGGAGGACAACTGGAGAACGATGGCGTCGTCGGGAACGAGGATAACCTTGGGGAACAACCGATCGGCAGGGTGAACGGCGCAGAGATGATACCGAACAAGTTGTTTCCGTCGAGATCTATGCACGCCGCGGAGATCTATCCGGGAAGATTGCAACCGGAAGGTTACAACGGTAGGATCGCGCAGGGGAGTCTCGGGGAGGGTTGCGTCAGGCTTCTGAGCGACGACGCGTGTGTTGCGTACGTGCGACAAGGAAACGAACCGACGCAAACGTCCACGAGCGTGTTCCAAGCCGACACTGTCGAGCAACGAGTCGATATGGATGAGAAGAGCCGGCAGCAGGACGTATTCCAGAATCAGGCTACCGGCTCGTCCATGTCTTCTTCGTCGTCAACGTCTTCGTCTTCGTCGTCGTCGTCCAATGTGTCGGGTATCGGTGTCAGTGGTACCGGTAGCAATAGTGGTGTTGTTGTTGTTGTTGGCAATGGTAATGGTGGTGGTAGTAGCGCGGTTAGCTGCGACTCTGTCCGTTCCGATACCGGCGAGTCGTCGACTTACAGCAGCTTGAGCAGCCCCGAAAGTCAAAGTCAATCGGCTCACGATGGTTTAGCGACCGGCGCAACGGTCAACGGCGGCGGTCCGTGCGCGCAGCAGGCTGCGCGTCAGGCCTCCTTGTCCTGTATCAACAACTCTAACAATAATGACAATGCCGGCCAACAAAATGTAGTGCTTACGATGAACGGTAGTGCGATGGTTATGCAGCAGCAACACCACCATCACCATCAACAAGCGATTACAGTGCCACGTGGATGGAAAAGGATATGCACCAACGGCGTCATCATTTACATCAGGTGACTGTTGTTCCTTGTTTTAGCTGCATGCTTTTCATTTGTTTCTTCGCATTGTCGTTTTTATAGAATAATTATTTTAGAAATAGTGGGCTCAGATTTGATGAACTCTACGTCCTTTTTATTTGTCTGACACAGGATTTCGTTGAATAGATGCTTCGGCACCGAGTACACGTTGTCGTTCTTATAGAATAGTTATTTTATAGATAACTGTTCGCGTCGGCACGCAGAGCGTTATCTAAGAAGAAACGTTTTCTGACAATAATAACAAGGAAAAATTGCGCGGACGCTGTCGATGCAAATCGGTCGAGCAATGAAATATTCTACGTGAATAGAATTTTTAAAAGAGCTCGGCGCGATGCTTCCGACGGTGCATCGGGGAAAGTCCTGTTTGAATACGTTGCGTAACATTAATGGATTTGCCCGGATAATTAACTCGTTTGGGTTAGAAGCCTTGGTAAATTATCGATTTAAAAGACACACACTGTTTTAAACGTTTGAACACGTTGTGGGCCAATTTCTAAAAAAGCGATCTTTTCCTAATAATCAATGTACATATATATATGAATATAAAAATATGTACATATATATAGTTTCTTTGTTCCCTCTGTAATTGTAAAAAATATCGAAACACAGGTAGGAAGTTGAAATTTGGTGTACAGGTAGCCATTAGTCATTAATTGCTAAAATTAAATTAGCGGCGTACCTCGATAAATAAGCCAGCCGTCGATTGTCCAATGGGAATTATGCTGGTGCATGATAATGCCGATTGTCGCGGCCTTAACATTCGAGCGGCGGTAGCACGTAGATAATCGATTTGACCGTGTATTTTTGCTAACACGTTATTGGGGATCGACGTGTTCGCGTGGTTTATCTTGATGGTTTGCGGGATAGCAGCCATCGATCCGCAGTTAAACGCTCCGCTGCTGGAACTTTAATTTCGCTAATGGAATTAAACTGCGTTCGGTCGAGGCAAATAAGATTAGCCAGGGTGGAGAAAGGGGATGAGGGTGCTAGGTAAATTAGGGTAAAGACTCTCGGGGACACACAACAGCGAGAGATTCTACCACGTGGACGGTAGAAACATTTTTTTCGAAACGGTTACGACTGGCCGGCCCTGATAATAAAACCCAGGGGCGTAACAAGCGTGAGAGGGTTTTCGTTGCCCAAGCACCAGACTGTCGAACCGATTCCCGGAGATCTTAAAAAGGTTCTCGGTCCCTCTTTGCGTCCTTTGTCATTTTTCCTGGTCCTGTTCGGCTAAAAAAACACGAATTTTCTAGGCGCCCACGGTGAAAGCTCATCCACCACGTGTAGAACGTGGGGCGGGCGACTAACCCCTCATTGTAGTTTTATAGCTCTTTTCAAAGTCCCTTTCGAGGGTCACTTTCGACTTTTCTACGGCGCCGTTTTTACGGCTGTCTTCGCCGAGATGCCACACGTTCTCTGCCTTCTACTCTGTAGGTATGTACTCTCATCTTCCGAACCGGGGCCATTTGTCTTCGTGGCGCGGCTGCCGTAGAAAACGGAATCGATCGGATTCTACGGCGCGATCGATGCATGTTTTATGGGATCCTCTCTGCGAAGGGTTCGATAATTGCCGTTCAGGCGATGGCGGTCTTCTTACGAGACACACTTCTTTTTCGCTGGATAAATAACTCCAAAGTTATTCTATGAAGTTCAACAATTTTCAGAAAAATATGTGACTCGTTTCGTGCCATCCCTTTTTGCTCGTGACAGGAGAATTCGAAACGCATTTTGTGGGAAGTAAATTTCTGGAGGAGCTGGCAGGCTCAAAGGGATTTGCCGTTTGCGCGATGGCGGCCTTCTTATAAGACTTACAAAACTTGTTTTTCGCTGGATAAATCACTCGGAAGTTATTACCACGTTTATATTAGCTTGCCGTGGTGTTGTTGCATGCGTCAAATCTTGTAATCGAATTTTAAACCATTTCACCATGAGCCAGAGACTTGAAACTTTAAACATAGCTCAGAACTGGATGACAATGCAATATTAAAAATTTTTTTTTTAAACTGCGTTTAGGAAAAAGAAAATAGTTAAATATGTATGCATCAAATCTTGTAATCGAATTTTAAGTCACTTCCCGATGAGCCAGAGACTTGAAACTTTAAACATAGCTCCGAACTGGATGACAATGCAATATTAAAAAATTTAAAAAAAAACTGCGTCTAGGAAAAAAAAATAATTGAAGATGTATGCGCCAAATCTTGTAATCGAATTTTAAGAATTTTAAACCACTTCCCGATGAGCTAGAGACTTAAAACATTAAACATAGCTCAGAACTGGCTGACAATGCAATTTTAAAAACAAATTATAAAGAAAACTGTGCGTCTAGGAGGAAAAAAATAGTTAAATATGTATGCGTCAAATCTTGTAATCGAATTTTAAACCACTTCCCGATGAGCCAGAGACTTGAAATTTTGAACATAGCTCCGAACTGGATGACAATGCAATATTAAAAAATTTAAAAAAAAACTGCGTCTAGGAAAAAAAAATAATTGAAGATGTATGCGCCAAATCTTGTAATCGAATTTTAAGAATTTTAAACCACTTCCCGATGAGCTAGAGACTTGAAACTTTACACATAGCTTAGAACTGAGTGACAATGCAATTTTAAAAACAAATTTAAAAAAAACTGTTCGTCTAGAAGAAAAAAAATAGTTGAATATGTATGCGCCAAATCTTGTAATCGAATTTTACACCACTTCCCGATGAGCTAGTGATTTGAAACTTTAAACGTAGCTCAGAACTGAATGACAATGCGATATTAAAAAATCAAATTTAAGATAAAAAGACTAAAAAGTAGAAAGTAGAAATATATATCAAAGAAACCTTTTTAAAAGCCACGCTTATATTAAAATGCACTAAAAAGGAGAATATAATTTTTTCTAGACATTAGTGACTATAAATAAAAGCGTGGAGCGCCCACGAAAATTACGTCGATATAGTTTAGTGCTCTATTTAAGCTTTCTTTTCAGTCACTTTTATTTCTATTCACTAACGGGGCTTGTATTTATAGTCACTAATGTCTAAAAAGATTGTTTTCTCCTTTTCAGTGCATTTTAATATAAGCGTGGTTTTTAAAAAGTTTTCTTTCTACGAAGTTCAGAAATTTCCCAGGAAAATATGTGACTCTTTTCGTGTTCTCCCTTTTTGTTCGTGACTGTAGAATCCAAACCGAATTTTCTGTAGCAGCTGGCACAGCGGAGTCGCATTCTTTATCTCGTCGACCGTAGGAAGTAAATTTCTGGAGGAGCTGGCAGGCTCAAAGGGCAACGCCTCGTGGCGTAATCGTGCCTGGCCAGAAGAGGCCTGACCTGGTCTGTCCCAAACCTCGTTAAAACGATCCCTTCTGGCTTGGCAAGAATCACGGCTTAAATGACGTTTAAAGGGCCTCGACAAACAATGCTGCTCTGCCAGCCAGCACCGACTGACCGCGTACCCTCCTCGTGGTCCATCGCCTTTCTTTTTTCAAATCCACCGGGGGCGCATGCTGGTCATTCGCTATGCTTCTTTCTCGCCATGAATCCTGATCTCTATCACCGATCCTCGGATTCTGTTTGACTTCTACGTAAAAGAGGAGCGGCAGACTCAAAGAAATGCCGCTAGAAGGTAATCTTGCGATAAAGAAACTGTCGAATTTCAATTATTTTCGTCGTACCTCTTAAAACGTACAATCAATGAATTGCCGAGACTTTTCTGATCGATACGAGTCCAAACACGACCTAGATCGGACAATTTTTATGCCGATTGTATAACAACATTGAGGATTGTTACACCCGAAGTTTATAAAAGTGGACCGATATACGTCGCGTTTGGACTCGTTTTAACCGGCAGAATCTCGGAACTTCATTGGTGCTGCCGTTTGAATAGATCGGACTTTGTAAATTTACGCAGGTTGCTGGAAACGACAAATAAGAAAAGAGAGGAAAAATTGTAGCGTGGGAGTGTAGACGTTGGTGGGACCGGCCGGAGACCATGTGGCAGGAAAAAGTGACGGTGTTACATAAGTCAGGGGCAACGGAAACTGTGATACCGTGGACAAATAGTTTTTGTCGTGCCGGAGATAAATCCGTGATATATCTCGGCCAGGCCGTGGGCTAGGATTCCTTCAAAGATTCTTAACGTTCGACATCCTCTGTCCGAGGGTACGTATGGGGGGACAGATTCTTACATCGGCTCGCGTACAGGAAGCGCTGGTATGGGGAGGAACGAACAGGGTGGGGGGCATATACGGAGGGAAAAGGAATTTCGTTGAACCGCGCTGTTCGTGCGATCATTGATTTACGATGGTACGTCGTAAATACCATCGGTGATGTACGACCCTGCCCCCTCCCCCATACTCTCCCCGCTTTACTGCACATCCTACCAACCCCCCTTTAGCCCTCTCGCCCTTACATACCTTCCCCTGTCTTTCTTCTCGCAAGTTTCTTCTTTACTCTTCTTTCGCCTGCGCCACCGACGTTCCTTTTACGGGCCTCTTCTTGATTTATAATACCCACAGGCCCGTTGTCTCTCTTCGTTTTTTCTCTCTCCTCGCACATACCGACTAGCTAGGACTTCGTTACCCTAACCTTCTCGGTCCAGGCCGACAATCTTGCGCCCTTCGATCAGGCTAGACACGGCTCTTATCGTTCTTCTTATTTCGGATGGATTTTTCCTCTGCAGGGATCTGGACTGTAGCTATCTCAAATGATAAGCAAACCACCTGTCTTAAAACGTTAGCGAGTAATTAAATAAATGTAGACTATACCCGTACGAATGTACGAATATACGAATATAACTCGTCTCGATTTTTCCTGTGCAAGGATCTGGACTGTAGCTACAGTGCCGGACAAAATGATAGGATATTTGATGTATTTGTATATTTCGTACTAGCTTTTCCCCGCGGCTTCGCTCGCACAGGAAACCGTTTAATGCCCTCGGAAAATAAAACCTTTCAACCCCCCATTCTCCCCTATATAATTTTAATTTGATGTCGTGTCGCCATCTTAGATTTAAAAATTGATGCCATTTTTGTAATTAACATCCCAAGGAACCTCAATTACGACACCCATACCGATTTTTAAGCTTGTTTGCACCATTTTACCGCATTTGTCAAATATAAGTTTGAATTGAATTTATAAAGAGTTGATTCTTGAAAAACTACGACGTACCTAAGGGTTATGACTATTTGGTTTATACTTAAAGTATATCTCTTTCGTCGAGAATGGAAAACGACACAAAGATGTAACGGAATTAAACAAAGTATTGTTACAAATTGGAGTCTTTTAAGAGAAAAACGTATTAAAAAATTGTTTAAATCAATTCCTAATCGTTCGGTAGATGTTATACAGCGAAAAGATTGTATCCACCTGTTTGAACCACCTGTTTTAAAACGTTAGTGAGTAATTAAATAAATGTAGACTATACATGTACGAATGCACGAATATAACTCGTCTCGTTCTTCTTATTCTGGCTAGACTTTTCCTGCGAAAATATCTGGGCTTCAGCTTGTGGAGATTTAAAGCATTAATAAATAAATAAATGTAGACCATAAATGTGCGATCGCGAATGTAAAATGATGAGTGCGCGATTACAAATGTACAAGTTATCCGTGCCGTCAGAGGCACGGCAGCACACAAGGTCGCCGATTATAATTTAGTTAGCGTCATTTTCAGCGAAAGCGTGTACACGTCAGAGTCCCGTGATAATTAACGACCCGTTAGATTTTAGATGGATGTTTCGTCGAGTTTATTTCTATTTAAATCGGCGCTGTCGCGACGTCGTCTGCAAGATTCATAGACACTTGGATTTGCAATTATTCGTGCCCGGAACACTTTGAATATTCATTAGAATACTTGCCTCGCGCAGTGCCAGTGTTAAACTACCACCGTGAAATGTATAATTGTGTTAGGGTAAGGGATTACTTTATTCAGCTCCGAGAATCTAGAAGCCGTTATCTCTTCTTTTTATCTTTTGTTCCTGTCGGCGACTGCACAGTTCGATCGTAATTTTGTCGTTTCTGGGACAGAGTGACTATGAGAAATGAGAATGAGAAAAGACGGGGCTTGTTCGTTACTAAAATTCTTTTGCAACAGCGATCTCTCGGTGGCCGGTTAGATATTCAGTGTGAATAACATTGTTGTAATACGTGTCGAGTTTGAAGCGAGTCGGTGATTACTCACCGGAAGTGCCGTGATGCCAAATAATCTCGAAGCGCAGTTGCATAATGGCGTTACAACAAATCATTAACCACGTAGACACTCTCGACTTGCATGCTTCATCGTGTGCAAATAGAAGAGCGAGCGTATCCAGCGATTGTCATCGTTCGTTTTACGCGGACGTATATCCTGCGTTATATTTTGTTGCAAAATAATACCGATCATAATTCGAACAAGACTATTTCTTTATCGTTATCTCATCTAAACTGTAAGCTTATTTTTATGGAACACGAACCCGAAGACAACATCGGAGTCGCAACGTTGCACCTCGTCAAATTGTAACATATAATTTACCACGTATTCCAATCTTTTCCACGACGATTATCGCCGCATCTCGCGGTAATTTGCAATTATTTTACGAAACGGACCTCCGGGAAATCATTTTATCCGTAACGCCGATCCATCTTTATCGATTTACAGAACGCTATACTCTGTCTTGATCGAACTGCAAGCTGAAGAGGTTCGGAATCCCATTGCGAGCAAAATTGTAGGAGAGATCCTCAATCGGATTTTATACGCGTTCTTTCAGATTTCTAAATGGTTTCGTGTTCTATGTAAATGAAATCAGTGCATCGCATTGGACGAAAAATATTTTATTTTAAACTAGCTGTACCCGGCCACGCGTTGCTGTGGCTCAGTCTGGTTAAATGGAAAAGAAAGAAAAGAGGAAGGGCACATTCGGTGAAGAACTTTCGGAGATTTAAGATTTTGAACAAACGAACGTTTACATTTTTATTTATATACATAGATTAGGAATATAAAAACTCGCGCGTATTCGAACGCAAAGTTGTGTTAAAATTTCAAAGCAATCGGTGAAGAACTTTCAGAAATTTAAGATTTTGAACAAGCGAACGTTTACATTTTGATTTATATAGATATTATAAATTAGGTATATAAAAACTCGCGTGGATTCGAACGCAAAGTTGTGTCAAAATTTCAAAGCAATCGGAGAAGAACAGAGATTTAAGATTTTGAACAAACGAACGTTTACATTTTTATTTATATAGATAGATTAGGAATATAAAAACTCGCGCGTATTCGAACGCAACGTTGTGTCAAAATTTCAAAACAATCGGAGAAGAACCGAGATTTAAGATTTTGAACAAAAACGAACGTTTACATTTTTATTTATATAGATAAATTAGGTACATAAAAACACGCGCGTATTCGAATGCAACGTTGTGTTAAAATTTCAAAGCAATCGGTGAAGAACTTTCAGAAATTTAAGATTTTGAACAAGCGAACGTTTACATTTTGATTTACATAGATATTATCAATTAGGTATATAAAAACTCGCGTGGATTCGAACGCAATGTAGTGTCAAAATTTCAAAGCAATCGGAGAAGAACCGAGATTTAAGATTTTGAACAAAAACGAACGTTTACATTTTTATTTATATAGATAAATTAGTTATATAAAAATACGCGCGTATTCGAACGCAAAGTTGTGTCAAAATTTCAAAACAATCGGAGAGGAACGGAGATTTAAGATTTTGAACAAACGAACGTTTACATTTTTATTTGTATAGACTAGCTGTACCCGGCCACGCGTTGCTGTGGCTCAGTTTGGTTAAATGGAGAAGAAAGAAAAGAGAAAGCGCACGTTTCTAATATGCTTAATTTCACAATGCTTGTGGTTATACAATTTGTTTTATATAAACACACGCGCGTATTCGTATGTCAAAATTTCAAAGCAATCGTTGAAGAACTTTCGGGGGATTCAAGATTTCGAACGAACGAACATTTACATTTTAATTATATAGATTACTAACTGCGGGTGGGATACTCTTATCACGTCCACTCCTAATAAAAAGAATTGCAACGTTGCAGGTTTGTAAAAATGTATCATCACCGGATCGCGCAGCGATTTTCAATCCGGACAGCTGCGGGTTGGCCAGGAGAAGCAACTGTGTCGCGAAATCAATGAAAATCAATCGAAGGAGGTCGGCAGGAGGGTGGTGGGGGGACACGGTGGAGAAAAATTAAGGTTACCGGCACACAGACGATTAGGCTGCGGGTTCTGAAATGACAGAAAGGGGATGAGGCGCGGGGGCGTCGGATCAGGAGGAGCCGTTGGCCACGGAAGTGTGGCGACGAGGGGTCATTGGGAGAGGAGACGAGAGGAGAGGACAGAATGAGCGATAGTTGCGCAACCACACCTCCACCGCCGTCGAGCGGCGATTACGCAAACGTGATAATTAATTGCCAGTGTTCTCTGTTTAATGACTCGTCAAGTCGTTTGCTAAACACGCCAAATCACCGGTACGTCACGAAAATCGCTATACAGGTGCATCGTTGCGTGTCGAAGCTGTTAATTCTGCGCCGCGGTTGCGCAACCCTCCCGGAGACAGATATGTACCTAGTTTCTTTTTTTCTTCATCTTCGTTCCATAGTTCCATATCTCGTTCCATATCTCGTTCCATAGACACTTGGAAAATTTCAATGAACGCATCAATTTATTTCTACAATTTCTACTGCTCCATGAAACCAGCATCAGCCACGAGGATCCGTCACCCTTGGACGATCCGCTAGCCTAACAGGAAAAAATAAGACCGCAACAGACATAACGTCGGTAGCGCAACGGCGACCCTCGCCGACTGCGAAACCGACGGTCGCGGGTTCAAATCCCTTCGGACTCGGCTGCCTCCGTTTCAATCCTCTGCGAAAAATCAAATTCGATTTTTCACCGACGATTCTCGACTCTGGTCGTCCGACGACACCTTCGACGCTCGAAACCCTGGAAAAAGATAAACTTGAAAGAAAAATTTGAAGAAAAACAAACCCGCCCGATGATGAATTCTCGAAACAGTTGGCCGGAGTCAATCTAGCAGAAGGGGGTACACGTGCTCAGGGTACTTGGTTACCGCGATGCTCCACCTCGGGAAGGTCTGAGACAAAGTCGGCTCTCCGAGAAGGTTTTTAGAGAGGTCTCTCGCAAAGGTCCCTCTCTCGCCTCTCTCGGAGAGGACGCTCTAGAAGGGCGATCCCTTAAATGGGTTGCGGGGAAACCAGAAACAGCGGTCGAACCTAGCTTCTGTCGCCGGGGACGCCAGTGTTTCTTCTTCCTCCCTCTTTCTAGCTCTGTCTTCCATCCCTTACTCTCTCATTATCACGTCTTGTCTCTCTAATTCCTTAGAAACGAGAGAGAGAGAGAGGAAAACTGGCAGAGGTTGGCTGGTCATACCGATGGAAATTCCCGCGGCTCGCAATTTCAGTACAATCTGCAAGCCGTCCCATCCACACGTATCCACGCTCGTATATTTCGTGTACGTCCGTGGCGGGGGCGGAACTCAATTCAGACTAATCTGACTCTGGCCCGTTTAATTAAACTGAGGGCGGTTTCTTTTGCAACCTCCGACTCCCCGACTACTTTCCCCAGCTCTATTTTTCTGCTGTTTATCATTTTCCGGAGCTCTCTCTGCTCCCACATACGATTTTTCTCGTGGTTCAGCTTCGGGGTAATTAGTTGACGGATTTTATGCCGAACGAAAGAATTGAAAGTCATTCCGTTTTCTCAAGGGAAAATGAAAGCCAGTTTTTTATTAACACATTTTTATTAGCTCGCTTTCTCGTATATCTGTTTGTCTGTTCGGTACGAATTTTGAAATTGAATTCAAACCAACCGACCGGTGAGCTAGAGACTTGAAACTTTAAACGTGGCTCGGAACTGGATGACAATGCAATATTAATCCTTTCGAAGGTACTTTAACTCGAAAAATAAACATTTATTTCGATTTAGAATATTTCCATTCCCTATGATTTTTGAAATTTTATGTATATGAAATTTGTGTAAATACCTCATACTATAACTAGGTGTTTAGTAACTGATTAGATACCGAGATATTTAATAGTCTAAACAATGTTTTGAATAACGATGCAGCCAATACTGGACGTTGTATA